>CAJQZJ010032563.1:13955811-13977065 GCA_907164525.1 Lophiomys imhausi | reverse complement strand
AAAGAATCTACAACAAAGACTGTGTTCCTGATGACTGAGGACCTGCCCCAGAGACTGTATCATTCTAAAAGGTTATGAAAGTAGTTGTTATAATTATCAATAGGTTTAGTGGCTAGGTTAAAGGGGTTGTAGGAATTTATAGGATTAATAGTTAAGAAATTGTTCAGAGAAACCCTGTCTCGAAAAAACAAAACAAAACAAAACAAAGAAATTGTTGGTGTTTGTTATAAGTGAATTTAGTAATAAATAAATAAGTGTTAAATAATAATTTAAAAGATCGGTTACAGCAGTCTGATGCCATGTCTATTTAGAAAAATAATAGTAGTCGTGTTACCGGTGAGGCCTGTGAGCTCTCTAACCATGAGCTCTTAGCCAGACTGACAGTACTAAGTAAGTATGCATTTTATCCTGGGGAGCAGGCCTTAAATCTAATCAGAGATCTACTGATCTTCTATAATATACATGCCACTATTGTACTCATAGGCATATCTTGCCATGATGGTTATTATTGTAGTTCACAATGTTCACATCTGGGTAAGAGTGTTTGTCCCTACCTCCACCCCTGCAGCAGCTTGCGTTGTACTTTCTGGTTCCATGAAAGCAAGCCAGCAGGAAGGAAGCTTTTCCTGGTCAGCACCAACTTGATTTTTCAAGGTTCTGTGCCCATTTTGGGTGGTTATAATAGATGTTTGTATCTTTCATCCTATAACTCTGCTTTCTTTGTCTTTATAAACCAGGACTTTGGCCAAATCAATTCATTTTGAACATGCGTTTCCTGTCTGTTGAGGAGTTCGATCAGTCAATGGCCACTGATCTGTCACTTCGTAGGACTAGGCAGAGTTTAGCTTTCAAACCACCTGCTGTTCATGCTGCTACTCAGCACTGCTGCTGCAGGGCAAAGAGGAACCCGGAGACAGTGAGTGTCGCTGGCTTCCAATACAACCCCAGTAGCAGACATTGAAATTTACATTTCATAAACTTTTCAACGCTCATGAGATACTGCTTCCATCTGTTTAAAAATATAGAAAATCCATTCCTACTTTGTAGGGTCTACAAAATCAGACATTCAGCCAGATTTGGGCCTTGGAATGAATGATTTAAATTTTTTTTCTTTTTTCAGAGTCTCAAGACATTTCAGAACTGGATCTATAGGGGTGTTGCATGTTAATATCTGGCAAGTGCAGCCTCAAGAACAATCAGTGGTGTAGAAAGGTGAGGTGACCTCTCTCCACTGTGTAAACATGCTTACTTGATCTCCACCCTTTAGCAAAATGAGGTAACTTTAAGAGTTGAAAATTAACTCTGGAAATAACACTCTAAAATGTTTATATTTTGGGGCTGGAGAGATGGCTCAGCAGTTAAGAACACTGACTGCTCTTCCAAAGGACCCAGGTTCAAATCCCAGCACCCACATGGCAGTTCACAGCTGTCTAATTGCTGGGTGTGGTGGTGCACTACTTTAATCCCAGGACTCGGGAGGCAGAGGCAGGTGGATCTCTGTGAGTTCAAGGCCAGCCTGGTCTACAAAGTGAGTCTGGGACAGCCAGGGCTACCCAGAGAAACCTTGTCATGAACCAACAAAAACAAAAAAGACTCAAGACTACAAAACTGCTAGAAAAAAAAAAAAAGGTAGACATGCTTCATAACATTTGAATGAGAAATAATTTTTTTAGAGTAAGCATCCCAAAATTCAGGCAACAAAAGCAAAAATTGACAAATCGAATTCCATCAAACTAAAAATGTTCATCACATCAAAGGAAACAATAAAAACAGAAAGGAGATAGTTTACAGAATGGGAGAGAATATTTTGTTTCTCATTATACACTAGAATATCACACTATCACTGTGTGCTGTAAATATTGTAATCAATATTGTTACTTTAAAACAAAATTAGAAAGGAACAAAATAATCACATATAAAGGAACTTTTCTACTTATCTTTCCTAAAAACTGTTAAAATTGAGCCAGTAAGGTTGCACAGGGTTTTAATCCTAGCACTCGGGAGGCAGAGGCAGGTGGATTTCTGTGAGTCAAGGCCAGCCTGGTCTACAGAGTGAGTTCCAGGACAGCCAGGGTTACACAGAGGAACCCTGTCTCAAAAACAAACAAACAAGACTGGTAAAATTAAAAATAATAATAAATTGAGAACCAGTGTAGACAAGCTGGCAGAGCACATGCCATCTCTACCTTTCAAAAAACTTTACTAGGGCCGGGCATGGTGGTACACTCCTTTAATTCCATCACTTGGTAGGCAGAAGTAGGCGAATCTGCATGAGTCTGAGGCCAGTCTGGACTACAAAGTGAGCCCAGGGCAGCCAGGGAACACAAAGAAACCCTGTCTCAAAAAAACAAAAAATGGGGGCTGGAGAGATGGCTCAGAGGTTAAGAGCTGTTCTTCCAAAGGTTCTGAGTTCAATTCCCAGCAACCACATGGTGGCTCACAACCATCTACATTGAGATCTGGTGCCCGGGCATATATGTAGAGAAAATACTGTATACATAATAAATAAATAAATGTTTAAAAAAAAAAAAAACAAAAAACCCCAAAACTTTACTAGGCATTAGCAATAAGAAAAAAATATTGACACCACAGTGGGTACATCAAGGAACATGATATGTACGATCTATTTTAAAAATCTCTCAGTTACCATCCAAATGGGTTAATCCGACAGGAAAACAGATTGCTAAGACAAACAAACAAAAACCCTACTTTCCCCTTTGTGTTTATTAAAAATGACCCAGATATGGTGGCCCATGATTGGCTCACACCTTTAATCCTAGCACTTGGAAGAAGAGGAGGATCTCTCTGAGTTTGAAGGCAGCCCTGTTTACAAGTGAGTCCCTTTGTTTCCAATTAAAAAAAAAAAAATTAGTGTTTGGAGGGTGTGAGATCCACGGTTGCAGTGTGGGAATGGGGATGCTCTGCCTTCCATTTTGCAGACCAGGGAGATGGAAGATAGAAGCTGGGGACAAGAAGGAGTTTCATTTAAAAACAGCCACTCAAACAGATTTTGGAATAGAAGTGGGAAAAGAACAAGGTGGTTCCCATCTAGAACGTGCTTGATACTTCCAGAATCGAACCCTCACACAGCCTTTGCAGTTTTTCGGCTTCCGGGACAGTGTGTCTATGCATTATTAGCTCTGAAGAATACTGTCTAGAGAGAGTGACTCTTGCAGAGAGAGTGACAGATGTCTATCTGGTCCTGTGACCTGCCCACTCACAGCTCGGCTCTCCCAGGGTCTCCGCACTCACCCCTGGGAAGCAGAGGGGCTGCCCCTTGTGCAGCAAGGTCTCTGCCTGCATGGTGGTGACATCATGGCCTGGTTTGAGACTCAGGAGTTCAGCAAGATGCTGTGATGCTCTAAGCCAAGAGGCCAAGATCCACTCAATGTGTAGAAACCTGATCTCACAAGTGTCTAGTCTCTTCGCTTGCTTAGGCCTCCTCAAGAGCTCCTGGCTTCCTTACACAAAAGAAGCCCAGATTACAAATGACAGAGAAACAAAATGGCTCTGCTTTTCTTTAGGACTCAGAGGCCCTTAGACTACTGGGGTGACCAGGCTTCCCTGTTCTCCTAGCTACACTCACCAAACAGTCAACACTTGGAAAGGACAGTGTGGACACCCCACTTCTGTTAACACAGAACTCCTCGTGTTTCTTTCTTCTCAAAAGACACCAGTCTCCCAGGCTCTCAGTGTGTTGTCTTTCTGTCCCTAATCATTTTAGACCATGGTATCTTTTTTTTTTTTTTCAAGACAGGGTTTCTCTGTGTAACAGCCCTGGCTGTCCTATACTCAGTTTATAGATCAGGCTGGCCTTAAACTCACAGAGATCTACCTGTCTCTGTGCTGGGATTAAAGGTGGCACACGCCTTTAATCTCAGCACTTGGGAGGCAGAGGCAGGTGGATCTCTGTGAGTCCGAGGCCAGCCTGGTTTACAAAGTGAGTCCAGGACAGCCAGGGCTACAGAGAGAAACCCTGTCTCGAAAAACCAAAAAAAAAAAAAAAAAAAAAAAGGGTGTGTGCCACTACACCTGGCTGAAGGAAGCAATCTTAAGGGAAGTGGGAAATATATGTAAGATAGTAAAGAATGCTGTGGGCTCCATGCACAAACCAGGTTCACATGCATACACATAAATTGAAAATAAATAAGATCTTTTAAAAAATGTAGGAGGGAAGAGCTAATGAAGGGAAGAAAAGGAACCAGACAGAGAGGCCTGGAGAGGGCCTAGGAGACAGCAGTGGGAAGAGGAACAAATGAGAACCAAGTATAATCGCATATAAGCATAAAGATGTTAAGATGAAACCCATTGTTTTGTACACTAACCTATAAAATTGACGTTTGCTCATTCAGTCTCTCTAGAGACCCTGCTAATGCCAGGCTAAGGACTCGATGGGGAACACAGAGCATATCACCCATCTCATTTTCATGAAAACAACAGACAAATGGTACACTTCCTATGTGGGTATATAGCAGGGAGCCGAATGGAGTTCTGAGAGTCACAGCGGCTGCTAGAGAGAACTGTTTTGAGGCGGATGTGTAACTACAGGACTTTTCTATGCCCCCCCCACCCCTTTGCTCTGAATAATGACACGGAGGCCTTTGAATTTATTGTAAGCTTTAGGCACTATAGCTGGGCACATACTCAGCTACAATGATTCTGGCCTGGCCTAGGTCCCAGCACGTGGCCCATTACCTGTCCATCCTAGTCCCTTTCTGGCACCTGCTTCTTCATCTGTGTCCCAATGGCCACTCCTCTCTGTCTCTCCTCCCCACCTGATCCCCTCTCACTGGGCACAGAAGTCCCATCTTTCTCTTCTGCCAGTTATTGGCCATTCAGCTCTTTATATAACCACTCAGAAGGTGATCAAGAACAACGTTTACAAAATACTGAGGCTAGAGATGCTTCATAATAATGACAATGCCAAATTCCCACCTGTAAACAGATCTGCCCTGACACAGAAAATAGCATTTGAATACACAGTGCACAGAGAGCACTCCAGCACCTAAGCCTGAAAGGGAAGAGGCTTCCAGGCCCAGCCAGTGTCTCTGCTTTCTCTGCCATGTGCACCCCAGCCATGTGACCTGGGCACCCTTCATGAAGCTGATTTGGGTGCCTGCCGTTGCCTTTGTGTGGCCTCCCAAGGACTCCCGTAGACAATTCTAGATCCTCCCCTGGCCAATTCCAAGGCCTCAGTTTGACCAACCAGCACCTTAGTCTCTAGTAGCTCTTATCTCACAGGTAGGACACCGACTGCCTCGGCCTCACTCAGCATAGGCTCACATATCACAGCCGTGCCTGTTTGCATATGCAGCTATGGATGTGTAGGTCACAAAACTAGAGAGGACACTCGGGAGGCAGAGGCAGACACATCTCTGAGCTCAAGACCAGCCTTTTCTACAGAGGCAGTTCCAGGACAGCCAAGGCTACATTGTCTCCGAAAAAGCAAGCAAGCTAGCAAATGAACAAACTAAAATGGGAGGTAAAGTGTATAGCAAGAAATTTAATACAAGGAGTTCAAGACTGGGTTTCTATGTGGACCAAGCCCTGGCTGTCCTGGACTCACTTTGTAGACCAGGCTGACCTTGAACTCATAGAGATCCCCCTGCCTCTGCCTCCTGAGTGCTGGGATTAAAGGCATGCACCACCACACCCGGCAAATGTTTTTTTCTGTATCTATTTGTGAGTGTGTGTATACACATGAAATCCAGAGGTGAACATTGAGTGTCTTCCTCAATTATTCTTCGCTTTTATTTAGTTTAATTTTCTCTAAATTAACACACTTGTTGCATATGTGTGCATGTTATAGCACAAGTGGAAGGAAGTTAGAGGACAACTTTCAGGAGTCGGTTTCTACTCCCACCCTGTAGGTACCAGGGATCCATCTCAGGGTGTCAGGCTTGAGAGTGGTACACACTGAGCCACCTTACTGGCTCATTTCCAGGGTCTGTTATTGACCCTGGAGCCTGCTGACTTGGATAGCCTGGCTGGCTCGTGAGGCCCAGGGGTCCTCTGTCTCTGCCTCCTCTCAGGCCACGCCTAGCGGTTTTACAGGGAATCTGGGGCATCAGACTTGGATCCCTGCGCTTCCCTAGTGTGTGGAATCCCTGTCCTCAAGCTTCTGATAATTAACTCTGTTCCTCTGCGGGTGGGGAAACTCTCCCGTTTTTCTCGCATTCCTAAAGGGGGTACTTACTGCTATCAGGCTAATTACCCAGCAACAAAAGGCCAATGTTTAACTTAGGTTGAACCCAAACTCCCGCAGCCATGCTTCCCTCGTTGGCCTCTCTTAGCCAGTCTGGAAGACTGCTCTGGAGGAATGTTTATAACAATAGAACAGTCAGGCAGCCAGCAGGTGCATGGAAGTGTGGCCGCTCACAGGAGGCAGGGGCGGGGACTGGAGGGGGGGAGGGCACGGGGGGGGGGGCGCGACCGCACTGGAAGACCTGGTGACAAATCCTCTGCCCCTGTCACCATTTATTCTTTTCAATTCTCACTTGCCAGACAGGTCAGCCCCACAAGAACACGAAGTTCTTGTTGATGTCCCCCCAGGGGGTCTCTGAGCAAAGCCACTTCCCTGTTGGGGCTCTGAGGGAAGGAAGAGCCACAGGACAGCCCCCCTGCTGACCTCCCTGGCAGCTGGAGGGGAATCCTCATTAAGATAATTTTGGGAGCATTTACAAAGATGAAGTTCAGGGTCAGTGCTCAGCGTGGTTCCTAGTAAAACCTTTGGTACTTTCAGGAGGGAAGCCCAGAGAACATCCACCAGGGAGGCCAGAGAAAGCAGGCTTTGTCCAAGCCACACAGGTTCCGGGGCAGTTTTGCATTTCTGTTCCTGGCCAGTACGCCTCCTATGGGAACAGACTACACACCTGGCTGTGTCCAAGGCATGAACCAGTTCTCTCTCTCTCGGTGTCTGTCTCTGTCTCTGTTTCTCTGTATCATTCTGTCTCTGTCTTTCTCTCCCCCACCCCCATCACAGGTCTCACTATGCAGCTCAAAGAAGTGATTTGTGGTCAAAGAAGGAAATAACAGTTCTTATAAAACATTATAAATGTGAGATGGCACAAAAATCTAGACATAGAGAGGACCCAGAGGTGGAATAGCCTTGAAGGGTTAGAAATTTAGGAAAACATGGCTCCTGGGCTTGGCTCTTCCTTGCAGGCACCTTCTCCCTCTGCTTTAATCTCTGGCTCCTGTGTCTCTCCACCTTTTCCACCTCTATCTGAAACTCAGAACTGAGTCCTGAGATCAGCTCCTTCCTATATACTGCAATTGTCAGCTGCTAGGCTCTCTCTCTCTCCTTCCTTCCTTCCTTCCTTTCCCTCTGCCTCCCAAATGCTTGGATTAAAGGTGTGCTCCACCATGCCTGGCCATTACAGACAGTTTTCAACCGCCAGGTGGGTGCTGGGATTTGAACCCGGGTCCTTTGGAAGAACAGCTAGTGCTCTTAACCGCTGAGCCATCTCTCCAGCCCCTTAATTTTGTTTTTCAAGATAGGGTTTCTCTGCGTAGCTTTGGCTATCCTGGAACTCACTATGTACACCGGGCCGTCCTCAAACTCAGTAACAAACCTGCCTCTACCTCCCGAGTGCTGTGATTAAAGGCGTGTGCCACATTGCCTGGCTGCTTGTACTATTTTGTAAGAAGGTGGCATCCAAACAGAACCAAGAAGCTGTGACTTTCCTCTCCTTTGGATTGGCCAGCATTCTGGTCATCTCCTATTTAGGAAGAGGGACGGAAGGGTTTCCCATTTTTATTCCTCCCTGCATTGAATTCATGCTGCTAAATCTCACACCTCTGGGTAGGCAGTGGCTTCTTCAATCCTAGCAGCCCCTTTTCCTTTGGTCCTTTTCCACTGGGCTAATCTATTAGGATGTGACCCTCTGTTTCCCTCCAAAAGGGGTTGCTGAGTTCTTTGGTTTCCCATGGATCCTCTTGGCAGCACCCGCCTCCCCTTGATCAGAGGATGCTGTGGTATCTAGTCTGGAGGGAGAACGTGAACATGTTGTAAAGCATTATTTTTTTCTAGGAGATTTAAATAACAAAGCGGAGAGATGAGACTCTTGTTTCAGCTACACAACTGTCAGTACATACAGGAAAGACCAGGCTGGTGAGCCTCGAGCTCCCGGAGTATGAACGAAGGTGTAGCAGCAATCTTGTGTTCAGATGTCAGCAATAAAGTACAGTGAAGGAGAGGGCACGTGCCTTCCACCTGCCTTCTTTCATTTTCCTCAATCCTTGTGTTGCAAGCCTGGAACTCTTTCTTGGCTCCATTCTGTCAGCCTGAAGGCTAGCCCCACGAGATCATCTCACCATGGGAACGGAAGTGCTTGAGTTGAGGAGAGGAAGAACTAAAGAAGACAGGATAGGATCCACGTGTTTATTGTTCTTGAATTAAATATGGAGCAGGGGGCTCATGCCCGGTCTGTCCCAGCCTTAGTTGCTGATACTGTCATCTTCCATGTGTCACACTGGCCCAGGGAAAGGCACTAACTGCTTGAATATCTGCCCAGGCATTCTGGGGTACCAGGGCATTAGGATGAAGCTTTCTCAATCTCACCTGTATTCTGCCTCCTTCCCCATCATCTGGTCCCCTCAGACTGCTGAAGAGAGGCAAAGTTCCAGGCTTTGGGAATAAAATCCCACCCAAGATTTCCCTTTGCTCTTGAGGAACTAGGAGCTGTTGCAGACATAGCGGCTCATTCCATATGCAGGAGGAGGGGCTGGCTTAGTACAGAACAACTGCAGCAACAGTGAGAGTGACAATCCACAGGCGTCTTCTCTCTAAGCCATCTTGAGCCTCAAGGAGACTTGGGTCTCGTCCAGCTTCTCTAGGAAGACCATTCGTCATTCTGTCAGAAAGGTCACCTTTCATTTCCAAAGCCCCTCTCATTTTCCTAAATGACTCTTTAGGTCTCCTGGACCCTAAGACTTAGCTGAGGTTCTGCTGGAGTCTGCCTGGAAGGAGACTCCAGCATCCCCACCTAGAATGTTCTACATAACGTCCCACTTATGCTGTAGTCTACTCACACTGTCAGGCTGTCAGCACTAGGCGAGAGCTTGGTCTATGCTTCCTGGAATCTAGAAGCTGGGTGACACTATTGTGCCTTGCTCCTCGGCTCCAAATGCAACACTGCGAAGCCTCCTAGGCTGTTATCCGGAGGATGCTCCAATGGCTTCTTCTGAATTCTTCCCGTCTCTTCTATCTCCCGCTAAGTTTGTTTCCCTGTGTTCTCATTATTGTGACACAAACTCTTCTGCAGTCTCACTTTGTGTATAATTTCTCTCTACTAAAACCTGGCTGTCCCCGCGGACCACTTTGCTTGAAGTCCTGTTAAGGGAGGGAATTAAACTCGGGGCTGGAGAGATGGCTCAACGGTTAAGAGTGCTGTCTGCTTTTTCCGAGGCTCGGAGTTCGATTTCCAGCAGCCACGCAGCAGCTCACAGCTGCCTGTAACGCCGGCTCCAAGGGGTCCAACACCCTCACAGAGACATTTCCTTCCCTCTGAATTGTGCGTCATCATCGTGGGGACCACGCAGTTACGTGAACAGCTCCTTCTAGCCTCAGGGCTTCTGATACTCTGCATTTCATCAATGTAGCCTCCACTCAGAGACACCTCCCTTCTTCCCCCACCCCTTCCTTGTCTGTAAACACGGCGTGAAGGTCTCCTCCAAGCACGTAGCCAACACCTGCACTCCAGAAGGCTGAGGTTGTCGCTGCAGGTCTGTGACAGCGGCCCTCTCATTGACCCCTCCTCTTCTGTGGGGAGACACGGATGCCTCAGTATTCCCTGACCTCTGAAGTTTATTCACTTCCAGTCTGGGGGCTCAAAAACTCACCTTTATACCGATGCCTCACCTAAGCTCCACTTTCACACGTCCGACCTACAGCCTCACACTTCAACCGCTTAACCCCCTCCAAAGGAGCTCCTTGGCTCTTGTCTTCCCTTTCCTTTCCTCATGCTGTGCGGACAGTCTGTTCCCCCTTCAGGCTGCAGCTCAGGAAATGGCAATCTTCCTCCTTGCTTAGGAGGAAACCCTGGAGCCTGCTGCGGGAGCCTGCGGCGGCGGGAGCCTGCGGCGGCGGGAGCCTGCGGCGACCCCGTTCTTCCTCTCACATCTTTCTGTCGCTGGCAAACCGTTTGAGTCGGACCTCCGAGTACATTTTGACTCTGACCACTTCTTCTTACTCCCACCACCTCCTCCAGCCACTGTCATTCCCCATGACCGATCTGGCTCGGTGCTTGCTCTTCTAGAGTCTTCTTGACACAGGTTTCAATCTGAGTCAGCTCCTGCCGCTTCCTTCCTACAAATGCCCCATGACCTCCAACCTCAGGGTAAGAGGCCAAATGCCACAGTGACCTTGGGGTCAGAACTGGCCCAACCTAACCTTCCTGACTTGTTTCCAACTGCTCCTTGTAACCTCGCTGCCTTCTGGCTGTTTCTTAGACATGAAACACAGCCCCACCTCAAATCCTTCACCCTCCCTCTTCCCTGGAGGCGGTGTTGTCTTCCCTCAGTTGCTTACCTACTCTCCCTCACCTCCTGCACACGTCTACCTCAGCAGGGAGGCCTCTCATTACTCAGTATGAATAAACATCGACCTGACTCTTGTCTTTTACTCTATTATTTTTTTGTCTCTTGCCATCTTTCCACTAACAGGAGTTTATCGCGTAGACCTTGATGGTCATGCCAGTTGAACGCTGGTTTGGCAGGCAGAGACCTTGTCTGGGTGGCTGACTGCTCCCCCGGGGCTGTCAGTTCACCAAGCAGTGAGTGGTGATCTAGAATGGTGGTGGTGGTGGTACGTGTGTGCGCGCGCGCGCTGGAGTGTGCTTTCCCTATGGATGGGAGTCTTTCTTGCTTGAAACAACAGTTGTTGAAAGTTCAGAGGAGAGTTATGGGGGTCTGGAGACCCATTCTTTCCCCCAAGAATGCCTCCAACACACCCATCTGAATCTGGAAAAGTGCAAATCTGAGACCAGTGATCCAAGAGATAACGTCAGTCTTGTGACTGCTGATGTGGGTTAGAGGTTGTTCTGTCCCGTAGCAACAGCTTAGGACACATACATGAGTTCTACTGAAATGTTCTCTATCTCAAAATAAGCTCACACAGGAGAGCGCAGTGGCACTCTCCTGTAGCCCTAGTGCTGTCCATTCTCCAGAGAATAAACCAACTAAAATGTCCCTCTCTCAGACTGAGTGAGCACTACAATTTATCACTCAGAGTGATTCCCCAGAGGAGCTAAAGTTACCTTTATTTGTTTGTTTTTCTGAGACAGGGTTTCTCTGTGTAGTCCTCCTGGCTGTCCTGGAACTTGCTCTGTACACCAGGCTGGTCTTGAACTCACAGAGATTTGCCTGTCTCTGGCTCCCAGAGTACTGGAATTAAAGGCTTGCGCCACCACACCTGGTTGGAGTTGAAGTTCTCTCTCTCTCTCTTTTTTTTTTTTTTCTCGAGACAGAGTTTCTCTGTGTAGTCCTCCTGGCTGTCCTGGACTCTCTTTATAGACCAGGCTGGCCTTGAACTCATAGAGATCCACCTGCCTCTGCCTCCTGAGTGCTGGACTTAAAGGCGTGCACCACCACTCCCTGATGAGTTGAAGTTCTTAATCACATCCTCACCCTCACTTTAGGAAGGATCAAGGGCAGGAATGGAAAAGGGACAAGGGGAGGGAACAAGTGAATCCTAGAAAAATATCTTGCAGAGTATACAAAGTGCAGTTAATCAAAAACATTCCTCGCCGGGCGGTGGTGGCGCACTCCTTTAATCCCAGCACTTGGGAGGCAGAGGCAGGCGGATCTTTGTGAGTTCGAGGCCAGCCTGGTCTACAAAGCGAGTCCAGGACAGCCAGAGATATTCAGAGAAACCCTGTCTCGAAAAACCAAAAAAAAAAAAAAAAAAAATTCCTCAACAAAACGTCTGCAAACCAGACCCTCACTGCACTAACAAAGCAGTTTTGATTTTGTTTGTTTTGTTTTTTGAGACAGGGTTTCTCTGTGTAGCCCTGGCTGTCCTGGACTCACTCTGTAGACCAGGCTAGCCTTGAACTCACAGAGATCCACCTGCCTCTGCCTCTCGAGGGCTGGGATTAAAGACGTGTTCAACCATGCCCGGCAATTACAGACAGTTGTGAATTGCCATGTGGGTGCTTGGATTTGAACCCGGGGCCTTTGGAAGAACAGCCAGTGCTCTTAACCGCTGAGCCATCTCTCCAGCCCAATTTATTTATTTATTTATTTATTTATTTTATGTAGAAAAAAATCCAGGAAATGGTGCAAATATTGTATTCTTTTATTTTTTTTTTCTCATTTAAAAAAATTGCCTTCAGCCGGGCGTGGTGGCGCATGCCTTTAATCCCAGCACTTGGGAGGCAGAGGCAGGCGGATATCTGTGAGTTCGAGGCCAGCCTGGTCTGCAAAGCAAGTCCAGGACAGCCAGGGTTGTTACACAGAGAAACCCTGTCTCAAAAAACCAAAAAAAAAAAAAAAATTGCCTTCTGGGGGCTAGAGAGGTGACTCAGCACTTAAGATCACTGACTGCTCTACCAAAGGATCCAGATATTTGCCGGGCATGGTGGTACACCCCAGCACTTGAGAGACAGAGGTAGGCAGATCTCTGTGAGTTTAAGGCCAGCCTTGTCTACAGAGTGAGTCCAGGACAGCCAGGGCTACACAAAGAAATCCCATCTTTAAAAAAGTTTAATTAGAGGGACCGGGAGGGGTGGAAAGAGGGCACTGTGATGGAGATGTAACTTGAAGTAATAAATAAGAAACAACAAAAAAAGTAATGTTAAACACCTTAACCATACACAAAATTATTTTTAAAAAAGTTTAATTAGGGCTGGAGATGGCTCAGAGGTTAAGAGCACTGGCTGTTCTTCCAAAGGTCCTGAGTTCAATTCCCAGCAACCTCATGGTGGCTTACAACCATCTATAATGAGATCTGGTGCCCTCTTCTGGAGTATAGGCATACATGCAGACAGAACATTGCTTATATATAATAAATAAATCTTTTTTTAAAAATTTAGTTAATAAATAAATAGAAATCAAATTAAAAATAAACAATTGCCTTCTGTCTTCAATAGTGGAAACTGTGGAGTGGCTTTTATAAGTAATGTCTTTTTTTTTTTTTTAAGTTTTTTTTATTATTTATTTATTATGTATACAGTGTTCTGTCTGCATGTATACCTGCAGGCCAGAAGAGGGCACCAGATCTCATTATAGATGGTTGTGAGCCACCATGTGGTTGCTGAGAATTGAACTCAGGACCTCTGGAAGAACAGCCAGTGTTCTTAACCTCTGAGCTATCTCTCCAGCCCTATAAGTAATGTCTTAATTTCATAAGTAGCTCATCTCATCTGTTTCATTTTGGATTTACAAATGGTATCTTCATCATCTGTGAACTTTATATAAGCAGAAAGAAAGAAATGTATATGCAAAAACCACCCATGTGAAGGCCTGTGAGGATAGCTCAGTGAACAAGCATGTGCTTCACAGGTAGGAGGCCCTGCATTCATTCCCATGGTCACCATGTTCTGCCCGGTTCTGGAGACCCCAAAGACCACTCAGGAGCCAACTCCAATGTAAATGCATGAGGGTTGTTTATTCAAGCTCAGAGCTTGGACTCCCAAGACTCAGCAACACAACGGTTGGAATTGAGAGCCCAGAATTCCAAATATATAGGGTTTATATAGGGGCTTAAACAAAGAAAGGGATTTCTAGCACACGATTGGATGACATTTGGACAGACACACCTGTCCATCCCTAATTGGCTCATTGTTGTTATGGTCAGCTTGACCAGCAGAAAGTTTGTTTAGACTTTTTGGGTGCTTTCTCAGAGTGAGCTGTCCCATTATGATTAGGGAACAGCCCTGGAATGCAAGGTCAGGTATATTTTGTTGTTTTTCCTGGAACTGGAGGTCAGCTCTGAGTCAAACCTAATACAAAATGGAACCTTTTTTTCAAGATGGAGTCAGCCACACCTCACAACCATGATACCCATTTGTGAAAATTACAATATGTATAAGATCAGACTGATTCAATTTAATTTGGATAAATCTATACAGTTACTGGCTTTTTTGTGTACCTCCTCTCCCATAACTGTTCTGGTATTCCTTGAAGGCTCTAAGAGGCACGTACATCCTTCAGAGAGCATCCAATTATACTTGGACGCTGATAGGTTCAGTGGTATAGAAGCTTCCTGTCCATAAATACAGATTTCTAGGTCAGGAATAGTGAACCGGGACAAAAAGGAGATTTTTCCAGACATATTCTTTTTATTTACTTATTTATTTTTACTTTATGTTCATTGATGTTTTGCCTGCCTGTCTGTGTGAGGATGTCAGATCTTGGGGTTACAGACAGTTGTGAGCTGTCGGTGGGTGCTGGGAATTGAACCCGAGTCCTCTGGAAGAGCAGTCAGTGCTCTTGAACACTGAGCCAACTCTCCAGGCCCTTCCAGACATGTTATGTCATACTGGGTTTAGAGAGAAAAGTAAGGGTTTGCTTAGAGCCAAGGCATTCCTACATGCGACCCATTCCTCTAGGCAGGTGTGAAACCTGCGACAATGTAACCAGTAGCTTCTGGTCCTTTAGAGAACTCACTCCCGTAACCATAGCCCCTTTAGATGCTGAAGTAGGAAGACCTCAAATCCAACACTTGATTGGCCCAGAGTCCAATGCCTGACTAGGCTGCAAAGAATTCAAGGCTTGAGTAGCAACTTATTGAGACTCAATCTCAAGATAGATAGATAGATACATAGATACATAGATACATACATACATACATACATACATTCATACATAGATACATAGATAGATACATAGATAGATAAACAGACAGATAGATAGACAGACAGACAGACAGATAGATACATAGATAGATGGATAGAGACGATAGATCCATAGATAGACAGATAGATACATAGATAGATAGATAGATAGATAGATAGATAGATAGATAGATGGATAGATAGATAGATAGATGATAGATAGATAGATAGATAGATAGATAGATAGATAGATAGATAGATAAGATAGATAGATAGGTAGATAGGCAGGCAGGCAGGCAGGCAGGCAGGCAGGCAGGTAGACAGACAGATAAGGTGCCAGGTGGCGGCAGTACATGCCTTTAATCCCAATACTTGGGAGGCAGAAGCAGGTCGATCTCTGTGTTCAAGGCCAGCCTGGTCTACAGAGTGAGTTCCAGGACAGCCAGGGCTACACAGGACACCCTGTGTCAAAAAAATAAAACAAAACCACAAACAAAGTGAAACTAGGGCTGGGAATGTAACACAGTAGCAGAAGCTTGTCTTGAGTGTGTGAGACCCTGGGTTCTGTCTCCCATGTGGGTGCCACAGGGACAGATCTGTGTACATTCCCTGCCACCATCGCCCCCCCCATAACTGTTAAGGGAGTGAGTGGGGGAGTTCTTGACTGTATTTACCTCATACAGCAGTACCGGCACAGGTGGTACCTATTGCAGGTCTAGATGTTGAGGCTTAGTCACTTGATTTGTACAACAGAGCTCGCCAGGTAGGAATTAGCATTCAGCTGCGGTATTCAGCCTGCTGTTGGACTCATAAACACCACACAGGGATCTATTTCCCTCTCATCACATACTGGAATTTCTTTCAAACTTGTTAAGAGCAAAAAGACAGATCACACCATTAGAAATACGAACCTCGCCGGGCAGTGGTGGCGCACGCCTTTAATCCCAGCACTTGGGAGGCAGAGGCAGGCGGATCTTTGTGAGTTCGAGGCCAGCCTGGTCTACAAAGTGAGTCCAGGACAGCCAGGGCTACACAGAGAAACCCTGTCTTGAAAAAACCAAAAAAAAAAAAAAAAAAAAAAAGAAATACGAACCTCTTCCAGAGTAACCTCACCCACAGAAGACCAGAGTATGTCTATCCAGCATGGCTTACCTGTAAAAAGGAGCTGACTCAGCCCAGCACGTTGGCATGCACATGTGATCCTGCACTCAGGAAGCAGAAGCAGGAGAACTGAGAGTTCAATGCCAGCCTGGGCTACTTAGACAGTTTCAGGCTAGGAATTGACCTAATGGCAGAAGGAAGGTATAGAAGGGCAGCCTCATGTGATTCCTGTCTTGTGTCCTTGAGCGCATGATGAGGCCCACACGTAATATGGAGAAGTGGGAAAGTGAGGTTAAGAGAGTTGTCAAATTCTGCTTTGGAGGTATTGGGCACAGGGGCTTACGGGGCACAGACAGGAGAAAACACAGCAAGATCCTTTGTGGTCTTGAAGTTCCCAGGAGAAGCCTGAACTGGAGCTGGCCTCTAGAATGTTCCCTGGCATCCTTGGGGTACAGCCAGGTGTGGGAGAAGGAGTCAGTGTTACCGTGGGATGCTTAAAGAGCTCTCTGGTGGGACTGGAGAGATGGCTCAGTAGCTTGTTGCTCTTGCAAAAGTCCCAGGTTCAATTCCCAGCACTCACATGGAAGTTCACAACCATCTGTAACTCTGGTTCCAGGAGATCAACTCCCTCTTCTGGCCTCTGAGGATATATGGCATATAAATGTATTAGTCAGAGTTCTTTAGAGTAACAATTTATGGAATGAATCTTTCTCTCCCTCCCTTCTCTCCCTTTCTCCCTCTCCTCTTTCTATCTCTATATATGATTTATTCGAATGGCTTATAGGCTATGGTCCAGCTATGGATGCCTATGAACAGAAGGTTCAAGAATCCAGGTGTTCAGCCCATGAGCTGCTCTTTAGAATTTGCCAGAATCCTGAAGAAGTAGGCTTAACCCCAGAGAAGGAATGAATGGACTTGCTAGCTAGCAAGTACAACAGCAGGTAGGCAAAAAAAAAAAGAGGCGTTTCCTTTTTCAATGTCTTTTATACAGGCTTCCAGCAGATGTGTGGCCCAAATTAGATGGGAGTCTTCCCATTTCAAATGATTTAATTAAGCAAAAATCCCTCACAGGTGTGCCCAGCGAGCTGGTTAATTGGAGATGTATTCAGACTGACAACCAAGAATAGACATCACAGTGTACATGTTGGCAAAACCACTTATACCCGTAAAAGCAGATACATTTTCTTAGGGCTATCTTGCCTGACCACAGACTGGTAAGTCATAATTCAATGAATAGTCAGAGGACTCTCGTAAGAGAAACACCTACGGTGCTCATTCTGAATGGATGGCACTGTTCTTTCTGCCCAAATTCAGATTCTGTAGGCTAACCTATTTTTTTTTTTTTTTTGAGGCAGGGTTTCTCTATATATCCTTCGCTATCCTGGGTTCACTCTGTAGACCAGGCTGTCCTTGAACTCACAGAGATCCTCTTGCCTCTGCCTCCTGAGTAGGATTAAAGGCATGTACCACCATGCCTGGCTAACCTAATTTCTTCTAGGCCAACATAATATTTATTCACATTTGTCTTCATTGTAAAAGTTAAAAGTAGACTGCCTCCAGAGGCATTGCAGTTAAGGCTGCTATGTCACATGTGAATCAGTAGGTGGCTGAGAGGAGAGAGGATATGTCTACATTCAGTGTTCTGATCTACGAACATCTGAATGAATAGTAGCCTAACATTCCTGGAAAAAAAAAATCACGCCTGAGACCAACACCAGTTTGGTACCATGGAGCCCAGAGAGGGAGCTAGCCTGTGAAAACAACCAGTCCAGAACCAGGCAAGCACCAGACAGGCTCCTAGGACAGGAAACAGGACAGAGACTAGAACCCTGCCTGTCCCTGGATGTGGGGGTTGTGGGTGAGCCAGCCCCAAGGGTGCGAGTGTGGGAGAGCCAGCTCTGCTTTTTGTCTGCTTTGTGATGGTGTTGGTGAGAGAGCGATCCCCTCATTTCCCTTTGCCCTCACCACCATTGGCCGGCAGAAAATCTGGTCCTGATGGGGTCACAAGAGCAGGAGAGCTGTCCCTGCCCCTCACATGCTCCAGTACTTGAGAGAGCAGGCTTTTCAGCTTACCTAGGCAGTACAGTACACCTGGCTCTGGATATGGGGGGTTGTGGGTGAGCCAGCCTCAGGGGTGTGAATGTGGTAGAGCCAGCCTTGACTTTTGTCTGCTTTTGGGGGTGTTGGTGAGAGAGAGATCCCCACCCCTCCCTCTAGTCCCCACCACCAGTGGCAGACAGGAGATCTGGCCCTCATAGGGTCACAAGAGCAGGAGAGCTGTTCCTGCCCCTCACATGCTGCAGCACTGTCCCTGAGCACTCACCGCTCACCTCCCTTGGACAGCACAGTACAGCTGGTCCTGGATGTGGGGGATGTGGGTGAGCCTGCCCCAAGGGAGTGAGTATGGGAGAGTCAGCCCTGCCTTTTGTTTGTTTCTCAGGGGTGTTGGTGAGATAGAGATCTCCTCTACTCTCTGATGCCCTCAACACAGGTAGCAGGTGGGAGAGTTGACCCTGATGGGCTCATGAGAAGAGAAGAATTTCTCCAGTCCCCTACTGCTGCAGCACTTGGGAGAGCAGGCCCTGCACCTTACCTGGGTAGCACAGTAGAACTGGCCCTGGATGTGGGGGTTGCAGGCCCAGAACCAGGGCTTTGAGTTGGCCTACTCCAATACCCCATGAATGAACTGCTAGAGTACATGAAGAGGCCAGTTTCACAGACTCAAAAGATCTCCATGATGCAGAGCAACAACAGGATATCTGAGAGGAGTCCCAGTGAGGTTCCAGTATTGATAAAGTAGCAAAAGCCAGAGGCCTTGTACCAGACCAAGGAGTCATTATAATGAACATCTGCAAGCAAAAAAGTGTGGACAAAATAGAATATTGTGGGACACATTGAGATACACTACAGCTTCCACAGCTTCCACAATGAGATATTTTTTAGGTTGGGAGAGGTTTCAAGGGTGGAGGTAGGTCTGAGGGGAGGTGGGAGATGAGAGGGAACAGGGTGTATGATGTGAAATTCACATAATAAAAAAGCAATAAAAAGGAAAAAAGTTAGAGGCAGAAAAGCATAACTGAGGCCAGGCATGCTGCTGTACTCCTTTAACCTCAGTACTCTAGACAGCGCGACAAGCGGATCTCTGTGAGTTTGAGGCCAGCCTGGTCTATATAGTGAGTTCCAGGCCAGACCAGCTGGGGTTACATATGTGAAACCTTGTCAAAAAAGAAAACAAACAAACAAAAGCATCTGGTGCCATCATTATGAGGAAGAATCTTACCTCTTTTGGAACCCTTGATGTCTGAAGAACACTTTCAACTCTCCTGGGTGTGTCCATGCCTCCTCAGCCACTGGATCCTTGACTTATGCCCCAGAGCGAAGCCACACACTTAAACTCAACACCCTGTAAGGAGCCCTGGCCGGCAGGATCTAGGCTCACTGCAGTCTCAGCCAGTCTAGTAGGCAGACACACTCATAAGCGTGGGAACAGATCCTTGCTATCATAAATCACGAGCTTTAGGGTGGCTCCCCAAAGGGCATATTATGTAGCAATAGCTCATTGATACAGCCAATAAGAGTGCCAAAGGCTGTTGGAAAACATAACCCCATCTTACTCAAGCCACTCCAAACCAATCTAAATGAAAAGCATTGGGCGTACCTCTCAAACACAGCATAAAACCTTCCTCAGCAACCACCTTCCCACAAGTTTCCAACTCTCAGCTCCCGTAGGAACTCTGTAGCTGCTGGGTGGGCAGGGCCATGTCCTTGGGCACAAATAACTCAGTTCATCTTCATCTTTGGCTGATTGATGGTCAGCTCTGACCTATAGGATCTAAGACAGAAACCTGCTTTAATCTGTGTTCACCTGTTGGAATCCCTACGTGTTTAAGCCAGGGCAAGTCAAGTGTTTCCTGGCTCTCACCTGGAGGCCTTTCACCAACAGCTCTGTGTGAAATTCAAGGCAGAGCACATGGCTGTCGGTGCATGAGAGTGACTGTGATGGGCCTGGAGAGAGAGGAACAGGGTTGTGGTGAGGGCCTTTCCTCTGACATGATGGTTGCTTTCTCTCACAGGGCCCTGCTGCTAACTTCCTCCTCAAAGGCTGCTCTTGCTAAGTTATTCAGAGCAGCACCAGAACTCTGCTAGGATCACTGAAGGTCATCTCTCTGTTCCCCCATCTGCCTCTTCCGCTAAGCACCCAATCCAGTTTCCTTTCCCTGTTCATCTGTCCTCTGGTATACCAGTTGGGAGAAGAAAACGCCAGCTAACTCTGTTTACCCAGCTCTCACTCTCCTTTCTCTCCTCATCCTCCCACTCTGTCTTTCATTTTTCAGACCCCTCCATTTCCTGGGCATGTTTCCGTGTAGGTCAAATAGATCATCAGGGCCCAGGAAGTGGGAAGTCATAGAACCAAAGAGACAGAGAGGAGCTCACTTGTGAGTAGGTGTCAGGTGGTCATTTAAGGGGGGGTAGGACATCCCTGTCGTCCTCTGTACCAGAACATTCCACACAGTTGCTGAGTGCATGCTGGGTGCCTCAGAAGCTGTAGGTTTATTGATTGACTGATGATTGATTGATTGATTGATTCAAGTAGCACTTTTACTACAGAACAGAAAATTTACATTAAGCTGATAGTAAAATCAATTTCAAGCCGGGCGTGGTGCCTCACACCTTTAATCCCAGCACTCAGGAGGTAGAGGCAGGTAGATCTCTGTGAGTTCGAGGCTAGCCTGGTCTACACAGTGAGTCCAGGACAGCCAGGGCTGTTACATAAAGAAACCCTGTCTCAAAAAACAAAGCAAACAAACAAAAAGAAACAAAAAGAATAATAAAATCAATTTCAAGCAGCCAAGATTTTATCGGTGTCTTCAAAGAACATACTGAACAAAACAGGCAGTTAGTTGGTGACCAGTGTTACCTCCATAGCCTGGGTGTTCCCACCCTCCACTGTCTGTTTTCTGGCCCCTCTGCTTCCTTCAGTGAAGAGTCTAACCCTGCGGTTTTCACTTGGCATTCGGCTGTGCCCCTTCTGACTGCCTGAATGAGGTGGTAATTGGGAAAACAAAATCCAAAGCAAGCTGTGGGCAGGACTCCAAGCGCTTTACCATTGTTGGTCCTAGCCCAATCTAGCTGTGTGACCTTGGGCAAATTACTTGATATCTTGGGGTTATTTCCTTAACCATATAACAAGGCTATGTGCTGGGCTTGGTGGCTGAGGCCTGTGGTTGCTGCACCAGGGAGGCAGCAGCAGCAGCAGCAGCAGCAGCAGCAGCAGCAGCAGCAGGAAGCGTGCCCTGAGTTTGAGGCCAGGGTGGACTACACAACGAGTTCCAGGACCACTGAGCTACAATGACGTGCATGCATATGTATGTGTAT
>CAJQZJ010032563.1:13923136-13939311 GCA_907164525.1 Lophiomys imhausi | reverse complement strand
CCCTGTCTCGAAAAACCAAAAAAAAAAAAAAAAAAAGAACTAAAGTATTAGACTTCCTCCAACACTGTGGCATCTAGGAGAGAGATAGTCTGAACAGACACTTACATGGGTCACTAGAGCTCTTCCAAGGGCAGGATGGGAAGTAGGTGCCCTCCTCCGCACCATTTTGGAGAACATATGGCCTTCCCTTAGACTCTTGGCTTGAGTGTCTTCTCTACTGTTGTCTTTCTCTGAAAAGACAGCTTTGCAGGGGCTGGAGAGATGGCTCAGAGGTAAAGAGCACTGGCTGCTCTTCCAGAGGTCCTGAGTTCAATTTCCAGCAACCACATGGTGGCTCACAACCATCTATAATGGGATCTGGTGCCCTCTTCTGTTGTGTGGGTATATGTACTAAAATATAGAACATTGTATACATAATAAATAAATATTTTAAAAAAAGACAGCTTTGCAGGCCTGGAGAAGTAGCTCAGTGGTTAAGAGCATTGGCTGCTCTTCCAGAGCAGGTCAGTTTGGTTTCCAGTGACCATGCTGCGTGACTCACAATCATCTGTAACTCCAGCTCCAGGGAATCCAACACCTTCTTCTTGCCTCTAAAGGGACCTAAACTCATATGCCACACACTCACACAGACACACATACAAATGAATAAAAAATATTGGGCTATTATTTTTTAATATTATTAAAATTTTTTAATATTATTTTTTATTAAAAATAATACCTTTGGAAAATTTTTTCACATCATGATCAAGAGACCGGGCCTAGCATAGGCTTTTGAAATCTCACAGCCCATCCCCAGTAGCACACTTGCTCTAATAAGACCACACCAACTTCCACAAGGCTACAACCTCTTTTTTTTTTTTTTTTTTTTTTTTTTTTTCGAGACAGGGTTTCTCTGTGTAGCCCTGGCTGTCCTGGACTCACTTTGTAGACCAGGCTGGCCTCGAACTCGCAAAGATCCACCTGCCTCTGCCTCCCAAGTGCTGGGATTAAAGGCGTGCGCCACCACTGCCCGGCTCACAACCTCTTAATCCTTCTCAAATAGTGCCACTCCCTGGTTACTAAGCATTCAAATGAGCGTATGGGGCCATTCTTATTCAACCCACCACACACCCCATATATCAAAACTCAGGCAGGTTAACTTCCGTCAGAGCAGACATGCAAATATTTCTGATTGATGAGATACTCTGGTCATAACAGCAACATCTCACACCCATGTTGAGTCCTGCTCCAGGAACTTCAAAACTTTAATTAGCTGCTCCTCCTATTTTCAAGCTGCTGAGGATGTCTTAGTTGTGGCCAGGGTGTGGCACACATTCATGAATGTCGGTGTCTCTGGCATGGTGGTTGGGGGGATTATCGATAAGGACAGAATATATAAAGTGTTTGTATGGCTAAGAGGCCATCTTGGGGAGACTAGAAAGGTCCAGTTTTAGAGCCTGAGATAATAACCGACTCTATGAAGGACCAGCTTGGTTCTTACTCAACATCTGTCAGTAAACCCAAAGCCTATGCCGGGGCTTGGAACAGATTCTGAATGAATGAACCGGCTTGTCTACGTTCAGGTCTTAGCCCCTACCAGAGGTGAGATTTGGAGCAAGTTCTGGGACTTTCCTGGCCTTCTCTGTACAATGAGAACGCTTGCCTCAGAGTTGTGATGGAGAGATTAAGTGAGCCAGTGTTTGAACCCTGACCACATTGTGCAGAATGTGCTCATCCATTGAGTGCGGTAGATGCTCTGACTTTTTGATTGTTTGTTTTGGCTTTTCAAGACAGGGTTTCTCTGTGTAGCCCTGGCTGTCCTGGAACTCACTTTGTAGACCAAGCTAGCCTTGAATTCACAGAGATTGGTCTGCCTCTGCCTCCCAAGTGCTAGGATTAAAGGTGCGCACCACCACCCGGCTGCACCACCACTTCAGGGCTAACTGTTCTAACTTCTTTTTTTTTTTTAATTAATTTATTTTTATTTTATGTGCATTGGTGTTTTGGCTACAAGTGTGTCTGTGTGAGAGTGTTAGATCTTGGAGTTAGAGACAGTTGTGAGCTGCCATGTGGGTTCTGGGAATTGAACCCACATCCTCTGGAAGAGCATCCAGCGCTCTTAACTGATGAGCCAGCTCTCTAGCCCCTGTTCTGATTTCTTATTGTTAGTATTCATGTCATTTTAGTGGTTGAAAAACTGTCTTTTGGGCTGGAGAGATGGCTCTGCTGGTTGTTATTCTGAAGTACCTGGGTTCAAATCCCAGCACCCACATGGCAGTTCACAGCTGTCTGCAATTGCCGGGCGTGGTTGGCTCACGCCTTTAATCCCAGCACTAGGGAGGCAGAGGCAGGTGGATCTCTGTGCGTTCAAGGATAGTCTGGTCTACAAAGTGAGTCCAGTACAGTCAAGGTACACAGAGAAACCCTGTCTGGAAAAACCAAAAAAAAGAAAGAAAGAAAGAGAGAAAGAAAGAAAGAAAGAAAGAAAGAAAGAAAGAAAGAAAGAAAGAAAAGAAAAGAAAAAAAAACTGTCTTCATGGCTGTGTGAGCAGCCATTTTTCCACTAGCAGGAAGTCCTCAAGGAGACAGTTACTTTTCTGTTGGCAGCCATTTTCCCACTAGCAGGAAGTCCTCAAGGAGACAGTTACTTTTTTGTTGGCTTGTTTGTTTCCTGCCTGTTGGGTTGCAAGATCTTCTGCTTGGCTAGAAATAACTCCCACTAGCCCGAGGGCTGCAGAGCTCTGAGCTCTCCTACCAAATCAGGAAGTGTCTACCCTTCAAAAGGAGTGGACTGAATGCCCACAACTGTGAAAATTGAGAGGGAAGGGGACCTAGGTTTTAGGGAACTAACTTGTAAATAAAGGTAAGAGATAAGTTAGTTGGAAATTTTCAGAGTTTTGGGTTTGCCTTGGCCAAGTTCCTCATTTCATTGCAATTTTCACAAGTCAGACAACCTGAGTTTGACTAACCCCTTCTCATCAGCTTCCTATACAATACAGGGAAGTTACAACGATTCATAAGTGCACCCCCCACCCACCTTCTTTTTGCTTTTGGGTCTTTTAAGACAGGGTCTCCTGTAACCCAGGCTGGCCTCAAACTCCTTATGTAGCTGAGGATTAGCTCAACCTTCTGAACCTGCTTTCATCTCCCAAGTGCTGGGAGACCACAAGCATGTGTGTGGCACCAGGAAGGAACCCAACACGTTTCATACACGCGAGGCAAGGGTTCTACACCGCCTAATGCCTTTCAATGTATAAAGTTATATTATGTATTTCACTGTATAAATTCTACAATATACTGTATTATTCATTACAGTTACACACAGATATATATATGTGTGTGTGTATTTGTGTGTACATATATCACATATATCCTAATTTCTGGTTATTTTAAACACTCCAAAAGGGGAACTTTATTTACAACTACTTTTTGTTAAGCGTGTTTTATCAGAAACAGTCCCTCCCTTCTAGTTCCTGAACTGAGTGGAATCCAGGGCTTTGCTCATTTAGTAAAGTATTATCCAAAAGAAATTGAACCCAAGTCCCAAAATAGTCCTTTTAATTTTCAAAATATGCATGTTAGCTACACTTTATTGAGGGAAAAGATCCTTCTCTTCGGCAGCAACTCTGAGAAAAATAAACATTTCTAGACTGTATCAGGGAAGATAGCATCTTTCAAAGAAACTGTGTCAAGATCACAATATTCTCATTTCTTTAAAATGGAAGAAAAAAAAAGTCAGAGGGGTAGGATGGGTTTTCAATTCTATTATCTTCGTCATTTTGTACCAGTCTGGGGTTTCTCAAGTTTTGAGACAAAAAGCACACATTTATTTAAAAAAAAAAAAAAGTTCTGAATGCCTTTGCAGCCCCTTCCTTGATCTGTCTTCAGGGAACTATTTACTTTGCTTCCTTACCTTGCAGACTGGTAACGGCTCCCAGCCAGGGCTCAACCCAACCCTCTTGTGCCCTGAAGCCATCGGCTTTAAAAGAAAACCGATTCTCTGGAATGTTGTGCGTGCACATGCCTGTCCTAGCATCAGGCCCCACCTGCCGAGCAGGTAAGCCAGATCCCCACTGTGGCCTCTCTAGCCACATTCCAGCCCAGCAAACTCTTCCTCTCTAATTGTTACCTGTCAAACAGGTCAACCAGGCACTTGGGGCTGGTCCAAACGTGTGCACGTTCCCACGAAACGCTAAACCTGCAAACCTTTGACCTTTCCATACTTCCCGAAACCCCTCGATTATTTTCGCCAGGGCTGATGGAGATCCGAAGGATGACTTCTAACTGGCACACGGACTCTCTTTTTCTCTTTCCTCTTAGGTGGTGAAACTAATGGTGAACTGTGTGAGGTTTGTAGACAAGCTCACCAGGGGCAATCCAAGACGACAGTGAGATCCTTTGCGGGTGGGGAAGCAGGGCTCCTGACGTGAAACCCACGCTGACCAAATGGAGAGTAGATGGGAACTTGGTGAAAATCATTTTCTTTTCTTTCTGACCCTGGACTGTCAGACAAGTCTGTGGCCCACATCTCAGCCCCCAAACTTCTCTACGGAAAGCCTCAGGAAGGTCCCCAGTACCGTGTGGACTTTTTTTTTTTTTTTTTAACCTCTGCAATAACAAGGAAAACAGCTCTTTCAGAGTTCTATGGGGCTTTGTTTTGTTTTTGTGCGGGATAGAACACACAAGGCCTCACATGTGCTGGGCAAGAGCTCAGCCTGTAAACTACACCAGTCTCTAGTCCCAAATCTGCAGTCTTTTTTCTTTTTGATAACACTCAAACTAAGGAGAGGGAATGTGGTGTCTCTGCACT
Source organism: Lophiomys imhausi (assembly GCA_907164525.1). Taxonomy (NCBI): domain Eukaryota; kingdom Metazoa; phylum Chordata; class Mammalia; order Rodentia; family Muridae; genus Lophiomys; species Lophiomys imhausi. The sequence continues at coordinate 13,934,522 of CAJQZJ010032563.1, read as the reverse complement.
GTCCTCCTTTGGGTAGGGTATTGGGGCACCCCAGATCAGCTGAGGATTTATATTAAGTTGCCAGGCTTGGGAACTTCCCTCGAGTCTGGGAAAACCCTGGGCTTCCTCTCCTGGGTACATGTGGATAGAACAGACTGTCTTAACCATACTTCCCTCATGGTTCCAATCTTCTTGACTTGAAGAGACAGGGTATGTTTGTTTGTTTTGGTAGCTGTGATTCTTGTTTTTACTTCTGCCCATAACAGACTTAAGAGTATGATGTAAGCCTACTGCACCCCAACACCTCATTGACAGATACAGGCCTGGGGCCCATAGAGGAGACCTGAACTAGCTGGTCACCCTCTGTCAGTCAAGTCCTTCATGTAGGGGGCTATAGGAGACAGAGCAATTGTAGACTGGAGACATAACTGTCACAGAAACAAGTGGCATGGAAAGGTGTCCCCAAGGTTGCTCCAAAGATAGAATTCCAGCTTGAAAACAGAAGCTCCCGTGGTGAGTCTGAGACAACGCCGTGCTGTCAGGCCAGTTTGCTGGGATCCTTGTCCCCTTGGGCAGGACAGGTTAAGCTACAAGCTCAGAAGTGAGTCGTGCAGCGAAGAAACTGGCACTTCCTGCTTGGTCTGTCCAGCTCAGACTTGTCCACCAGGGCCAAACCTGCTGGGCTGGCTCCCAAGAGAGAAAGCTCCTCAGGCCGCCACGCTGATGCAGTCTGGCAGTCTGCAGGCTCGTTGAGCATCCTCCTCCCACCTGCTCCCTTTAGGGAACATAAAGGTAGTGTGTCAGATGCCTACCTGGCATATGTTCTGGGTGCTGGTAATCCGTGGGGCTGTTTGGTGTGACTGTCATAGGGCTGTGGGTGCTAAAGGGACCATCAGAAGTCAGACTGGACAACGAGCTCTTCACCTGCTTGCGAAAACTGCCAAGGACACATAGACCACAGTGTTAAATGCTTTAAGATAACTTTTTTTTTTTTTTTTTTTTTTTTGGTTTTTCGAGACAGGGTTTCTATGAATATCTCTGGCTGTCCTGGACTCACTTTGTAGACCAGGCTGGCCTCGAACTCACAAAGATCCGCCTGCCTCTGCCTCCCAAGTGCTGGGATTAAAGGCGTGCGCCACCACCGCCCGGCTTTAAGATAACTTTTAAGAAGTATTTACTTAATAAACCTAATTTGTATTATTTCCCTCCAACCAAATACTAAACTCTCCACAAGGAATACATTGTATATCTGTTCGCTTTGATCAAGACCCAATTTTATAGCTTTCCTCTATGTTTACTCCCCCACATGTCAGCTGTGGAACCCTGGACAAGTTTCGTGGACCTTCTGAGTCTATACAATTGTTCCACTTCCCCCAAAAGCTTCACCATGAGGGATAGATGAATCCAGGTTCTGAGCCTTACTTGGGGCTCACACATACTAAACATCAAATGAATGGCAATTGTTTTTTTGACATTGTTGTTGCTATAAAACTTGCTAAAATAGTCACCCAGGTGATCCAGCTTCAGGATGGTATGCCATTCTAAAAACAATGTTCAAGGACCTTGAATGTTGCAGACATAGCCCCTTTGGTGAGATGCTTGCCTAGCATGCACAAAGCTGTGGATCCCATACTTAGCACCATATAAACACTATGAGCTTCACGGACCCCCCCCCCCCACACACACACACCACCGAAGGGAGACAGGGTTGTCACGCTGGTCCATGTGTTCCCTCATTTCCGGCTGTTTTCCCAGTCATCTCCCACCCCTGGCCATTGCTGGTATGGGATGAGGAATTTGAAGCAGATTTGTAGCATCAAAGGATAAAAAGCCTGAATAGAAAAGCAGTTTTGAAAGAGAGGATGAGTATGGTTTGAGGAATTTGTCTGTGGCGACTTCCTCCACCACAGCTCAGCAAATCTGTCTGATTGCACGACTATATCCACCCTCAGCTGAGCAACAGTTTCGTCCCATGCTTCCCCGATGCCACCACACTGGTCCCAAAGCAGGGGTCAGTGAAGGAACACAGATCCAAACACAGAGACTGCACCGAGTAAACGGCTCCCCAGCCCCCGAGTGACGACAGTTGTGTGTGCTGGTCTTTCTAAAATAGGTACAGCTCATGACCTCCTGAAGCCTACAACCTGGCCTGTGGGGATGGCTGCTGATGGGAGGTCAAGTGTGGGTTGCTGGACATTTGACCCATTATTAGGAAGAAGTCAGACTCATCAAGGTCGGTACGGAATGCAAGGCCTGGTCCATGAAGATTTGCTGGAGCAATAACTAACCGTAACCAGCACTCTAAGGACTCCCAAATCAGTCAGTTCTACTTCCTAGGTCTCTCTCATATGTGTGAGCTGCCTATAACACTGAAATTCAGCTTCTGAGTAAACACAGTGGCCTCTCACCTGGTCTCTCAGCAGCGGTTCTGTGACCTTTGGAGTTCTTGCTCAGTGTGACTCTGCAGAGTCCCTGGTTTGTTGTTCCCTACTCCAAGGACACTCATCGCTGTGTTTGGAACACCCTCCCCATCTAACCCACTTATCTTTGTGCCTCTGCTTAGATGCTTCATTCTATAAGAATGTCTCTACCCCATCACTGCTGGGATAGGACCCCCTCCCAGCCTCTAAGCACTATATGGTAGGCCTGGGATCCACCCTGGCCATGACAGGAGGCCATGTCTGGTGCTTGCTACACTTGACTGTTGCAGCCTTCTAGCCTGAGGTTTTCTTACTCAATCTCCATAGCTGTCCCAGGTTATGAGAGTGACTACGCCTAACTGGCAGATGAAGAAAGACTCACCCAGGGTCGTTTAGCAGTTCAAGGCTGAGATTACCCTCTAATCTGAGAGCTAAAACCTGTGCTTTTAACCTCGAGACACTATTCCCTGTGTGCTCAATTTGCTCCCAAGTTAAATAGGTCAGGGGCCAGTGAGTCCATGAGTGAGGGTCTCAGTCACCTATGATGGAGACCCCCAAGGTTCCAGCTCCCTGAAGCTCAACGCCAAGCAGACCTGTGCCCGCCTCTCAGGAGCTCTGGATCTTTGGGAGCACCTACCATTTGTACTACATGAGGATGCGTTATTACTTTTGTAATATTTAAAAGTCACATTTAAAGTTTCATTCTGGAAAATGTCACAATGACTGAAAAAGTTTGGACATAGATGTGCTTCACTGCTTTTCCATTAGATTCTAAGAGTCAAAATGTTTTCTGAGAGAGTCTGAGGGACAGTCTTCCACATGCAGAAGTGTAAGGAGAGGCCTTAATTCAGTTTTGTTGTTGTTGTTTTTTTTTTGAGACATGGTATCCCTGGCTGTCCTGAAACTCCCTTTGTTTAGACCAGGCAACTCATAGAGATCTCCTTGCCTCTGCCTAGCAAGCTCTGGGATTGGAGAGGTGCGTGCCACTATCCAGTGATTTTTAAAAAATATTTATCCCAGGAGAACTTCCTCAGTTGCTCTAGGCCTTATTACACGTATTGCTTTAGAATATGCAAAGTGTATTTATGTCATTTAACTCTTATGTCATTAATAGAAGCCTCCATGAGAGTAGGAGGGAAGGACACCAGTAGAATCTGTAAGAGGTCAAGACTTGACTTCAGGACATTCTGTGGGTCAGTTAGTGACTGAGAAAAGCGGTTGAAAACATTTCCAACCGCCAAAAGGTGACGTTTCACAAGAATGTATGATAATAACCTTCAAAGGTATGTGAACATTTGGAAGCTAAGAAAAAGTGTTTTTTTTTTTTTTTTTGGTTTTTCGAGACAGGGTTTCTCTGTGTAGCCCTGGCTGTCCTGGACTCAATTTGTAGACCAGGCTGGCCTCGAACTCACAAAGATCCGCCTGCCTCTGCCTCCCAAGTGCTGGGATTAAAGGCGTGCGCCACCACTGCCCGGCTAAGAAAAAGTATTTTAAAAGTGACTTTTGAAACCATCTCTGGGGTCAGGGAAATAGACCGGCAGGTAAAGTTGTTTGCCAGCAAACTGAACATCCTGAGTTGGATCGCTGCATTCCTGGGACCCACGTGGAGAGAAATGGCTACCACAGGCTGTCTCCTGACCTCCATACACAGACATACACAAATACACACAATTAAAAATAAAAAACAAGGGCTAGAGACATGGCTCAGTGGTCTAGAACACTTACTGTTCTTGCAAAGGACCTAGGTTTGGTTCTCAGCTCACACCTGGCAGGCAGTTCACAGCCATCTATATCTCAAGTTCCAGGGGACCTGTGCCCTATTCTGGCTTCCTCAGGCAGATGGTGCACATACATACATATATACATACATACATATACACACCCACATACATACATACATACAGGCAAAACACTAACTCATACATAAAAAATAAATAATTTAAAATGTTTTTAAAAAGAAAGTATATTTACTGCAGGGTGTGGTGGTTTACACCTGAAATCCTAGCACTTAGGTGGGGGAAGAGAGGATCAAAGTCATCCTCAGCTTTGGAGAGTTTACAGATCCATACTGGGATGCCTGAGTCCCCATCTCAAACAAAAACCCATTTCTTTCTTTTTCTTTTTTTCTTTTTTTTTTTTTTTTTTTTTAGACAGGGTTTCTCTGTGTAGCCCTGGATATCTTGGAACTCACTCTGTAGACCAGGCTGGCCTTGAACTCAGAAATCTGCCTGCCTCTGCCTCCCAAGTGCTGGATTAAAGGCATGTGTTACCACAGCTAGCTGCAAATATATTTCTTTTTTTAATGTTTATTTATTACTTCAAGTTACATCTCCAACACAGTCCCCTCCCTCCACCCTTCCCAGTTCCACCCTCCCACCCTTTCCCCCTTCTCCCAGAATTCATAATTCTTTTTTTTTTAATAATTAGGCCACAATTATGAAAATTACAAGGCACAACATACATTTCCAATGTCCAGCCCACACATACCAGGCAACCGACATCAATACTCTATTATCCATCTACCTCCATATGTTTAAAGTTCTATACCTAACTCATTTTCCATCCTAATTTGCATTACTGCAAATATATTTCTTTTTTTTTTTTTTTGGTTTTTCGAGACAGGGTTTCTCTGTGTAGCCCTGGCTGTCCTGGACTCACTTTGTAGACCAGGCTGGCCCCAAACTCACAGAGATCCACCTGCCTCTACCTCCCAAGTGCTGGGATTAAAGGCGTGTGCCACCATGCCTGGCCCGCAAATATATTTCTAAATATATAAATACACCCTACTCAGTCTTTATAATGTTACTTATATGTGTGTTTTCAGGGATGACCATTTGCCTGATCCTTTATTTTTGTTTTTTTTAGTTTTTTTTTGTTTTTTTTTGGTTTTTCGAGACAGGGTTTCTCTGTTTAACAGCTCTGGCTGTCCTGGACTCGCTTTGTAGACCAGGCTGGCCTCGAACTCGCAAAGATCCGCCTGCCTCTGCCTCCCAAGTGCTGGGATTAAAGGCGTGCGCCACCACCGCCCAGCCTGCCTGATCCTTTAAACTGACTTTTGGTTTTGGTCTTATTTAGCCTGGAAGAATTTTTGTCAAGTTCCACCAGCTTGAGAAATAGTGTATCCATTAACACTTTAGAAAAAGCCAAGGCTGCCAGGCGTGGTGGTGCATCCCTTTGATCTGTGTAACCCAGGCTGTCTTTAAACTCATTTTGTAGCCTAGGCTGGCCCTGAGTTTCCAGCAGTCCTCTTGCCCTAGCCTTCCATGTGCTGGGATTATTGGTGTGTGACACCATGCCAGGTTGTTGAGTTTCCTCCAGTTGTGCACATATATTGCTGCAGTCCATTATTATTTCAAAAAACAACAACAACCACAACAACAAAAACACACTTGTTTTTACCTTTTTTGGATGTGGTAAAAGTATCCATTCTGTCAAAACACACGAGTAATAACTGTACTATGGCTGGGTGTGGTGGCACACACCTTTAATCCCAGCACTCAGGAAGCAAAGGCAGGCAGATTTCTGTGAGTTTGAAGCGAGCCTGTTATACAGAGTGAGTTCCAAGATATCCAGGGCTACACAGGGAAACCCTGTCTTGGGGGAAAAAAAAGAAAGAAAAAAGAAAAAAGGAAAAAAGAAAGCAGGTTGAGTGAGCCATGATAAAAGAACACAACCAACAGTTATTTTTCCATCTTCTTTGCTTTAATTCCTGCCTCCAGGTTCTGGTCTTGACTTCCCTCCATGATGGTCTACAACATATCTATAAAATAAACCCTTTTGGGGCTGGAGAGATGGTTCAGCAGATAAAAGCACTGGATATTCTTCCAAAGGCCCCGGGTTCAAATTCCAGCACCCACATGGTAGTTCATGGCTGTCTGTAATTGCTGGCCTGGTTCGAAAAACTAAACCAGAAAAAAATAAATAAATAAAGTAAACCCTTTTGTGTGGGAGAGATGTCAGTGGTTAAGAGCGCTGGTTGCTCTTCCAAAGGACCCAGGTTCAAATCCCAGCACCCACATGGCAGTTCACAGCTGTCTGTGATGGCCAGGTGTGGTGGCACAGGCCTTTAATCCCAGCACTTGGGAAGCAGACGCAGGAGGATCTCTGTGAGTTCAAGGCCAGCCTGGTCTACAAAGTGAGTCCAGGATAGCCAGATATACACAGAGAAACCCTGTCTCAAAAAACAAAACAAAACATAGCACAATTCATTTACAAGGGTTTGTATAGGGCTGTGTTGTAGTTCAGTGATACACACTTACCCAGTATACATGAGTCCCAGGATTACACAACAGTAATGAAAATCCAAAGCATGGAATCACAAGCTTATACTGGTCTGTATAAACAGAGTGTGAACTCTTGTCAGAGAGGAATCCATACAAAAGAGAAAGGACCTACAATAGTAATGCGTATGGACCAGCGCTACGCTACGGAGTGTGATAAACATATCAGCTTCACTCTGCTCTGAGACAGAAAATCAGAGGTGAGATCCAAGGCAGCCAGAATGGGCTCTGTCCCGGTGCCCAGCCCGTGGCTCGCGAGCCAGGCGTGGAAGAGTGAGGTTAATGATTGCCAGGTGCGTTTCTTGAGCTCTTTTTTTTTTTTGGTTTTTTCGAGACAGGGTTTCTCTGAATATCTCTGGCTGTCCTGGACTCGCTTTGTAGACCAGGCTGGCCTCGAACTCACAAAGATCCGCCTGCCTCTGCCTCCCAAGTGCTGGGATTAAAGGCGTGCGCCACCACCGCCCGGCTTCTTGAGCTCTTTTGATGCACTTGGATATTCTTTAGCCAAGAGGCTCTCAGCCTTAGCTGCTCATTAGAGACATTGGAGGAGATGTTTTAAAAAATACCACCACCAGGTCCCACCCCAGAGAGTCAGCTTAAAGTCACCTCTGGGCCCAAGAACAGTGTATTCTCAGAGCCACCCAGGTGAGTCTAACACGCATCTAAAATGCACAACCATTGCTTTCAGCTTTTAATTTTTTTTTCCTAGTTGCAAATATTGCATTCTTTGGCCTTTCCTGAAGCCATTTCTAAGTCAGAATTTTCCTTTTGCCAAACATCTGTTTCATTATTAACCAAGACCATCAATGATAATGAAATTCATTTAGTTATACATATAAATCCTCTGCTGGGCTGCTATGTGTGTTTAGTGGGATTCGCCCACTAGGTGGTTCATGTGGATTATTCCCTCCACAGTTGGTCAGGGTTACATCCTGCTGCATATATGCTCTGAGTGGTCACATTCTGACCACTCAATGTACTTGAGCCCGGGGCTCCATTGGTGAACAAGATGACCATTGTCCCCATATGGAACTTCCACGAGATGTGACAGTCCTGGACTGGGGGCTTGTGTCAGGGCCCCTTGTACAGTCCTGGGGAAAATGAAGGTTTGCTGCAGGAACTGAAAATTTAACCTGAATCCAAGGAATGAGAAATGGCTGTGGAAAAGCAGAGAACCAGGGAAACTAATGAGAAAGGCAGGGAGATCTTACCACCACGAAGAAGCTGGGTGAGACATGAGGACAGTAGGAAAGGCCTTTGGGCTTTTGTTGCTGTTGTTGTGAAACCCTGGGACTCATAAATACCGGATAAGTGTGTATCACTGAACTACCATCCAGCCCTACGCGAGCCTTTGTAAATGTATCGTGCTGTATTTTTACTGCCTGTGTCTTTATTTATTGTGTTGTACTCAGGACTCGTTGCGACTGTTAATATTTCATCGCGTCCATGTCACGGTGGTGGCATGTGATGTGCTCTATTACACCTTGCCCTAGTTATATCACTGTTGCTGTGTTGAAACATTGCTCACAGGGACTCCTCCGTGAGATGAGCAACGTTCACTCCATCACGTGGGGGATGGGCATCCGGTTATCACAAATGGACCGTGGAAGCTCATCCTAACAAGTGGAAAGGACCACAAGAGTTCATGCAGAAGGCAGGTTATGGGGCTGCTGGTGTGTAGACCTGGTAGGGAGGGCCAGCAGCCTGCGAAGGGAGACAGACATGACACAGGACGTGTGAGAGAGATCTGAGAATGATGGAGGGGAAAAGTTACCTGATCCAGCTGAGGGGAGGGTTGGCCCTGTATTGAGGTGAGGCCGCCTGCTGAGTTGAGGCTGATAGAGAGAGCTGACTGGAATGTGGTGACTTTGTACTGGTGCCATCTTGGTGGTGAACTGCTGGTTGGGGGGAATGCCAAGGGCACAGAAGAGACCAATGCCAAAAAAGCATCCCTAGAGGCTATCTGGAGGTCGTTGGGGAGTGGACCCTCTGCTGAGAACACTATAAAGAAACTGACTAAGCAAGTGTAGTACAAAGAAAGTGAGTTTCTAGATGCATCTGGCCCCAGCTAACCCAAGCTAGCCTGTGAAACATAAATAATCTCTTGTCTTCATCTCTACCTCCAATCTTTGTCCGGACTATAGGCTCATGAGGCAAAGAAATGTTGTTCTAAGGAGTTACATTTTGAGGTTGTTACCCCAAGGTAGCTACCCCAAGGCAGAATTGAGTAAATGAGTATGAAGTTAGAAGGACAGGAAGCAGCCCACTGTGGGAAATGAGGGGCCAGCTAAACCCAGAAGACTGAGTACCAAGCAAGTGCCCTTCAGGATACCCAGCCAAAAGCATCTCACTGTGTCTATCCCTACAGTTATCACTTTAGTAGCTGAGAAAGCCAAGGTGTGTGGTTCCCACAACCACAAAGCACCATGTCCAAGGAGGGCCAGTCTGAGCATCCTCGTCTGCAGAGTGAGAGGCACATGCTTGCTCTTCCTGCTACTGTGCTCTGTACAGGTCTCTACAGTGAGCTTGTGGATGCACCACAGCACAGATGCTATTGTGGACACGGGCTATTCAACTGTGCACAGCCCAGGAGACCTTTTGAAGTTTGCCAGTTGAGAAAAGAGAGAAACAGGGATGAGATGGAAATGCTAATGTGCCAGGCTGGGCGTGGTAGCCCACGCCTTTAATCCCAGCACTTGGGAGGCAGAGGCAGGCAGATCTCTGTGAGTTAGAGGACAGCCTGGTCTACAGAGTGAGTTCCAGGATGGCCAGGGCTACACAGAGAAACCCTGTCTTGGGGGGAAAAAAACCACCACCAACAACAAAAACAAAAAAAGAAATGGAACTTAGCAGCCATTCTTACCCTGGGGAAGATGTTTAGTAGCATCTTTGTTTGGCAAAGCAGGAAAATACACATATTTTATCTTCAGTATTTGTAGAGTCCGGCTCTGTTGTTCTCTGCTCCTGGGAACTAAGGAACTATGGTACTTGACTTTTTTTTTTTTTCCTTATTAAGAGGGATGATTAAGAGGGCTGGAGAGATGGCTCAGCAGTTAGGGGGATTTACTGCTCCTGCAGAGGACCTGGGTTTGGTTTCCAGCACCCACACTGCAGCATACAACCCTGTAGCTCCCAGGTCCATGGGACTGGTCTATTTCTTCTGACCTCTGTAGGCACCTGCATGCAGGTGATGCAGGTAACCTCCACATGCACATACACACAAATAAAAAGGTAGTTAGAAGCCGGGCGGTGGTGGCACACGCCTTTAATCCCAGCACTTGGGAGGCAGAGGTAGGCGGATCTTTGTGAGTTCGAGGCCAGCCTGGTCTACAAAGTGAGTCCAGGACAGCCAAGCCAGAGCTGTTAAACAGAGAAACCCTGTCTCGAAAAACCAAAAAAAAAAAAGGTAGTTAGAGCTAAAAGTATAGCTTAATGATAGGGCCTCGCGTTCCATGAATCATTAAGGTTGGTCCTCACCATTACAACAAACAACAACAACACAAATTGGTCTTAATCAGCACATTAAAGATTTGAAGAGTAAGGAGCAGATCACACAGAAAAGGGGTCTTATTTCCAGACCTTCCGAGGGAGAGTTCTTGTCCAACATGTCCGAGGCCCCGGGATTGATTCCAAATGCTGGGGGAGAGGGGGAATCATGACGTATAAACTCATTTTTGAACTTTCTCCATTGAAAAAGCAAAGGTTCTTTTGAAGTTTCCAGTGAATGAGTTCAATAATTAGAAATAGTATGAAAATGCTTTGCTTGTGATGGTGATCTGTGGACTAGATTGGTGCCATTTTAAAAATTGGAGCAATAGTGACACCATGCTGACTCATTTGACAGGAGAGTTTGCCAGTGGGAGCTGGGAGTGAGTAGGAGAGGTGTTTTACAGCTTATCAGCTGGATCACTGATAATTACCCCTATGGGAATAGCTCGTCCATAGCAGCCTGGGTTTTGACACCCTCCCCAGTGCTGGGATATATTACCTTCAGTTTACAGGAAAGGAAATTGATTTCAGAAGCTTAAGCAGCTCATGAAATGTCTCAGAATTATGAAGGGGCCAGGCCTCAGCTTTTCAAAGTCCTTGTCACCATGCTAAGCTGCCATGAGAAAGGTGCAGGGGGAGGCAAAGGAGAACTAAAGTATGTGCTGGCACCTGCTCAAGAGCTATGGCCTTTCCCTCTAGAGTTGCAGCATCCTCTGATGGCACACATGAGGGACAGTGTGACCAGGCTCAGCACAGAGGAGACAGCACAGCAGGTACAGTGAGCCTGGGCCTGAGTAACGCCATGGGCAGGTCAGTCAGACTGTAGCTGCTCTGTCGTGGTGTGCAGGGTGTGTAGTGTGTGTGCATGAGAGACAGCAATGTCTGCATGTCAGGAGAGGAAGACAGCATGCTTCCATGTTAGGATTGCTAGTGAGTTGGTGTGGTTTTGCACATAAATAAGCCAGACAGGAAGTGTGATAAGAGTGTTTCTGCTTTTGTCATGGATAACAGTTTGAGAGTGTTTGTGCATATGTGTGTCTCTGAGTGTGTGTGCATGTCTGCGTGCTTGTACCAAGAGGCTCAAACCAAAGGTGCTTTTGCTGTCCTGGTTCCTTGAAAGTGTGTCAGCCCCAGATTAAGTTAAGCACTGGGATCTTCCCTTCCCCTTCCTTTCTTCTTCTTCTTCTTCTTCTTCTTCTTCTTCTTCTTCTTCTTCTT
>CAJQZJ010032563.1:13909300-13923126 GCA_907164525.1 Lophiomys imhausi | reverse complement strand
TTCTTCTTCTTCTTCTTCTTCTTCTTCTTCTTCTTCTTCTTCTTCTTCTTCTTCTTCTTCTTCTTTTGGGGGGGTTAGTTTTCTTTAGGGGATGGGCACAGAAGAAACAGTCCCAGGATGACTCTGAGTCACTAATCCCCTGAGGGGAATTCCTACGCCTCAGCAGGCATCACTTAGAGTCTTTCTCAATTAGCAATCATAACACCCGAAGCTTTGAACACTTACTGTGTATGTTTATCTTTTTCTTCAGGTTCACTCTGTTTGCTCCCATAGCCAGTCAAGTTCAAACAGCCGTCTGTCTGACAGCCATGAGGACAATTCCCCTTCAGCCTCAACTCCAGGCATATATAACCAGACAGAGGTGGGAGTCAACCACCCCCGTCTCCGTGTGTGTTCTGCTGTTCCGAAAACCATGCTTTTGAGGCAGTTTATGGTGTGAAAAGTCCACTTCCAGCAGAACTCTTGCAAAGCCACAAAATGCTCAGATGAAAACTCAACGCATAGGGCTGTAGAGATGACCCGGTTGGTAAGGGTGCTTCATTCTAAGCCTGACAATCTGAGATCAATCCCTGGAACCCACATGGTAGGAGAAAACTTACTCTTGTAAGTTGTGTACACACACACACAATTTTTTTTTTTTTTGAGGGAGGGTTTCTCTGTGTATCTCTGGCTATCCTGGACTCAATTTGTAGACCAGGCTGTCCTTGAACTCACAGAGATCTGTCTACCTCTGCCTCCTGAGTGCTGGGATTAAAGGCATGTGCCACCATGCCTGGCAAAAAGAAAAAAAATTAAAGAAAGTCATCCCTAAGGAAGAGAATGATATTGCAATGTGTGTGCTGGTTGCCTAATTTTCACGTGTGGTAACAGGACACTACTAGCTGTCCAATATGGGTAAGAATATGGCTTCAGTCAGTCTCCAACAGTGAGAGGAAAAGAGAGGGTTGGGAGGGAGAGTGGAGTCATTCTGTGGAATCTGCTGTACAGTTTGCTTTAACCTAAGCCTCAGTTTCCCTCCTAAATGAAGACAAAGACGATGATAGAACTACCTGATAAGATTGCAAAACAGGGCTGGAGAGTTGGCTCAGTGGTTAAGAGCACTGGCTGCTCTTCTAAAGGACCCAGGTTCAAATCCCAGCACCCACATGGCAGCTCACAGCTGCCTAATTGCCGGGCAGTGGTGGCGCACGCCTTTAATCCCAGCACTTGGGAGGCAGAGGCAGGCGGATCTCTGTGAGTTCAAAGCCAGCCTGGTCTACAAAGTGAGTCAAAGTGAGTCCAGGACAGCCAAGCATACACATAGAAACCCTGTCTTGAAAAACCAAAAAAAAAAAAAAGATTGCAGAATAAAGTGTCTAACACAGTGCCTGGCTCCCAATGAGCAATTGTGCCATTGTATGTGAGTGTCACTGCTGGGTTGGAATTTGAATTGTGTCATTGTATGTGAGTGTCACTGCTGGGTTGGAATTTGGTTGGAATTTGAATTACACTTCCTTTGCACGTTGTGTTGTAACTCAACTAGGCCCTGATGGGGAGGGGGATTTCACTTTCTATTCCAGTGGGAAGAGAGAGGATGTGGATAGCCAGCCAGAATTCTGCATCCAAGAGCCCAGGAAAACCTGGTCTCCAGCAACAAGATCGTTCTTGACTTGTTCTCTCCCTGTCCACTCCCATCCCACCCCCCCAGTTTTGGCTTTTGTTTCCAAGTTCTGCTGAACATTCGCATGGGTTGTTTTGGCCATGGGCTCAGTGACTGCCATTCACAGCTAAGCCTGGAAGATACTCTATTACAGGCTGGCCCTACAGCAACTGGAGGGACAGTGCTTGAGGTCCTCTGGGCCCTTTTCTAGATCTTGAAGGTAGCATTGTCTCAGAGAACACTGGAAGCCTGCTTGTCAGGCACGGCCTGAGCACAGGCAACTCCACGTGTATTCTTCTCTCCATCGAATACCTAGATGCTTAGTCACCAAAGCCTCCTGCTGTCTCCACGGATGTGGGAGAGGTGGCTTGTCATCTTCAGCTCTTCATATATTGTCCAGGGCTCAGGGGAGTCCACCAAGGGCCCATTCCAGGACCCCGTGTCTGTCTTCCCGCTTCCCTCTGGTGTTGCTTCAGTACTGTGTGCATGCACGAGTGTCCACAATTGCCCCAGAAGCAATCCATTCCAGTACTGCCCGGTTTCATCTTCCATGTCTATCTATGCCTGACTAACCTTCTCTCCTTCCATCCAGCGGGGACTTGGATCCAGCATCTTCAGTCTCATGCAGTGCCCAGGTCTCCCTAGTGCCTGGGAGTTAGTAGGTGCCCCAGTGTTTGGTAAATGTACTAGTGGTGTTGGTGAGAAGAGGAGCTGCCAGAGGCCTGGTCAGCCTCTTTATTCCTTGGCATTTTCTGTAATCACCCTGAGAGGAGCAGAAAAGAGGGGACATGAAGCAGCACAGGGTCCCAGTGACAGTGGGATGCTGTCCGAGGCTCTGCTCCGTTCCACACTTGTCAAGGCCACCACAGCCTCTGTGTCCTTGTCTGTATCATAAAATCACCCTAACATCCTGCAGGGGTTTCTCATTCTGTGTTCTACTTTTGCACTCTTGCTTTCTTATATGTGCCCAGTTCAACAAACACTGGGGCACCTACTAACTCCCTGGTCTCCTTACCAGACCAGGTCAATAAATGCTGACCCGCCATGTGAGGTGAAAACCAAGTGAGACTGAGGGAAGGCAGGTAACAGAATTGAGGCCTCTGGGTCACTTTCTACAGAATGCTTGAGGTCTGTTGGTGTCTTAGTTAGTTAACGAAACACCATTACCAGAAAGCAGGTTGTGGAGGAAAGAGTTTATTCGACTTACACTTCTAGATCACAGTCCATCACTGGAGGAAGTCAGGGCAGGAACTCAAGCAGAGCTGGAACCTGGAGGCAGGAGCTCATGCAGAGGCCACGGAGGAGTGCTGCTCACTGGCTTGCGCCCCCTGGCTTGCTTTGTCTGCTTTCTAATAGAATCCAGGACCACTAGTACATGGATGGCACCACCCACTATGGGATGGGCCCTCCCCCATCGATAGGTAATTGAGAAAATGCCTTAGACCTGGATCTCCCGGAGGCATTTCCTCAACTGAGACTCCTTTCTCTCTAATGACTCTAACTTGTGTCAAGTTGACACAGAAAACCAGCCAGTACAACTGGTCTCTGAATAACGAGGTCTTCAAAGCACCCTCTCTCAGAGAACACTTCAAGTGGGTCTCCCTGCCAGGAGGATTATGCCTCCATAATCCTGGGCACATCAGTCAGCTGATCCAGGGTTCTGTCTGCTTGTTTCAAAAGAGTGGAATATTAACTTTGGCTATTATCCTGGCATTTGAGCTCTGTAGATCTGAACACTTTAGGAGATGACCTCTTTCTAAAGTTGCTTTCAGTAGTGAGTGGGCCAGCTGGAAAGAGCACCGAGGAAACAGAAAGCAACACAAAGGTCTTAGCCAGATGCAGATGACGACCTGAGCTCGGTTCCCAGCACTGTTCACACAGGAGGGCTCACAGCTGCCTGTAACCCTGGCTCCAGAGGGTCTGGCGCCCTCTTCTGGCCGCTGTGGGTACCTACACACATGTGCGCACACTCATGCACACATACAATCTATATTTTTAAAAAGATGTTCTAGTCTAGAAGTCAAATAATTGACTTCCATTTTATCTTTCATGTCAATCAAAAACTGCTCTATTTCAGTACATTATGGAGGTACAGGCTTGTAGGCTCAGCACTCCAGAAGCTGAAGCAGGGGGATGATGGGTTTGAGGAAATCTCTGTCTCTCTCTCTCTTTCTCTGTCTCTCTCTTAGTTTTTGTTGTTGTTTTTTAAGACAGGGTTTCTCTGTGTAGCCCTGGCTACCTGGAACTTACTCTGTAGACCAGGCTAGCCTTGAACTCACAGACATCTGTCTGCCCATGCCTCCCAAGTGCTTGGAATTAAAGGAGTGTCCCACATGCCCAGCCTAGGGAGCCTCTCTTAAGAAAGAAAGAAACAAACAAAACAACAGCAAAGGCATCCTGTTGTAATTTGCTTGAGGTTGAGATTACTACTCCAAGAGGATTATACCTGCTTTTTCTTGTTACTTAAGAACAGCTCAGCCGGGCGTAGTGGCGCACGCCTTTAATCCCAGCACTCGGGAGGCAGAGGCAGGCGGATCTCTGTGAGTTCGAGGCCAGCCTGGTCTACAAAGCGAGTCCAGGACAGTCAGGGCTACACAGAGAAACCCTGTCTCGAAAAACCAAAAAAAAAAAAAAAAGAACAGCTCAGAGCTATAACAGATGTGGCAAGAATGACTTTACATGGCATGAGTGTAACTATGGTTATATTTGTGGGTAACAGTGACTTTTTTTTGTAGTCGTAGCCCTGAACAGAACAAAAGAAGCAGTACTATAGAAGAGCAAAGGGGGCGTTGTGTTAGAGAATCCAGGAACATGCTCCATGTCCCTCGGTATTGCAGACTCACTACTCTGGCTCTTTGCAGCAGAAGCCTAGGAGGTGTGGATTCACTCTGAGTGGGACCACAGAGTATGATCCTCATCAGACAAGAGCAAAATCAAAATCCAAAAAACAGTGCTTTGAAAAGGGCTTTTTTGCTTGCCTTTAATCCCAGAACTCAGGAGGCAGAGGCCGAGAGGCAGAGAGGCAGAGAGGCAGAGGCGGGAGATCTCTTTGAGTTTGAGGCCAGCCTGGTCTACAAAGTGAGGTCCAGGACAGCCAGGGCTGTTACACAGAGAAACCCTGTCTCGAAATAAAAACAAAAACGAAAGATAAGGGCTCCTTGGATGAGCGAGTGGCTTAGTATCTGGAGTTTGCCTGAGTAGTAGTCTCTCCCAGGCTTCCAGCAAGAGGACATCACTCATGCTACAAGTTGATCACTGTCTTTCCCTTTGGATGCATTTTATTCAGCTCATGAAAGCTGAACCCAAAGGCAGGGGGAATTGCTCCTTGAATTCAAACAATGAAGGAATCTCGGGACCATAAAATGTGTGTGTGCATGTGTGTGATTTATTTATGTTTGTTGGTGTCCAGGACCTCACACATACTAGACAAGCTCTCTACCACTGAGCTACATCATCAGGGCAACAGATAATATTTATTGAGAACTTCCTCCTATATCAGGTGGTATTTGAACTGCGTACTTTCCATTAGGTCTGCATTCTCCTTCTTGCCCCTTTCTTTCAAATTCCTATTTACTGCTGGGTGTGGTGGTAGAGGCAGGTGGATCTCTGTGAGTTCATGGCCAGTATGGTTTACAAAATAAGTCCAGGACAGCCAGGGCTTGGCTTACAGAAAAACCCTGTCTCAAAAAATAAAAAATAAAACAAACAAAAAAAACTTTGAAAAAAGAAAGACAAAGAAAGAAAGAAGAAATCTTGGTGATCATAAACAATAAAACTTTTAACAAAACAGGAAGAGTGGGGTCTAGAGTCATATGATTGTTTATTTATTTATTTATTTATTTAGGGCTGGAGAGATGGCTCAGTGGTTAAGAGCACTGACTGTTCTTCCAAAGGACCCGGGTTCAAATCCCAGCACCCACATGGCAGTTCACAGCTGTCTGTAATTGTCGGGCGTGGTAGTTGGTGCATGCCTTTAATCCCAGCACTTGGGAGGCAGAGGCAGGCAGATCTCTGCGAGTTCAAGGCCAACCTGGTCTACACAGTGAGTCCAGGACAGCCAGGGCTGTTACACAGAGAATCCCTGCCTTGAAAAACCAAAAAAAAAAAAAAAAAAGATTTATTTATTTAACATATGAGAGCTCTATCTGTACATATCCCTGCAGGCCAGTAGAGGGCATCAGATTCCAGTATAGATGGTTGTGAGCCACCATGTGGTTGCTGGGAATTGAACTCAGGACCTCTGGAAGAGCAGACAGTGCTCTTAACCGCTGAGCCATCTCTCCAGCCCCCAGATGATTGGTTTTTTTTTTTTTTTTCAAGACAGAGTTTCTCTGTGTAACAGCTCTGGCTGTCCTGGTCTCGCTTTGTAGACCAGGCTGGCCTCGAACTCACAGAGATCCGCCTGCCTCTGTCTCCCAAGTGCTGGGATTAAAGGCATGCGCCACCACCGCCAGGTCCCCAGATGATTGTTAATGAGAGAAGAATTTGCATATAAGAAAATCTAATTTGAGGACAGCCTGGTCTACATAGTGATTTCCAGGCCAGCCAGAGCTACACAGTGAGACCGTGTTTAAAATAAAATAAAGTAGAATAAAATCTAATTAATAACTCCAATTACAGTTGTTCGAGACCATCAAACAGCAGGTCTACTAAAATAGATTCCAGATCTCCAGATTGTGAACCTTTTCAGTGTAGAGACTCTTCCAAAGGGCTTCTGCTAAATACTTACCTAGATGCATTGGATGCAGATCTCTAGAGCAGAGCCTGGACACCTGCTTTGTACTGTTGCTGTTTTAACGACCTCCAGGTAAACCCAGTGCAGGGAAGGCTGGAATCCACTAGCTTGGTTCATAGTTAGGCCTCTGTACAACATGGCCAAGCCAGCACCTGGGCTGATCCGATGCTCCGTTGGTGACAGTGGGCCAGAAGAGTTTCTCATCCCACTGGTAGTTAGTATGACAGTTGGTGACATTCCCTTTCTGTGGATAAAGAGCAAGCAGCTGGCTCTGAGCATTCTGTTTAAGAAGATACTGGAAGCCGGGCAGTGGTGGCGCACGCCTTTAATCCCAGCACTTGGGAGGCAGAGGCAGGCAGATCTCTGTGCATTTGAGGCCAGCCTGGTCTACAAATCGAGTTCAGGACAGCCAGGGCTTTGTTACACAGAGAAACTCTGTCTCGAAAAATTAAATAAGTAAGTAAGTAAACAAACAAACAAACAAACAAACAAAAGATACCAGAAGTCAAGGAAGCAGGGGCCTTTGAGAGGGGCTTGAGTTGCATTTGTGCAATTGGATAGGCATTTCAGATCTTCTGATACCCAGGAAGATTTCTGCTCTGTCTTCCCTCGCATCCTAGCCAGGATGGTTGGCTGTAAAACAGTCAGGTGTCAGCTCTCTGTCAATAGAAGGGACCTGCTCCTTGCCCTCTGGCAAGCAAAGAGGCATCCCAGAGAAGGAATGAAAGTCAGGGGGAAAAGATGCAGTCTCCCCATTCCGGTTCTGTATACCTTCACACAGTAAGTAAACAAAGAGCCATTTGAATCCCTTTGGTGCTTCTGAGGTATGATAAGGATCAGTCCTACGGTGGTTTTAGGACAGAGAATTACATAAAACTGCATTTTGTCCTTGCCTTTATTCAAAACTGTGTTTGAATAAATCAGTTTGAATGGATCAAAAAAAAAAAAAGAAGTTTAAAGCTTGGTCTCAATGGAGGAAAGTGGGGTGTTAAACGGCTCATTAGAGATGTTTGCTTCCTGCAGCAGAGAGGGAAGGCAGGGAGCCCACGGGGTAGCGGACTGCAGTCTGAGGCACAGGACTGAAAGCTGCGTGTCAGAATACCACAGCCCAGGAGTCAAGGGATCTCCTTAAGCAGCTGTAGCCGTGTCTAAGGCTTCAGGACCCAAAGACCACGGACTGCAAACGGAAGCACAGTCCGGAGGTCCCCCGCACTGCTAAACAGCAAGCCTGTTGACTGCCTCCGTGAGCTGTGTGGAGCTCTGGGAAATGATGACAGTGGCTTGTGAGTGAGCTCGCCTTGGAAGTTCTGCAATCTGTGAGCCTTGTGCACTGACACCACGACTAGGTCTCTTGCACATTTCTTAGCTTGCAGGAAGACTGAGGTGCAGCCCCTCCACGCCCCTTCCTTTTACCTTCTGGTCCTTGTTTTTCCTTCGGAGACGTCTGCTAATGACAAAGGGAGCAAGCAGCAAGAGGGAAGGCTTTCTACTCTAAGACCCCTTTGTGCCCAGCATGGGCTGGAGTCAGGGAGTAGCCAGGCCCACCTCAGGCAGACAGCTGGTGCAGGGGCAATTTTGAGAGGTGGAGGAGTGGGAGTAAGCCAGATCTAAGCCAAGACAGAGGCCAAGGTTTCTTACCTTATTTTTATTTGGGCATAGAGCCTGATGTGTGTTGTGTAGAAGAATCTTTCTTCTCTGCATTGAAGCGAAGTGGTGCTGCTTTCTCGAGCCTTAGGAGGAGAACAGAGGAGAACTGTGTCATCTTTCTTATGCACAAGGCCCCTTAGCAACCCCTTCACTTAAAACCCAGCCATTTCTGATCTAACATGGTCATTATTGGTCCCCATTTTAGCAGTGAGGACACTAAAGGTCAGACAGGCCCAGGAGACTTTTCCATACATCAAGGCCTTGGAGGAGCCACATTTGAAGCCTAAGTGTGTCAGGCTCTAGAACCTTCTCTTTTGGTCTCAGTACACACAGCACAGCCTCCTCTGTGTTTTTCTTCTTTGGGCCATTTAAGAGAAAAATATAATGGTGGGATGGACAGCTCAGGAGTTAAGAAGAACTGCTGCTCTTTCAGAGGACTGGGGTTCAGTTTCCAGTACCCACAGGCTGGCTCTGGTCCCAGGAGAGTCTGATGCCCTTTTCTGACCTCCACAGGCACCAGGTATGCACATGGCACACAAACATACATGCAAGCAAGACACTCATACAACGTAAAATATGTAAAAGTTTAAACTAGTAAATAAGTAATCTGAAAATTTTTAAATTGTGTGTGTGCATATGTAGAGAGAGGTCAGAAGACAACTAAGGGGTTGGTTCTCTCCTTCAGTCTGTTGCGCCAGGGTTCTCTGCTTGTTTCTGTGTAGCCCAGGCAATGATGGCACAGGCCTTTAATCCCAGCACTCAGGAAGCAGAGGCAGGTGGATCTCTGAGCTCAAGGCCAGCTGGTCTACAGAGAGAGTTCCAGGGCAACCAGGGCTCCACAGAAAAACCTTGTCTCAAAAGAAAAAAAACAATTTTTTTTAAAGTTGTGTGATTCCTTAGAAAGTTAAAAATTAGATGATACAGTTTCACTCCTGAGTTAGTATCTAAAGCAACTGGCAACGGAGTCTCAAAGATGTATCTGCTCTGTTTATAGGAACATTCTTCCCAATAGGTTACATGCAGAAACAACCAAAGTGTGCACTAAAAAAGAAGGAGGATTTCATGGACTGGGGAGAGGGCTCAGTGGGGAGAGGTGCTTGCTGCTGCGCTTGACACAGAGATCCGCCTGCCTCTGCCTCCCAAGTGCTGAGATTAAAGGCGTGCGCCACCACGGCTGGCAATTACAGACAGCTGTGAACTGCCATGTGGGTGCTGGATTTTGAACCTGTATCCTTTGGAAGACAGCCAGTGCTCTTAACCACTGAGCCATCTCTCCAGCCCCTCACCCCTCATTCTTTTGAGGCAGCATCTCTCTCTCTCAACCTGGGTCTTCTGAAAACCATCAAGCCTGGCAATCCTCCTGTCTCTGTTCTCCTTAAAGCAGGCGGATCTCTGTGAGTTTGAGGCCAGCCTGGTCTACAGAGTAAGTCCAGGACAGACAGGCTGTTACACAGAGAAACCCTGTCTCGAAAAACCAAAATAAATAAATAAATAAATAAATGAAAAGAAAAGAGAAATACTGTGTGATCCCTGTCAGGTGAAGTAATCAGTGTCAGAAAGACAAAGCCACATGGTTGCCCAGACTAAGGGGGAGAGAGAAATGGGAGCCATCATTTAATGGTACAGAACATCCGTTTTGGAAGATCAAGGGGAGTTTCTGAGCTAGGTGGTAAAGATAATTGACCACATGAATATACATAATACAACCGAACTATGTGCCCTTAAAACACACCGGGATGACAAATGTTATGGTACTCTTTTTTTTTTTGCCGCAGTTAAAAAAAAAAAATGTTTCTAGGAGAAATACGTCACTAGTATGTGCCTAAGACGATGCGGGCAGAAGGCCCTCTCCAACCGAACGTGGAGCCAGCAATCTGCCAGGTGAATGACCGAAGCTCGACTCATTCATTTCTCTCTGGAATTCCTAAGATCCGGGATCCGGAGTGATCCCACTGGCTTTGTTACTTCTGTCAAACCTGGCCCGGGAAGTCAGCAGACTGCTGAATGCTCACTGGGGGAGAAAACCAGAGCGCCCGGGCTGAACCTGCAGCAGCAGCAGCCGCCCCAGGAAGACTGGAAGCTGGAAGGGCCAGGAAGGTGGCCCACTGAGCCTGTCTTCTGGGACTTTCTGTCTCCCTGAAGTCAAACCAAGGAGGCAGCGGCACCTAATAGCACAGTGAGCCGTACATACCCGAGGGTTTTGTATCTGCCCGCTCAGCCCGGCAAGGATCAAAAATATTCAAGAGGAAAAAAAAAAAAATCCTGCCTCCGGACTGAGCATGCGCAGACATTTTCCATGCCATTTCCTAAACAACTCGGCTATTTCCCAACATTTACAAGTAGAATATTAAGTCCCTAGGAGCTATTTAGAGATCATATGGAGTGTACAGGAGGATGTGTGTCGGCTACATGCAAATACTAGGGTATTTTACATAAGGGACTGGAGCACCTGCGGTTTGGGAACGGGCAGGGCGTTTGCAGAGGGGTTGGTTGTGCAACCATCCCAAGGTGGCTGCGGAGGGACGACCCCAGGTGAAGCATTGCTGAAACCGATTGCCAGAAGAACTAATTCAACAGAAAGAGCAGCTCCCAGAACCACGTTCTCAGCCTAACCGGGATCCCCCACCCCCCAGCCAGTTGATTATCAAACCTCACAAAGAGCTGTTTCCGAGGACAATTATCTGTCATTATCCATATATTACCTTACCGTTTTAATTAGATGGTAATGCCCAGGGTAAACAAAGCCTGCTCTCTGACTTTGTGCACCAAGCAAAGCCTTTCCTCTTTCTTCTCCTCCCCCCTTCCCCCAGGACTCTTTGCACCGAATTTGCTCTAGTTCCCTAGGTGTGGAAAAAGTAAACACAGTTTTGTTTAGCATCTACCCTGCAGTTTCTTTGGACCAAAACTCAACACAGTGCCAGAAAGTGAACCCCAAAAGTCCTCGTCCGGATCTGCAACTGAGGGCAGCAAGAAGCAGACAAAAACCAAGAGAAAGGCCCCACAGGTTTATAACTAGAGAGGTAAGAAGAGGAATATTTGGCCCATTTTCCTTTGCTTTCTATGTCCTTGGGAAAATAAGGGATTTTAAAATTCATGTTAAATTTTAGCTAAGTTGGTTTTCAGGTCATTCCAAACAGAGTCCCTAATGGGATGGTGAATTTTCCACAGTTAGACTGAATTCTGAAGCAGGGACTTTATGCTATATTGAATTTCTGAAGTCAAGGTGAGAAGACATATATCAGGGGCTTAGAAATACATTAAAACCAGAACAACAAAAACAAGAAATTACATAGCTAAGTGATGCTTAGCAGTGGCAGAGAGAGAGAGAGAGAGAGAGAGAGAGAGAGAGAGAGAGAGAATGTGTGTGTTCCTTAGTGAATCTTATAAAACTGCTTAGTGAGAGACCACCTACTTCTAGGGAGTGTGTCAATCACTCCTCGGAGTTCAGGCCCTCACTGGACCCTGCCTGCTTGTTTCTGAAGCATATCCTTACATAGGGATCAGGGCATAGGCATATCCACCATCTGGGCTGGGTGGGTGGGGTCTCCAGTCCCACTTATTGGAACAAACCCTTCCTCCTGTTGATTCCAAATGTTGCTTTGAGGCTAAAATTGGGCAAAATTTATTAAGTGGTTTAAAGATGTAGGACAGAAAGTAATTTGAAATGGAAGGATTAAGTGGTTGTGTCAGGAATAGTTACTGAATCTTTCAACAGTGAAAAAATAGGAAATAAGAAAATACTTGCAGCCTAGCTTCAAAATATCCTATCCAGCCAGGCGTGGTGAAGCACACCTTTAATCCTAGCACTTGGTAGGCAAAGGCAAGCGTATCTCTGTGAGTTCAAGGGCAGCCTAGTCTACAGAGCAAGTTCTAGGACAGCCCATAATGTTACATAGAGAAGCCCTGTCTCAAAAAACCCAAAACCAAACAAAAAATGAAACAAAACAAACAAACCCCATCTGTTGTTTTAAAAAACTAAGCTAGCCAGGCATGGTGGCTCATGCCTTTAATCCCAGCACTTGGGAGGCAGAGGCAGGTGGATCTCTGTGAGTTCAAGGCTAGCCTGGTCTACAGAGTGAGTTTCAGGACAGCCAGGGCTATACAGAGAAAGAAACCCTGTCTCAAAAAACCAAAACAAAACAAAAAGGAGGGGGAGAGCTTGTTTCAGCTCTTGGTTTCTGATACACAGAGCATCTTGGCAGGAAGACACACGCGCAGACACACACACACACACACACACACACACACACACACACACAGAGAGAGAGAGAGAGAGAGAGAGAGAGAGAGAGAGAACTGACTTTTCTTGTATTACTCAGGGTTCTCTCCAGGAACAAAACCAATAGAATGAGTACAACCCACAAAAGAGATCATTGGATTGCATTATACACTACAGGCTGAGTAGATCGACAGTGTCCCTCTGTATACTGGAAATCTAGAACTCAATGGACACTTAGTCCCAGAGGCTGAAGGCTTCAGCAGTCCCCGTCTAGTGCTGAAGAGGTGAAGGATTCCTGGAGAGCAGGTTTTTAGACCACAGTGGAAGGCTGTTACGTCTGGTCTGGGCTGCTGACTTCTGTAAGGGTGGGCCTGTCCACCTGAGGTAATTCTAGGCAATAACCTCACAGCCCTCCCATGAGTGTATCTCTTAGGTGACTCCAGAGCCAGTCAAGATGACCATCAAGATTCACCAGCAGATCCCCAGGTCTGGCCCCTGTTTTGCCAATTACCTGCCACAGGTGAGGGAATCACTGGGGAAGTTGCTTTACGCTCTGAACAGTGGACTTCTCTATACAGTAAGTATATAATGTTCTTTATTTCTATAGAGAAATGGGTTTCTTAGAGTGTTCTCAGTTTTCCTCTCATTGTGATGAAGACACAATGTAGAAAAAAGATGTTAGGCTGTGCGTGAGAGTGCATGCCTTTAATCCCAGCACTCGGGAGGCAGAGGCAGGTGGATCTTTGTGAGTTCGAGGCCAGCCTGGTCTACAAAGTGAGTCCAGGACAGTCAAGGATACTCAGAGAAACCCTGTCTCGAAAAACCAAAAAAGGAAAAAAGAAAAAAGATGTTAGAAAAACAATAGACCAGCAATTATAAATGGTGACTAAGGAAAGAGGTAGAAAGGCAGGAACAACCTTCCTTTGCTTAGGACAGTATTACCATGCCATTCATGCATTCATGGTGATAGGTTTTTCTTTCTTATTTTTTTTTTAAGGTTTATTTACTTACTAAGTAATACAGTGTTCTATCTGCATGTACACCTGCAGCCAGAAGAGGGCATCAGATCACATTGTGGATGGTTATGAGCCACCATGTGGTTGCTGGGAATTGAACTCAGGACCTCTGGAAGAGCAGCCAATGCTCTTAACCGCTGAGCCATCTCTCCAGCCCCAAGGTTTTTCTTTTTCTTTCTTTTTTTTTTTTAACATACATTCCTGGCCACTCCCCAACTCTGCCTTTCAGGCTCCAGGACAGCCTATTCTGCTATTGGAGAGACAAGGGGTACCTGGAGTTGCTTGGCTGGGCTGGCTGCCCTCTCTTCTTCCAAAGGCTAAATAAAATCTCTAAAATAAAACCTCTGAGAACAGGGGGTGGGAATGGTTGTCCTGGTTGAAGACATGTTTTTTGTTTTGTTGTTGTTGCATGTTGCCTGGGGCAATCCAGGTAGCCAGTGACTCACCAGTGCTCTCCTAGATTCTGAGCAGAAGGGCAGAATTGCACTCAGAGACATACCTTTCATTTCCTTGAATTGTCTACACACACACACACACACACACACACACACACACACACACACACACACA
>CAJQZJ010032563.1:13831616-13909290 GCA_907164525.1 Lophiomys imhausi | reverse complement strand
ACACACACACACACACACACACACACACACACACACACACACACACAGGAGATCAAACTCCTCAAATAAGGGAAGAACCTTCCCCTGGACTGGAAATTCTCTAGTCTCTTGCCAGGTTCCATGTTTTAAGTCAAAGAAAATGGCTTTGGTGGACGGTCTGAGGTGGGTGGATAATTCCTACCACTAAAAGACACAAATAGATAGCTGAGACAAAACAAAACAAAACCCTGATGGGTAGTTCAATTATAATAGTAAAATCTCAGAAATGAAATACAGTAGTCAGAAAAAAAAGATTTTATTTCTTATAATAAAAAAATTAAGTTATAGCCGGGCGTGGTGGCGCACGCCTTTAATCCCAGCACTTGGGAGGCAGAGGCAGGCGGATCTCTGTGAGTTCAAGGCCAGCCTGGTCTACAAAGCAAGTCCAGGACAGCCAGGGCTGTTACACAGAGAAACCCTGTCTCGAAAAACCAAAAAAAAAAAAAAAAAAAAAAAAAATTAAGTTATAAGGCAAGCATGGTGGTGCACATCTTTAATCCCAGCATTCGAGAGGCAAAGACAGGTGAATCCCTGTGAGTTTGAGGCCAGCCTAGTCTACAAAGCAAGTCTAAGACAGCCAGGGCTGTTACACAGATAAACCCTGTCTTGAAAAAAGCAAAAACAAACAAACAAACAAAAGTTATAATCATTAAGGAATCCAAAACAAAACCAGCACTTGGGAGACAGAGGCAGGCGGATCTCTGTGAGCTCAAGGCCAGCCTGATCTACAAAGTGAGTCCAGGACAGCCAAGGATACACAGAGCAACCCTGTCTCAAAACAAAGATAATAACAACAACAAAAAACAAAAAAGAAGGGATTTGACGTGATAGAATGTACACATGCCTCCATTGCTACACATTGCCACACACAATTTGTCTTCGTATTTTGTATTAAGAGTTTTGTTTTTGAATAAACTCTGAGAAGTGTCCACATTTGGTTGGCAGCCTTCAAGAGGCTCCCTGGCCCAGTTTCCACTCCTGTTGCACCAAGTTTAGTCTAAAATGGGTTTCTCTCATTTCTAACAGTATTGCTGCATGCAGGAGCCCGGAGGAGCTCAGTGATTCTCAAGATCCTCTTTGGTGACTTGATCCATCTGGCCAGTGAGTGTCACGGAAGTCACGGAAATAGACAATAATACCTCCCTTCTCCATACATTTATCCTTTTACAACCTGGAAATCTATGACGCTGGAACTGTTCATGGCCCCAGAAGTCCTGGAAACCCTCTGCATCTGATGTCTGGACCTCTGGAAGTCCCCCAACCAGTTAGGCTGGGACAACCAAACTCAGCCGCCTCCTTCACCTCCAGGGAAACTGACCCACGGTTTTTAGTTATTTCCAAGCCTGTCAGATAAGAGAGGGGAATGGGTAAAATCCGCCATGCCCGGCTTCACCTTCCATTCTTTAACTGGAGATTTTTTTGGCTGACTCATACTTGTGGTTTAAAGGATCCCAAACTTTTCTCTTTCTGTAGCCTCACTCTGGACGTGCTGGACTGAATGCAAATGAGCTCTCCTTGTGTGGACTAGCAGGGGTAGATTCAGGCAGTCAGGGTTAGGGAAGGAGGTCTTCTTCGCTGGAAGAACAGGTTGCTTTATCTATCCTGGGAATTGCTGAAGGTTTTCAAACAGGGAAGGGCTGTCACATGCTACCTGGTTGCTTTTCCAGGCTGAGACGTTTTCAAGATTTTGAGACACCAACAATAAATCTGCCTCATTAAAAAGCAGAGGGAACATTGTTTTATAGAACTCCACCATCCTGTCTGGGCTCCCACTTTGGCATTTCATCTTGGGCAAATGTCACCTTTCTTCTGTCCCTTTATAGTTGATTAATCCATCAAAGCAATGATGATGATGATGATAATGATGATAATGACCCCCCAGGTGGGGAGAACCACTCTGATCAGCAGGGTACATCAAGGGTGGCAGCACAAGGATGGGTGTGACCCTATGGCTCTCAGGCTGAACTTCTTCCAAGGTCTTACCCAATGTAGGGTTCCTCTGTGAAATAATTCTTTATTTTTTATTTTTTATTTTATTTATTTTTTTTATTTTTTGGTTTTTCGAGACAGGGTTTCTCTGAATATCTCTGGCTGTCCTGGACTCGCTTTGTAGACCAGGCTGGCCTCGAACTCACAAAGATCCGCCTGCCTCTGCCTCCCAAGTGCTGGGATTAAAGGCGTGTGCCACCACCGCCCGGCTCTTTATTTTTTTAAAGATTTATTTGTGTATTTTATGTATATGGGTGTTTTGTCTGCATGTGCACTTATCTGGCACACCAGAAGAGGTCATCTGATCCCATGAGACTACGGTTATAGTTGGTTGTATGTTATAGTTATAGTATGGTTACACCTATAGAGGTTGTGAGCTACCATGTGGACGATGGGAATTGAACTCAGGACCTCTGAAAAGCAGCCAGTGCTCTTAACCTCTGAGCCATCACTTCAGCCTCCATGGGACAGGCATATGTTTGTTTGTTTGTTTATTTTAGATTTTTTGAGAGAGGGGTTCTCCTGTATAACAGCCCTAGCTATCCTGGACTCACTCTGTTGACCAGGCTGGCCTTGAACCCACAGAGATCCGCCTGCCTCTGCTGCTTCCCAAGTGCTGGTATTTCTCTGTGTAACAGCCCTGGCTATCCTGGAACTCACTGTGTAGACCAGGCTGGCCTTGAACCCACAGAGGTCCACCTGTCTCTGCTGCCTCCCAAGTGCTGAGATTAACAGTATGCAGACCTCCCCACCCCCAGCCCAGTTTTACATCTTAAATGCCTATAAAATTTTCTAAAACTAGGGTGTGGTGGCGCGTGCCTTTAATCCCAGCACTTGGGAAGTAGAGGCAGGTGGATCTGGATCTCTGTGAGTTTGAGGCTAGCCTGATCTACAGAGTGAGTCCAGGACAGAAGGGATACACAGAGAAATCTGGTCTCGAAAAACAAAAAAAAAACAAAAAAAAAATCTAAAATTCTCTAGTATTTGTGTACAGCAGCTCACTGCGTAGCCCTGGCTGGCCTGGATCTCACTATATAGACCAGACTGGTCTTGAACTCATAGAGATCTTTCTGCCTCTGCCTTCCTATTCCTGAAATTAAAGGTGTGCATCAGCACAACTGGCCCCAATACATTAATTATGCAGTTTTGAGCTCATCTCTGTACTACCTGTTTTTCTTTTCTTTTTTTTTTTTTTGGAGGGGGGTGGTTTCAAGACAGGGTTTCTCTGTTTAACAGGACTGGCTGTCCTGGAACTCACAGAGATCCGCTTGCTTCTGCTGGGACTAAAGGGCACCACCAATGTCTGGCTCTACCTGTTTTTCTTAAAGTCATACTTTTTTTTTTTTAAAGACAGGACCTGGTGTGCTCCATGCTGGTCTCCAGCTACCTATGCTGGCTCTACTGTGTATTGAAGCTTCTGATGGCCCTGCCTTCTTGTCCTGGAGCTCCCAATGGGAATCATAGGTGTAAGCCAGAGAATCTTTCTTTCTTTTTTTAAATATTTATTTATTTAATACCACACAACAGAAGAGGGCACCAGATTTCATTTTGGATGGTTGTGAGCCACCATGTGGTTGCTGGGAATTGAACTCAGGACCTCTGGAAGAACAATCGGTACTCTTAACCTCTGAGCCATCTCTCCAGCCCCCCAGAGAATCTTTCTGAAGGGATATTTCTTGGACTGGACTGTAAGCTGCTCCTCTGGAGTGGGAAGGGGATAATAGGAAAGGTCCTGACTTGTACTGCTTATTCTTTGGAGTGAGAATGCCTTTTCCCTTATGTCCTTACTCACTTTCTCCCTTCTCTCTTCCTCTCTCCCCTTCCTTCTCTTCTCTTTCTCTCTGACTAGGGACACCCACATACAAATATTTGTATGTAGATCTTTGTTCCAAGACTTTTAATTTATCCAAGGAAAAAATCCTCTAATCTCTTGTCTTGGGGGCGAGGCCTGGGCGGTTGTTGTTTAAACTTGGCTTCAGGCTCTAAAGCTGGGAGGAGGAAGCTGGGCCGATAGCATCACCCTAGTTAGCATGCGACCTTTCACTTACTCACTTCTTACAGATCCAGTGCTTCGGTCCCTGATGTACCGGATCTGGAAGACTTCCTCCTTCAATATGCCTGAAATACACCAATATTCTGCTGCTTTGAATGAGGAAAAGGTGTTTTCAGCTGAATTGAATACTGCTCCATTCCCCTCAACTGCAACAGCTTTAAAAGAGGTTCTGAAGGGGCTGTTGAGATGGCTCCACCCATAAAGACTTTAGAATTAAAACCTGGTAACCAGAGTTCCATCCCTGGAATCCACTTGGGAGGAGAGAGGGAGAGAGGAGATTATGAAGGTAAAATGAAGGCATGAAGATGGTCCCTCATAAGCCAAGGGCAGGGGCTTTAGAAGAAACTTGTTCCTCGGGTACCATAACTCAGACTCCCACCATCCTGTGCTGTGAGAAAGTGTATTTCTGATGTTAGGCTTCTGTGTGGTGCCTTGCTGCAGTAACCCCCCAAAACTCACCCAGACAGAAGCCTTTCTGTTCGCGGGGAACCCACTAGTCTTAGAACTTGTTGTGGGTGGTGTTATTGGTGGCGTTTTGGTGTCAGGGTCTCATGCATAGTGAAGATTGATTTTACTACTGAGAGATACTCCGACTCTTACCAACTTCGAGCCTAGCCAAGCTTTGGAGTTTATTTCCCTGGTACCGGCCCTTCCAGTCACTGTCACGGACCTTCAGTGACAGAGGCTTCATTTTCTTTTCTTTCTTTTTTTTTTTTTTTTTTAGTTTTTTGAGACAGGGTTTCTCTGTGTAACAGCCTGGCTATGCTGGACTTGCTTTGGAGACCAATCTGGCCTTGAACACACAGAGATCCGCCTGCCTCTGCCTCCCGAATGCTGGGATTAAAGGCAAGGCGTGTGCCACCATGCCTGGTGTAAGGCTTGATTTTCTAAGCCCTTCTGAGACTTGAGTAAACTGTCCTGATCCTCCATGTCCACGGGAGTTCCTATCTCTTTTTTTTTTTTTTTGGTTTTTCGAGACAGGGTTTCTCTGAATATCTCTGGCTGTCCTGGACTTGCTTTGTAGACCAGGCTGGCCTCGAACTCACAAAGATCCGCCTGCCTCTGCCTCCCAAGTGCTGGGATTAAAGGCGTGCGCCACCACCGCCCGGCCGAGTTCCTATCTCTTGACACACAAAGTCAATGCCTCTTCCTTTAGTCACCTTCCAACTCCCAAACTCTGTCACGCTTATTGTCATATTTCCTCACTGAATCTAATGTCAGCTGGTCAGAAGATGAGTTTCAGAAGTCAATTTTCTTCTACTGTATGGGTCTCCAAAATCAAACTCAAGTTGTGAGATTTGGTAGCAAACAAATCTCAAGTTGGTATTTTTATAGTGCAAAACAGTAGAGAGATAACCCTATCTCTGGTTTTACAGAGACTCTGAATCATCCCTGTAGGTAACACATGGCAGGATGATTTGCTTGTCTCAATCCAGAGCCTTCAAAAACTGGATTTTTCAGCTGGGTGTGGTGGCACACACCTGTAATCCCAGTACTGGGGCGGCAGACGGATCTCTGTGAGTTTGAGACCAACTTGGTCTACAAAGGGAATCCAGGACAGCCAGGGCTATTACACAGAGAAACCCTGTCTTGAAAAACCAAAGTAATTAATTAAATTAATTTAATTTAAAAGAATGGATTTTTCTTTCTTTCTTTCTTTTTTTTTGGTTTTTCGAGACAGGGTTTCTCTGTATATCTCTGGCTGTCCTGGACTCACTTTGTAGACCAGGCTGGCCTCAAACTCACAGAGATCCGCCTGCCTCTGCCTCCCGAGTGCTGGGATTAAAGGCATGTGCCACCACCGCCCAGCCATGGATTTTTCTACTGTAACACCTGTGTCTCCAAATTCACTCTTATAAAAGGAAAGGTCAGGCTAGGCATGGTGGTACACACCAGGCAGATAGCTTTGAGTTTGAGACCAGCCTGATCTACATATCATTATGTAGAGTACCAGAACAGCCAGGCCTATGTAGATAGAGTGTCCTTGTCAAAAGAGGAGGAAGAAGAAGAGGAAGAGGAGGGCCCCTGCAGAGATGGTTCAATGGTTAAGAGCACTGACTGCTCTTCCAAAGGACCTAGGTTCTTTGCTCGGGTGTGGTGGCGCACACCTTTAATCTCAGCCCTTGGGAGGCAGAGACGGATGAATCTCTATGAGTTCAAGGCCGGCCTCGTCTACAGAGTGAGGTCCAGGACAGCCCGGGCTACACAGAGAAACCCCATCTCAAACAAAACAAAACAAAACAAACAAACAAAAACAAGCCTAGGGACAGGAATGGATTCATCCACGCAGTAACCTAACACTGGCACACAGTGTCTAGGTGTGAGTTGCTTCATTCTGTCTGAATGCTGCACTTCTGTGTCCCTCAGAAATCTAACAGAGCGGAGCATGGAGTAGGCTTTTGAGAAGTAGATGGCTGCTCTACTACCTGAGTTTCAGATTCAGTAGGTCTGTGGGTGAGTTGGTCAGTTCACATTCCTAATAGGTACCTTGTGATCTGATTTTGATGTTCTTGTATACAGGGACCACATTTGGGAGCTGCTCCAGTCATGTACATATTTGTGGAAAAAGACATGCAGAAGAGGAGGGTTCACAATCTGTGAGGCAGAAACTTTCAGATTTATTTGACTCATCTGTCAAAGGAACTGAAACGATTGGGTAATAAAACAATTGGTAATTGACAATTTCTATTATTATTATTTGTTTGTTTTCGAGATAGGGTTTCTCTGTGTAACAGGCCTGGCTATCCTGGACTTGCTTTGTAGACCAGGCTGCCTTGAATTCACAGAGATTTGTCTGTCTCTGCCTCCTGAGTGCTGAGATTAAAGGCATACACCACAATGCCCAGCAATTACAGACAGCTGTGAACTGCCATGTGGGTGCTGGGATTTGAACCCAGGTCCCTTGGAAGAGCAGCCAGTGCTCTTAACCCCTGAGCCATCTCTCCAGCCCTATGATTATTATTTTTTAAGAGACAGGGTCTTGCAGTACAATGCTGGCTGGCCTGGGGCTCACAGCAATCCTCTTCCCTCAGCCTCCTGAATGCTGGGATTGCAGAGATATGCACCGTCACACCTGGCTTCAGGCTGACCACATCCAGATCAAGCATTGATTTTGTTTGCACAAACCAATTTGGAGGAGTCTGGTAAAAAGCTTTTTGGATAATGTTTGAAATAGTCATGTTTAAAGCTGGCAGACTGACCCACACTATTCTTTGTTTCCCCCCCAAAAGGACAGGAAGAGATCATAAATGGATAAGATCACAGGAACAAAAAGAATATGAAGGAAAGGTCGTAAGGAAAAGAGAGATTTCAGCACAGTTCTGAAAGGTGTGATGGGTGGTTCTTTTCCATGGTTTCTGCCTCATTTCCTGCCCTGACTTCCTTTAGTGATGGACTATGGCAAAGAAATGTAAGATGAAATAAATTCTTTCCTCCCAAGTTACATTTGGTCATGGTGTTTAAATGGAAATAGAAACTCCAACTAAGAATGGTGGAGTAGACAGGGGCTTAAGGGGGCAGCAGGAGTCACACGTGGATGCTCATAGAGGTCAGTACAGAAAGGCTCAGTTGTTCTAAAAACACAGGGTGACCTGGGCCTTGGAGATGCCTGAGGCCACCATAAGGAACACTGACAAAAAACCCAGGATCCTGGAAGGCTAAGTGAGAAGGAAGCAGCTAAAATCAGGGGTCCAGGTTAATACTGGCAGCTGGAGGTGTTGGAGCCCTTGTTGAGTCTTTCCCCATGTGTTTTCAGACTTTTTACTCTCCATTCATAGATAAGAGAAAGATCATTAGCATCTCTTCAAAAGTCTATAGGGGTGCCAGATAGGTTTGCTCCCTGGTGGCCTTGCTGTATGGTGTTCAAGTGGAAATTGTCTCTTCATGGGACTATACCCCAGAGTCAGACACTACACACGCCGCTTTTCTTTGGGCTTTTTAGTTCCTTACAAGAAATATTTTTCAGATTCCCTGTCCTGCCTCTGGCAGCCAGCAGGAGAAGCGGAGAAAGAGTTACCCACCATCCACACAAGGACAGCAAACAGTAAGAGCCCTGCAGGAAAGCAGGAAAGGGAAGAGCGGAACCGCTGCAGGGTGGCCCAGGCCCTCCCAGACATCACCGGCCTGCTGAATGCTCCAGAGGGCAAGAGAGCGTAGATTTCTCATGATAACTCAAAAGGCAGCAGGCCCGCCAGTGAGCAAGCCCATTCCCCACCTCCACAAGGTTGCTTGGAGAGGTTCTCATGACCTCATTCTTACCTGGGCGTGCAGATTGAAAGGTCTGCAGACAGCTGAAGGAGACTGTCACAGGGCCACCAAAGCAAATGCAGGAGGAAAGGGAGGCAGAGGTAACCAAGGAAACACAGGAAAACTCTTGTAATAAATGATACCCTTGAAAGACAGGGGAAAGTGTTGTAGCCATGACAAAGTCAGACCCGTACTTAAAAAATAACAAAACGGGACTGGGCATGGCAGTGCACCCCTTTAATCCCAGTACTTGGAAAACAGAGACAGACAGATCTCTGTGAGTTCAAGGCCCGCCTGGTCTACAAAGAAAGTCCAGGACAGCCAGGGCTGTTACACAGAGAAACCGTGTCTCAAAAAAGCAAAAAACAAAACAAAACGGGGCTGGAGAGATGGCTCAGCAGTTCAGAGCACTGACTGTTCTTCCAAAGGACCTGGGTTCAAATCCTAGCATCCAGAACGATCTACAAGAGTGAGTTCTCGGATAGCCAGGGCTACACAAAGAAACCCTGTCTTGAAAAACCAAAAACCTCCAAAACCAACCAACCAACCAAACAAACAAACAAACAAAAAAACCCCAAAACCAAAACTGAACAGAACAACAACGAAAAACTCAAAGAGTTCTTAAAATTGCCAAGGCGTGGTCATGAGCCTGGGCACTAAGCAGGAGGACAAACACAAATTTGAAAAGAGCCAGGTCTACACAGCCAGTTCCAGGAAAGCAAGGGACAAACAGAGAGAGACTCTTACTCAAAACAAAACACAAAAACAAAATGCCATATGTCATGGGAAATGAAACATAAACCCTCAAAGAAGGCACAAGGACGGCATAGAATGTGGTGTCCCAGGATGACACCCAAGCAGCAAGTCTGTGAACCAGCTCGTCTCTGTTGGATCAGGAGGGTGGGAGTTCTGCAGGCATGTTTGCATGGGGAAGATGGAGGAGCCTGACGGTTTGGAAACAAAATTTTACAGTCACTTGGTAGATTTGTTATAGAAACATACCATGGCAGGTTCATAATAAACTAAACAAAAGGTGAAAAGTTTTATAAGAAAACAGTCAATATGCTCTGTCCTCACCCAACCTTGCACAGATATTTCTTAAGTCTCTAAACCGAGAAGGAACCATGTTGAAGGTCTGGAACAGGAAGGTGAAGGAGTGGAGGAGCTAACACCTCAGGACGGGGGTAGGTACCAAGTGGGCAAAGCACCTTGTTGTTGATACATCAAGAGACAGCAGGATGCATTACTGAGAAATAGGGAGGAAGTCACGGAACTGTCAGCCAACAGTGGAATGTGGATGTCTCTAGAGGGGAGAAAAAAGAAAGTAAAGGGGACCCTGGGGTACCATGTTCAAATTGTGTTAAATTATATTATTTCTACAAAGTACATGTATGAATGGAAAAAAGGAACAACCAAACCTAGTCTCGTAATTTAATTCCCAGGACATGTGCGATCTGCAAAGGTTTAGTATGGAAGGATGTATCTACTCTGACAGCTCCAGTGTTACTTTGAAATAACGTGGCAAAGCTTTCCATGCCAACCTGGATTTCCACAATCCGCATGTACGGGCTAAATCACGGTCAAAACTCCCACAAATACTTTACTATGGTAGCAGCGGTTATTAATTACACCCGGGCTAATTCGAGCTGTTCCCAACCAGAAGAGAAATCACACAAAAAGTCAGTTTCATCTTGCATTGTTCCCCTGGCAACCATATTAAACTACAAGGATAAAGAGCCTTTGTAGTAGCTGCTTCTATTGAATTACAATGTAAATGTTGATGCTTGCCTAGAAATGTCAACCGGCGTCAGGCTTATGGAACAGATGGAGTGGTTGTGTCGCAGCGCAGGAATCCCAGGCTGAGGAGAGGTGGAAGAGGTGCGCCCGGGCCATCTTAAGAATCTATTCAACCGAATCTCCTTTCTCCATCAAAGCCCCGCCGCACTGTACCGGGTCCAGCTCAGAAAGGTTGCCCGACTATTTGAAAACTGAAAACGACCTGCTATCTTGTACGCATCAGGGCTCGAGAAGAGTTTGTTGTGGATAAGAATGCTAAAAATGCAATTACGCAATAGAACCCGCAATCTCGCTCTGTTTCTTTCCCACTCTTAGCATAGCGTTAACTCTAGTCCCCGACTCTTCAGCCCGTCCAGCGGGTGTCAAGTGGCAGGTGTGTGAACTGCCCTTTTGGTTCCGGGTGGCTTGGTGATTCCCGAGCTCAGCCCTCGGTCGTCCTTTGGTGTGACCCACAGTACCCAGCTAGTGTCTGGCGGGGCTGCTCCCGGCCCCTGCTCTCCCATCGGCTCAAACACCCCAGCCCCCCCCCCCAAGTCAGGGAAGGGAGACAAAAGTGGGTGGGTGGGGAGGTCAGGCCGCAGCACCCCTCCGCAGGGTCGCCAGCCTTGCCACCGCTCCACTCGGGGAAACTTTGCCGAGAGAGAGAGTTACCTGCGCTTGGAGAAGGGCCTTACCTGAGCGCGCCTCTGCCAATGGCAGCGCACCCGAGGGAGCTCCGCAGCCAATCACCGCGCGGCTCGGCCCTCGGGCTCGTACCCTTTAGTGAAAGAATTCGGCGCCCGGCGAGAAAGTTACCTGTGGCCGCCCCAGTCCGCCGCTTTCCGCTCTGTGCCTGCCCATTGCCACGACCCGGGAGGACTCCGCGCCGCCGGGCCGCCTCCGAGCGCGGGCCCCGGGCGAGGGCGCCCCCCTCCCCAACCCCCCAACCCCACCTTTCCGGCTAGGTGAGGGCGCCAGCCAGCCGGCGGGCGGGCGGGCGGGCGGGCGAGAGCGGCGAGGGGGGACGAAAGCAGAATTACCTGTAGCTCTTGTTCTGCCATCTCGGGCGCTCTCACACACCTTCACCTGCACAGACTTGAAAGTCCAGTTCCACCAGAGGCTGAGGCTCCAGGAAAAGGGGAGCGAGTTCATTGGATCAAACATGTCACAAGAGTCGGACAAGTAAGTGGATCGCACGCGCCGGCGGTCGCGGCCGCTGCCCCCTTGGGCTGATGGCAACTGGTTTGTTGTGGTTTTTAAAGTTGCTCTTGTTGCTTTTTTTTTTTGGCTTTGTATTTTTTCTTTTTTTGCTTTTTGCTTTTTTTTTCTTTTGGTGGACGCAGACCCTCTTGGATTATATTTCTACCTCGATTCAGGGGAGAGACCCTACTACACGAACGTGAATGTTTTAATACCCATTTTGGGCCTTGCTAGTAAACGTGGGTTTTCTTTGCTTTCTCCCCGACGAATATCCTCAGCTCCTGCTACCCTGGCCGGACGAATCCTTAGGCACCGATAGAGGTTTTGGTAGATGGTGGCGGGAGGCCTGCAGCTAGCTACCCGCTTGCCCGGAGCTGCTCCACGTCTCTGACTTCCTGGGCCATTTGGAAGCTCAGTCGACTTCCTTCGATTAGGCCAAAGGGCCTGCTTGGGAAAGCGGTCTGGGCCGCTTTTGTGTGCTCCCAACAAAGGGCTTTTATGCGAATGCAGACACGGCCATGTTCCCCGCTGCGGCGACCCGGGGTGCATGTGCGCACCCGCGTGGGCCCCCGACCGGACCTAGGCGCGAGCAGGCCGCGAGGGCCGGTCCCGTGGGTGTGCCCGCGCCTCCCTCCCTCCCGCCGCCCACGCATTGGCCCGCCACCTCGCGCAGGTGCCGGGCAGGACCCCTCGGAAATGGGGGAACTGAATTTGAGGCCGGGTCCCAAGGGGCGCCCGCACTTGAGCCCCGACGTCGACGGCTTGGACGCGGCCCACTGTATGGAGGCCGCCACCTCGGGCGTGGGGGCTCGATCTGCCTCCACCGAGGCCGTCGATGGAAAGGGGCGGGGGACCGTGGGACGCGGGGACGTCGGACACTCTGCGTCCCGGACCAGAATTCTAGACTGGCGGGAGCTGCGGCGTGAGCCGCGGGGTGCGGGGCCTGCTCCGTCGAGGTCCCCGCCTTGGGGACGGCTTTGTGCGAGCCGGGGGAGGTGGGGCCGAGGGCGGGAGCGGGAGGGAGCCGGAGGTGGGTCCTGCTGCCCTCCTTCCATTCGGTGGCGACACTTCCTCCCCCGTTCTCCTCCCAGGGCGTCCTGGGCCGTGAACTGGCTGCGTCCCATTGGAAGTGCTCAGAGGCCGCCCTTTTGCTGTGCCTGGTAACTAACTTTACCTTGCTCTTGTGGCCATTCCGAGGAGACCTTCCTGAGAGTCTCGACTGAGAAAGTGCCCAGGACGAGTCCCAAAGTTGAGAGGCCTGGAAGGGAGGAGGGCGCGGGGAGGGGAAGGAAAGCCAGACTGACCCGCTTTGGGATGAAGGGGAAAGGCCAGCCTACCAAATAAAGTCGCGGTGTGGCCGATCCCCAGTACGCCTGCTGTCATACTTAACCTACTTCCATCGTCACCCTTTAAGATTTAACTGCTCAGTCGATACTGGAATCGAAGACCTAGTGTTAGGAACTCGGCCAAGGGTTAGACGGTGTAGGGATGGAAAAGCAGTTGATTGTAGGAGATACCCCCCCCCCCCCAATCTTGGCCACCACGTTAGCTCTCTCGGTAGGGAAGTCATTACTCTAGTTTGAAAACGTATGTAACCCAAATCCAAGGCAATAACAACGTCTCGTTTTTGGTTTGTTTTGAATTTGGTGTAAGAGAAAAAAAAAAGGAGGGGGGGCGCGCTACACATTTACTTTAATCGCGCAATTAACATGTAGTTTCTCTGCTTAGTTTGTGGCACTACATGACTCAAACGAATTAAGAATGAAAGTAGATGGGTATTTATTTTCTCCAAGTTATACTTAACACCAATAGGGATAATTTATTCACTATTGAGTTTAAGTACTGAGTACTAACAATCTGGTTTAACGAGTATGTATTACCTAGTTTTTCTGGCTAGTGTCTATCCACAATTACATGAGCATTTGACGAAAGTACCTTTTATCTAGTAGCTCCCGGGATTTAATTTTGCTTCCTGGGAAAACTAAAGACAATGTAAGGAGCCTACGATCAAACCTCCCTTGCTTTCTCTGCTCAAACGGTCGAGAAATGTTTGAAGTAGTCCATGACTGGGTCACTTGCAAATCTGAAATCTCTCTCTCTCTCCTTCCCTCCCTCCTTTTTCTTTTTTCTTTTCTCTCTCCTTTTTTTTCTTTTTCTTTTCTTTTTTTTTTTTTTTTTGAGACAGGGATTTCTGTGTAGGCTTGACTGTTCTAGAACTCATTTTGTAGATCAGACTGGCTTCAAACTCAAATACTCGCTTGCCTCTGCCTCCCGAGTGTTGGGATTAAAGGCGAATGCCACCCTAACCGGCTCAAGATTCACTTTCTTAATGCTAATTAATATTCTACCGGGCACCCTGCAGGGATGGATTGGGGTTGATGAGGTTTTTGATGGGGTTGGGACTCCCAAGAGAAAGTGCCTGAATACCCAACCTAAGCTGCCACACCTGAGCAAGGGAGAGGTCCCTAGCTGGAGCTTGCAGTGAGTGTTTCCGGGTAATTGGGCCTTAGGAGGCCGGCCTGTGTTTTCTGGAAACACTCTCCCAGAACAAACTCTTAGAGATTAAATACCAAATCCCAGTGAGATGTAGGTAATCTTTTTTAGATTACATAGGAAGGTTTTTCTGGTTAGAAAGTTTGTCCTGAAAAGGGGTCATATGTTTATTATTTATATCACTATTTATACACACACACACACACACACACACACACACACACTTATTAAAGCTTGTACACAGAGGTCAGGGGACAAGTAGCAAACATTAGTTCTTCTCTTTCACCATGTGGTTTGTAGGAATGTCAGGCTTGGCAGCAAGGGGCATCTTTACCCCTGAGCCATCTCACTGGCTCGGAGTCATTCTTGATGGTAGACTTTTCAGATTGACATGTTCCACTTCATATGTTCTACAATGTTGATGTTATCATGCATTAAAGGAAAGACAGACGACATTTTGTCTCTGTCTGCGTTTTTAAAAGCATACATCTTAAACTTTATGACAGGTGATGATCTTTGTCAACAAGTGTGTTTGTAAGCAATGTTCTGATTGATTAAGAAACTTCCGGGAGGTTGTCTGGGAGGTACTGACGTACAATTTTTTTTTTTTTTTTTTTTGTTTTTCGAGACAGGGTTTCTCTGTGTAATACTCCTGGCTGTCCTGGACTCACTTTGTAGATCAGGCTGGCCTTGAACTCACAGAGATCTGCCTGCCTCTACCTCCCAAGTGCTGGGATTAAAGGTGTGCGCCACCACGCCCAGCTCTGACATACAAATTCAATCCCAGAGCTGGGGAGGCAGAAGCAGGCGGATCTCTTTGAGTTCGAGGCCAGCCAGGTATACAGAGCAAGTTTCAAGACAGCCAGGGCTACACAGAGAAACCCTGTCTCAAAAAACAAAAACAAAAAAACTCTTATTTTATTTCCAAACTGTATAAAATGCATCAAGAGAACACACACACATGTGCATATATGACAATCAATTCCATATAGATATTTTCATAAGCATGAACACATGGTTTCTAGTTATGTACAGCCTGCAGTATAGTCCATAAGCAATATAGGAGGCAAGGATGCATGAAACAGGCCGTATTCATAAGGGGCTTACACTATGCTGGAGGACGAGCCAAAATAGACATTAATACAGTAACTGGCAAGTACCTAAAAGCTACAATAATTTAAAAAATATGTTGCAACTCATTGTTGTTGTTATTAATATTTGGGAATTTCAAGACAGGGCATGAGCCACCACTACCTGGCGCGACTCATGATTGTTAGTACACATTTTTTTCTGTATCCCCCTCTGTCTGCCTACTACAACTATACTCATTTTGTGTGTTTTAGCTTAAGGAGTTGACTAGATGCATTTAGTTAAATTTTTTCTTTATTTTTTAATTTTCATTTCGATTGGGCCATACTAAAAACCTTTTAAGGTAAAAAATGCCAATAATTCATATCTCTTATACACCAGCACAAATACCTATTCATTTTTTTTTCACCTCAAGTATGTCTTGGATATTGGACATTGTGATTCAGACATTAAGATTCACAGGTGAAAATCAGGGTGGTTACATGGTCAGCATATGTTCGGAGAGCAAGGTCAGCCAATTGAGAAGACAGACCATGTGCTGAAAGCCATACAGGAAAGAGAGGTGAGGAGGATTCAGGAAGATCTGTTTCCCATGGAGCAGTCTGATAAGATGGTCTGTGAAGGAAGACCTGAAGGAAATTCCCGGAGGAGACGCTTCCCAGGCTGAAGCCTTGAGGTGTGCGTGCTTAGGAGGTGGGTGAATGAGAAGGATGATGTCACCCACTAGTAAATCAAGGTAATCAGTTCTCTGTTAATCCGTGCATAGTCAATAACAACGTTGTGCTGGAATAGAGCAGTCAAGAAGTGACACCCGGTGAGTGAAGAACCAGGCAGTACCTTCAGTTTGTCTCCGCTTCTAGCACTCCTGGGGTTAACGCTGAGGGTCACGTGTTCTGTTCTTTCACAGAGGGCTACATCGTGCATACTTGTTATTACAGAGCGAATAAACGCGCACTGGGTAGAAGAGCGATGGGTTAGAACTGAAGCAGGAGGGTCAGAGTGTAGGCAGTGAGTGTCAGACACGCCCACAGGTCCTGCTCTGCTCTCTTAGCCCACCACACTCCTGCCCAACTCAGAGCTATCACATAGCCTGTGTCCAACAAGGCTGCCTTCTTGTCGTCCCCTTGCTTGTTCCCATTCAATCCCTGCAACCTGCACCCAGCAGAGAACTCGAACTTATCAAATGCACCTGGAAGAAAATGCTGCAGACTGCCTTAACTGGTATCCCATCACCCACCAAGTGAATTGACACGCAGGCAAGACTGATTTACCACCCCACCCCCCAGATGTGGGGCAATATTACCAAAAATATAGTCTAAAATATCTGGGAATAAATTATGTTTGTGCCCAATAAAAGGGTTCCACATAGGAATTCTTGGTATCCTTCCTTTCGAAGCTTGTCTGATTGCTCAGACCAAACAAACCAACCATGCCAGGCAACGGACAAACCACAGACAGTAGCCCTCAGCCCTTGGAGGTGGTCAGTTGTTCCTCTCTAAGGCCCGGGAATATAAGCTTTGACCGAGGCTTTATTTGATGATGGGGTTAATTATAGAGTTAATTCATTCAAAGACTGCTTTACACAATAAATGTGAAATCTGGAACTTTTAAGATGCTAATGGTATCCCAAGTGAAAAGAAGCCGCCTCCTGCTTTACCTTAGGCTCCCTCTGGTTGAGCTGGTATGATTTTAACTGGATGCAGGAATTCCTAGGTCTTCTCCGGGGTTGTTTGCCTTCATTGTCTTGCTAAACTGTGGCTTAGGGAAGAGTGTGTGTTGGGGGCTATTTTGACAGCTCACCTGTTTACAGAGGCGATAAAGACCTGTTTGAAGTCTTTCAGGCTTGTCCTGGCTGAGTCCAAGGCTGGACTGGGGTTAGAAACCTGTCTGTCCCTCTTCAGGTTTACACTGCAGCTCTCCCTGAGGGTTGTGGTTTCTTCGAATTAAGATTCTATTTTCTAGCTCAGAGGCAAGGGAAAGACTTCCAGTGTGATGTTGGTCCCTTCTGACACCACGAGGCCAAGGAAAGGATGCTCTAGTTTCTGTTTACTTTTGTTTTGTTTTCAGGACTCTTGGAAGTTTTAAGAATGTCCATGATATGGTAGTGCTGGAAACAGACCACAATGTTCAGGCTCCCTAAATGGGCCCAGAGAGTCCCTTTAAGGAGGACTGAAAATAAGTCATAGGTGACAGAGCCTCTATGTACCCAGGCTAGCCTTAAATTTGAAGTCCCTTCAGCCTCTAGTGCGGTACTGGAATTACCCATGGGCACCACTGCCCAAGAATAACTAACATTCACTTGTCTCTGCAAAGTAAAAAGGGCAATTTAGGAAGTAGACACGTAAGTCAAAAATAAAGAAGCATTTAAACCACAATTGAACCAAGAATGCTGAGATGGGTGTTTTTGAAAGTTTGTATAGAGAAGATTTATTTTTAGGCTTGAGCTATTAAATTTACTTTTAAAGAATTCTTAGATAAGCCGGACAGTTCCCTTTTGTGACTCTAAGAGGCATATTATTTTTTTCTCCATCTCCCCACCTCCGGCTCCTTCCTTTCTTCCCTTTCCTTCTCTCCTCCCCCCCGCCCCCCTGTACTCCTTCCTTTCTTCCTTTTCCTTCTCTCTCTCTTAAAGCAAAAGTACCTCAGGCTAGCATCAAACTCACTAGCCAGGGATAACCTTGAACTACTAATCCTCCTGCCTCTGCCTTTGGAGTCTTGGGAGATCAAGTGTACATTTCTGATTTGCTTTTGGTTTTTGAGACAGGGTTTCTCTGTGTAGTGTTGGCTGCCCTGGAACTCACTCTGTAGACCAGGTTGGCCTGGAACTCAAGAGATCTACCTACCTCCACTCTGGAGAGTTGTTATTAAAAGCATGTGCCACTATGCCCGGCTGCGTTTCTGTCTTTTTGTTTTTTTTTTGGGGGGGGGGATAGGGTTTCAAGACAGGGTTTTTCTGTGTATTGCTGGCTCTCCTGAACTCACTGTATAAACCAGGCTGGCCTCAAACTCCACCTGCCTCTGCCTCCCGAGTGTTGCTGGGCACTCACGCCTGGCAATTACAGACAGCTGTGAACTGTCACATGGGTGCTGGGATTTGAACCCAGGTCCTTTGGAAGAACAGTCACCACTCTTAACTGCTGAGCCATCTCTCCAGCCCCTGCGTTTTTCTGTTTTTTTTTTTTTTTTTTTTTTTTTTAATGAATGCTTTGGCTGGATAGTATTTTTCTCTTACCTTGCTTCCCCACTCACCTGAAACAACATGTTTTTCTTCTCTCCCTCCTTTTCTTTCTGATCTGTCTCCCTAACCTCTCTTTACTTCCTATACTTCCTGTGTCATCTACTGAGCACTGGTGGTCACACATGGAGGTAACTTGAGACTTTTTTTTTTTTGTTTTTCGAGACAGGGTTTCTCTGTGTAACAGCCCTGGCTGTCCTGGACTTGCTTTGTAGACCAGGCTGGCCTCGAACTCACAGAGATCCTCCTGCCTCTGCCTCCCAAGTGCTGGGATTAAAGGCGTGC
Source organism: Lophiomys imhausi (assembly GCA_907164525.1). Lineage (NCBI taxonomy): Eukaryota > Metazoa > Chordata > Mammalia > Rodentia > Muridae > Lophiomys > Lophiomys imhausi. The sequence goes on along the minus strand of CAJQZJ010032563.1, from coordinate 13,890,886 downwards.
GCCACCACGCCCGGCCGGTAACTTGAGTCTTACTAGGTGTGTTTGCTCACGATTGTGAACTTTATTCTCAGCTGATTCAGCAGCCCATCCTTGTCACTTCCGCCCATGGGTCAGATGATGGCAGCGGATGTTGCCCTGTCTAACTTAAGAGGCTTCACTTGAATGCTGGGGCAGTGTGTGTGTGTTTGCGTGTGTGTACGCGTGTGTACGCGAGTGTGTGTGTGATTAAGTGGTTCTGGTATAAGATTCGTTGGGGTCCTCGCTCATAATTCTTGGCACCCATGTTGGGGTTTCTTCACAGTTTCTGTCATCCCAGGTGGTGGTACCCAGGGACTGATGTTCAGTCGAACAGGCTATCTCTCTAGGCCTGTCCTGAAACTGGAGCCGTCGTCCTGGCAGCCCTGCCCAGGAAGAATACCTCAGCGAGCAGCGACAGGCTGAAATAGGAATTTTTCTTTGGCCCGAGAGGACTAGTTGGTTGTTGGTCGCTCCCTTGGTGACGACAACTCATACCTGGGAATCCTTCCAGCAGCGTTCCTTTTGGCCTCTAGATTCTCGTTGGTTTCTCACCCACCTGCCTGTGTAGTACCATCACTTAGACAGACCCTCCCATGAGTATTCTCGGATCAGCTTTCTTCCTTTCTTTATCCATGACTAGCATGGTGTACTTTATGCTGCTCCATTTGGAGGGAAGAAATCCTGGAGGTCAAGCCCAGCACCTCCCATATGCCCAGGCAAACAGAGTGACGTCCCCAGTTCCACTGTAAGTCCTCCCCCACTCCCAGATAGGATAGGGTTTCTCTGTATAGCCAGCCCTGTCGGCCATGGAACTAGCTCCATAGACCAGGCTGGCCTTGAACTCACAGAGATTCATCTGCCTCTGCCTCCTTGAGTGCTGGGATCAAAGGTATGTATTACCACACTACACCACACACACACACACACACACACACACACACACACACACACACACACACACACACGCATGTTTATAGTTCTTTTATTGTTTTCCCTGCATGTATGTCTGTGCACCATTTGCTTGCCTGGTGCCTACAGAGGCTGTAAGAGAGCATGGAATTCCTTGGAACTGGAGTCAATGGTTACTGTGAGCCGCCTTGTGGGTAGTGGGAATTGAACCTGTGGAAGCAGCCAGAGCTCTTACTTGCTGAGCCATCTCTCCAGTCTGTACTATAGGCTTCTTGTTGTTTGCCAGCAAATGGCAAACAGTGCAGGATTATGAAGGCTAAGTTGAACAGAAACAAGAAACAAACACACCCGAGGGGATTTTTACCCTCCCCCACCCCAACAGTATTGGGAAAGGAAATATTTTAACTTGGTGTGTTTTGGTGAGTAGCAACAACATTATTTATTTAAAAACTAAATATTCTGAGTTGCTCCTGGAGCATCCACCACATCTTGAGAACCTTATGGAAAGCTGGTGAGGTTCAGGGGATCTCAGTGTACATTATTATGAAAATAAGTCTGGGCTGTAGAGACTGGCTGGTGCATTTGAATGGTGTTCTGTGAAAGCAGTCGCTGCCTGTTTGTGTGGGAAGCAGTGCATTTTACTTTGTAATGAACACAGGCGTGAGCTTGGCCGGCAGTAGTTGGCAGTAGTCTGATTTCACTTGACCTCCCAAGGAAATGCTTCCTTTTCAAGCTCTAATGCTGGCGCCCTCCAGAGCGGGAAAGGAAACCCACAGTTACTGACTCTGTTTTGGTCCTTGCCTCTTGTGTGAACTGTGGACATAAACATAGAAATAAGCAGCCAGGTGTGGTGGCATAATCCCAGCACTCGGGAGACATAGGCAGGCAGATCCCCGTGAGTTCTGGTCTGTAAAGTGAGTCGAGGACAGCCAGCGCTACACAGAAAAACCCTGACTCCAAAAATCAAAAAAAGAACAAAGAAGTAAGCACCAAAAGGCTTGCTTCTCTGTTGAAGGCCCACGCTCATAGCTTTTTAGTTTTTGTTTTGTCTCTTTTTCATTCATTATTGTTATTCTTGTTGTCGTATTATTATTTTCAGCGAGAGAATGGAGCCCAGGGCATCTTGCGTGTTAAGCAAACGCTCTGGCATTGGGCCCACCCCCCACCCTCCACCAGCTAGGGATCAAGGCTTTTTTTTGAGTTGAGGAAAGACTAAAAGTTGGAGAGAAGAAAGAAAGATAAAGCAAGCACGGGCAGGACGGAAGCCGCCTTAGCAAGGGTGGAGTGGCCCGTGTTTGCTCAGCAGACAGGCAAGAGCAAAGTGCTGGGTAGGACTGCAGAGCTGGGGCATGGTACATGGCATGAATTATTCTTGGGAATTGGGCTGGTTTTAGCTTGAAGCCTAGAATCCTAAAGTGGGACGAATCTTAGGGCCCACGTTGAACATGTGAGTAGCTAGTTAAGGATTTGGAGCTGAAAGTTTCATAAGCAAAATGTTTGGTGTCCCCTCTGTGGTGTTTACTGGGAGACTAAGCTTGAGACTAAGCGTGAAGTGGTCTGGAAAAACTCTCTTCTTTTTCTTTGAAGAAAGTAGGCATAGGTATTATACGTGTTTACCTCTTCATTAAAATTTTTTTTAAAATTTTATGTACATTGGTGTTTTGACTGCATTCATCTGTTTGAGGGTGTCAGATTCCCTAGAACCGAAGTTACAGATGGTTGGGAGCTGTCCTGTGGGTGCCGGGATTTGAAACCAGGTCCTCTTGGAAGAACAGTCCGTGCTCTTAACCAGTGAGCCATCTCTCCAGCTCCCACGTGCTCCCTTGTTAATCCATGGAAAGAGTCTGTGGAGTGCTGGCTCCGGTCCTGAGTGGGTCCTGGGACTTCAGGCGCTTTCCTTCCCACACTCGCCATTGCTTCGGTTCTCAGTTCAGTGAGCCCCACAAAAGAGCTGCTTTGTGTACTTCTCTGATCTACCTGTTCAGGGAAGCCAGGAACACCGCAGCATTTCCCTCTTAAGGTAATTAACATAAGATCAGAATATTCTCTTATCCTCCCCCCCACCCCCTTTTCATCCTCAAAATGGAGTTGGATGAAGTGATCTGAGGATCATAGCCCTCTCCAACATCTGGAGTCTTTTTTCCCTTCAGCGGGGTCTATGCCAGGCTGTGGGCAAAATCAACTGTGATTAAGATTCCCAAGTGAGTGGAGGCCTCCCTCCAGCAGGCAGGGGGGCATCATGTTGAGGGCACAGGATCTGCAGGGCAGCGAGACAGTGAAATCAGTGGTCTCGCTAGAGGACCTGTGCCTTCACAGACTCCCAGGGCAGGTAGGTAAGTGCTCAGGAAATCAGATAAGAGATGCTGGCAAGGACGCTGAGAACCTCTTCACAGACAGGGCCCTAGACCTGGCTTCCACTAGACCCACGGAAGGAGACTGAGGCAAAGGGGGAAATGACCGAACTGGGGACTAAGACCTTAAGAAGGCGAGAGGCGTGGCCTGCTCCTTCCCTCTCTTTCTCCTCCCTGTCCTGTCTTTTTCTCCTTCCTTTTCTTTCCTCCCTTCCTCCTCCATCTTCTTCCTGCCTCCTCCTCCCGTTTGCCCCACTTCTGCCCTGCTTCTGATTCTCCTTCCCCTTTCCTCTCCCCTTCTTTTCTTCCCCCACCCCTCCTTCCTTCCTCCTTCCCGCTTCTCCCTTTCCCGTTGCCTCCCTTTAACAGAACGCAACTCAAGGGATTCATTGCCAGTAAATAACGCTAATACCACAGCTTAGGGTTCAGAAGAGATATTAAATAATATAAGAGTAAGAATAGCAACTGCAGTTTTGCACAAGTGTAGGGTCACGTATTTGTTCACATCCAGGCTGTCATTCATTCAGGCCAGGAATAAAATCTCATATTGAACTGAGGGATTAAACACCTCTGAGGTGGATATCCTCTGGTCGGTAGCCCCTGGAACTTGTGTTGGAAGAATCTTGTTTGAGACACAAAAGCTCTGATGCATACATGTATGTAAAACAGGAACTGGGGGGAGGGTGCCTACGTGATGAACGTGTACTGCTCTTCTAACAGAGCAGAAGTTCCCAGCACCCCCACATGGTGACTCAGGACCACCTGTAACTCTAGCTCCACGGGATCCAACTCTACTGGCCTCTATGGGGACCAGCACTCATATGTACATACATGTTCACACACACAACACACATGCATACATAATTTAAAAATAATAAAAATAAATCTTTTTAAGAATATGTACATCATCCATATTGAATAAAAGACAAACATCATGTTACAGATGTAGTTAAACATAAGCTGAGAGTATATAAAAATTATACAATTGGGCAGGGCGTAGTGGCACATGCCTTTAATCCCAGCACTTGGGAGGCAGAAGCAGGCAGATCTCTGTGAGTTCAAGGCCAGACTGGTCTACACAGTGAGTCCAGGAAAGCCAGGGATACCCTGTCTTGAAAAACCTAAAAAAATAAAAAATAATAAAATAAATAAATAATAAAATAAAAAAATACAGTGGGCAATAAACACAGGGAAAGTGTTTAGCTTTATTAATAAAGAGACAGATTTTGTTTTTGTTTTTGTTTTTTGAGATAGGGTTTCTCTGTGTAGCTGTCTGTAGACCAGGCTGGCCTGGAACTCAGAGATCTCCTTGCCTCTGCTTCTGGGATTAAACACATGCACCACCACTGACTGGCAAGAAACAGATTTTAAAGCAGGAATGATCTAGAATTACAAGTTGGCCAAGATTAGTGGGGCTAGAATAAAGTAAAACATCAAGACTGCCATTATGCAAAGGCAGGTTAGTAAGCTATATTCACATGTGTGTTGGTGCCTGAGGAGGCTGGAATGGGGGGGTTTGAATCCCCAAGAACTAGAATGACAGACAATCGTGAGCTCCTACGTGGTGCTGGGAACTGAACCTGGCTCCTCTACAAGATCAGCAAGTGTTCTTTTTGTTGTTGTTGTTGTTTGGTTTTTCAAGACAGGGTTTCTCTGTGTGATAGCCCTGGCTGTCCTGGACTTGATTTGTAGACCAGGCAGGCTGAGCTCAAACTCACAGAGATCCGCCTGCCGCTGCCTCCTGCCTGCCTCTGCTTCCCGAGTGCTGGGGTTAAAGGCGCGCGCCATCACCGCCCTAAGGCAAATGTTCTTAACTGCCGAGCCATCTTTCCAGTCCCCATTTTTTGGTGTGTTTTTTTGAGAGTGGATCTTATTGTGTGGCCCAGACTGACCTTAAACCTGTCTGTCTTCTTCTGGTTTTAGACTCCTAAATGCTGGGATTGCTGGCGTGTACCCAGCTATAGCATTAATTTTGAAAGTTAAAAAAAAATCAGAAAACCTTCAAATGCTTGGCTACAAAGGGTCAGCTTGGAAGCTGAGGTTCAGCAAGATAAGGGTCTGCTACGTAAACATTAAAAGTCATATTACGAGCCAGATGGTGGTGGTGCATGCCTTTAATACTAGCATTTGGGAAGCAGAGGCAGGCGGGTCTATGTGACTCTGAGGCCAGCCTGGTCTACAAAATGAGCTGCAGGGTAGCCAGGGCTACACAGAGAAACCCTGTGCGTGTGTGTGTGTGTGTGTGGAGGGGAGAGACTGTTTCTAAGCTGGATGAGGTGGCACACGTCTTTAATACCGGCACTTAGGAGGCAGAGGTGGGCAGATCTCTAAGTTCCAGGCCAGTCTGGTCTACAGAATGATTTGCAGGACAGCCAGGTTACACAGAGAAACCCTGTCTTGAAAAAACATTAAAAAAAAAAAAAGACCATTTCTAAAATCAGCCATTCTGCTGCAATGGAGGCATTTAAAAATGACACATGTCTACCCCAAATAAAACTGAAAAGCTTGCCCCCGTGGAGTTACACTACTGCCCTGCTGAATCTGGTCTTCCCTTTCCGGTCTGGTGTGCCAGGCGGCCCCTTGCAGTCCCTGTTGGCCCCCTGCTCTGCTCCTTCACCTGCCTGGAGATGGCAGGTTTTGTGTCTCAAAGACTCTGTCTTTGGGATTCTTGTGTAAATTCCACTGTTAAATACAATTATTTTTCAAAGCAGTGTTAGTAGTGAGGTGTTTCCCACCCGAGTGTAATTTGAGGCTGGAGAATGAATGAGAAAAGCAAGATACTTAGAAACTTTATCCCTCTTCTGTGAGCTGAATGCGTGTGCCTGCTTGCACACGTGGGGATTTTCCCTGAAGAGAGCTCTCTCTCCGTAGGAGATTCCGCCTTCACAACTGCTCCACCGGAGTGATCTCGGGAGAGATGTGGTGTTGGCTCCAACTCTGTTTGACTTTTGTGAGGGATATCATAGGAGATCTGGAAACTGTCCCTCTAAAGCTGAAAACAGTGTAGAATTGTGTTAATAATAACCCTTTTCTCCATCACACGGACAAGCTTCTGCTCAGGATATCAACTCAGCCAACAGCTTCTGCAAAGATCACTCCGGGCTGTTTCTTGAGCCTCATGCCCATTGGCTTCACTGTAGGGCCTTTAATGAAGCTTCCACACAAACATTAAGTTATTTATCTATCACCGGATCCAAAGAATGCATGATTCGAACCTGGAGAAACTGGCTTTGTGGAATCGGTGATCTTGCCAAAGTTATGTTGAGAAGGGGGGGGGGGGAACAAAACCAAAACAAAACACCCCCCCAAAAAAACCCTTAAAACTTTTGTGAAGGGGGCTGGAGAGATGGCTCAGCGGTTAAGAGCACTGGCTGCTCTTCCAGAGGACCTGGGTTCAAATCCCCAGCAACCACATAGTGACTCACAACCATCTGTAATGTGATCAGATGCCCTCTTCTGACTTGCAGGTCTACACAGAGACCTGTATTTATTTAATATACATTAAATGAATAAATCTTTAAAAAAACCAAAATTATAAAAAACCTGTGAAATGTGAGTGAAGACAAAAGAGATCAAGTGTGAAGGACTAGTAACTATGCTTTGGGATTGTGCGTTAAAAAGTGAGATTTGCAGTTGGTCTCTTCTCTTCCACCCTCCTGCTTCTCCCCTCCTCTGTACAGAAACTTACCAGGCTCAAAATCCTTATTTAGAACAATCATCTTGGGCTGGGCGTGGTGGCGCACACCTTTAGTCCCAGCACTTGGGAGGCAGAGGCAGGTGGATCACTGTGAGTTCGAGGCCAGCCTGGTCTACAAAGTGAGTCCAGGACAGCCAGAGCTGTTACACAGAGAAACCCTGTCTCGAAAAAACCAAAAAACAAACAAACAAACAAACAAAAAAACCCAATCATCTTGGATACCAGAAATCGAAGCAAAGCCGGATATCCTTACAGGGGAGGGGGTAGAAGGAAAGTGTTTGTATGGTCCCTGCCTCACCCACGTTTGTCTCGAATTGTAGCAAACTGCTTAGGGTGAATGCATTGTATCCAGCCACATGAAACCAAACTTGTTTGTTACATTTGCCCAGGAATTTGGAGACCCAATTCATTGGCCCCTTGAAGTTGAGGTGAGCTGGGCAGAACACTTGACAGGCTTACCTGTTTGTTCCCTTTCTGTCTTTCCCAAACAACAAAAGACCTATGTGGTCAAATCCTGGGACACATTTAGACCCAAGTGTCCACATTGCCTCCTACCCGTTTACTGCTGGCCAGTGAACTAAACTAAACTTGCTCTTCGGAACCTACATGGCCAAAGGCTGGATTAGATGTTTAAAACATTCCTGGAGCATGGAAGATGTTGAAAATGTTTTTTTTTTTTTGGGGGGGGGAGTGGGAAGATGGCACAGTGGTTAAGGGCATTTGATGGTCTTCCTGAGGACCCTAGTTCAGTTCCCAGCACCCTTGTCAGGCAGCTCACAACCCCCTGTAACTCCAGCTCCAAGGGCTCTTACGCCCTCTTGTGGCCTCCATGGGCCCCTGCACTCAGCACAGGCACACACATACACACATAAATAAAAATAATTCTAAAAAAGCTTTTCTCAATTCTTGTATTTTTAATATATGTCATATCGGTTAGACTCTGGTATTTTTGAGACAGATGGAGTCTCACTATGTACACCAGGTTGATCTTGAACTCACAGAGATCCTCCTGCCCCTTTTTCCTGAGTAGATTAAAGGTGCGCACTACCACACCCAGCACCACCACTCCCAGCTTAGATTAATATTTTGCTATTTGGTTTGTGTGTAATATAGAGATGTGTGTATGTGTATGTATGTGCATGTGTATATGTATATGCTTATGTGTATGCATATGCATGTTCATCTTCAGAGACCAGAGGAAGATGTCAGGTGTCCCTCATCTTTTCTTCTCTGCTTTATTCCGCTGAGACAGGGTATCCCCTCCAACCTGGAGCTCACCAGTTTTCAGCTAGGCTGTCCTCCAGCAGCCCCCAGTGGTCCTTTGGTCTCTACCATCTTCCCCCAGCTCCGAAGTGATAAGTGTGGACCATGCTGGACTTTTTAATGAGTGCACGAGATCTACACACAGGTCCTCATTGCAGAGCAAGCACTCGTACCCACTAAACCATTTCCCCAGCCCCTGGACTGTCCTAAAGTGCTTCTGAATGACCGACCGGTGCCTTCCACCATTGCTGTCCTAGATGGCTTTCAGTTACTATTATTCATTTATTATTATTATTATTATTATTATTATTATTATTATTATTATTATTATTGAGACAGTCTCTTGTAACCCAAGCTGGTCTGAAACTCAACACACATCACATCACTTGAATTTCGTAACCCTCCTGCTCCCACCTCCCAAGTGCTGGGATTATAAGCAGTTGCAACCATATCCAGTTTCAGGTTGACTTTAAGTGAAGGTGTTTTATGATGTATATTTCTCATTTGTACACAAATTTCTTTCTTTTCTTTTCTTTTTTTTTTTTGCTTTTTCGAGACAAGGTTTCTCTGTGTAGCCCTGGCTGTCCTGGACTCATTTTGTAGACCAGGCTGGCTTTGAACTCACAAAGATCCGCCTGCCTCTGCCTCCCAAGTGCTGGGATTAAAGGCGTGCGCCACTACCGCCCGGCTCTTTTCTTTTATAGGATTTTGAGACAGGGTTTCTCTGTGTAGCCCTGGCTGATCTGGACTCCCTTTATAGACCTGGCTGGCCTCGAACTCACAGCGATCCACCTACCTCTGCCTCCTGAGTGCTGGGACTAAAGGCGTGAGCCACCATGCCAGGCAGGAACTTATTTTTTTTAAGTTGATATTGACTTCAGGTTGCTCTCTGTGGTGATAAATACTCTAATGGCTTCACAATTTTACATGTAATGGAAATCTACAAGCTAATTCTTCATTGCTTTTTTTTTCCTACTGAAGCCAATACTTCAGTGAGCACCCTTGCAGCTAGCCTCTTGCACATGATTTAGACACGTTTCAAGGTGTTAGGACTTCAGACCCGGGACCTGATCTCCATGTTCTCCCAGCATGCCTTGGTCTCTGTCTGTCCCAGGGCATGCCAGCACACCCACCCTCCATGATGAACTCCCTTCCCCTGAAAGCCCATTCCGGTATAATCCAGACATTTTGGGCACTCTCTATCTCCCTCTCCATGCGTCTCTATTTCTCTGTCTCTGTCTCTACCCCACCCTCTGTGTGCGCACAATCTTTCTTTCTCCTGCTCCTATCCAATAAACCTTTCTTTATATATCTTAATCTGGTCTGGATTGGATCATTTCGACAGTGGAGAATGCACCATTTAACAGAGTAAAACACAAGGAACCGGACTTCCTGATCAAGAGTCATACACCTTTTCAGACATTCAGTTCTTATTTCCAAATTGCTACCCAGATATTTCATCCTATTAAACCTCCCACCAGTGGTGAGTTTGAGCAAGCAGATGACCCACTCCTCCTACAAGACATGCTGTTCTCTTTCTAATCTTTGCTGGTTAGACAGATTATATGGTCATTTATTTTTCTGTTCCTTCCTTCGAGCCAGGGCCTTAAACTTGCTAAGGAATCACTTTACCACTGAGCTGTACCCTCACCTCTGTCTCTCACATGGTCTTTTCCGTCTTTGTTTACTTGGTGTTTTGGGTTCGTTAAAGCCCATTCATAGAGAGTTCAGTTGTAGAGACTCTACAGTGAGCAAACACACTTTCTTAGTGGGGGTTGAGCCAGTGAGTCCTAACATTCATCCCACGTTCTTTGCCTCTGAAAACCATGACCAAGATCAGTATTTCCATTTCAGGGAAGGATGGGACCCTGTCTCCCAGCAGGCCACTGGTGAATAAACACCACATAACGCTGAGGGCTCAACCCAGTGTTGAGTATGAAGAAAGCAGCCATGTAGCCACCATCTGCTGGGTGCTGAGGCCTCAAAGTTGACTCAGGTTACTAATTTAAGGTTTAAGGATGTAATTAGAAGGGGGGGGGGGGAAGCCACCTTAGAAAAACAGTGCCATTTCATGGTTAGCTTCCATTCCTCAGGTAATTAGCCAAAAGAAGATGGAGACAGGTGCAGAATGAGACAGAGTCCTCAGGTGTGGGTGCTGTCTCCTTGGAAAACACCACAGCGTTTTCTTAGCTTGGTCAGGTCTTCCGTATCCCCACCCCTTGGGCGTATTAGTGGTTAGAAATGCTTCAGTGCTTTATCTAAAAAGTAGGGTACAGGTCAGGGAGATGGCCCCACCGTTAAGGGCGCTTGTCATCAAGCCTGGCCACCCACGTGTAATCTCAGGAGCTCACATGGTGGAGAAAGAGCTTGTCCCACAGATTGCTCTCCGACCTTCACACCAATACACACTGTGCAATATACACTTGTGCCCCCTCTAGCACGCACCTACACACTCAATAAATGTAATAATGAAAATTTTAGGAAGTAATGCTATTTCAGATTAGGTCAAATTTCAAAGGTAAATTTTCAGGGCCCTGTAATTAAACTACTCTTTATATTAAATTTTGTTGTTGGAGGTGGTATTTTTGAGATAGTGTCTTGGTATATTAGTCTTCACTTTGTAGCCCAGACTGGTCTCAAACTGGTGGCAATCCCCCTGCCTCAGTCTCCTGAATGCTCGGATTACAGGCATGCTCCACCATGCCCAGTGTGTTGGTTAGTTTTATGTCCACTTGACACAAGTTAAAACATAAACTCATTATTAGTGTGTAGTGAAATTCATAAACTTCTCAATTGTTTGAGCATTTTTCCCCCCTCAGTTTTTCAAGTGAGTTCCAGGACATCCAGGGCTACACAGAGAAACCCTGCCTCAAAAATCAACATAGCAAACAAAATTTTTGTTTTAAATTTTTATTGTATGTGACTATCTAGCTTGCTAGTATGTCTATGTGCTATTTGTGTGCAGTGCCCGAGAAGGCCAGAAGAGGGCGGTGGACCCTTGGGACTGGAGTTATGGACAGTTTGAGTAGCCATGTGGGTGCTGGGAACTGAACCCAAGTCCTGGAAGATCAGTCAGTGCTCTTAACTGCTGAGCCATCTCCCTAGCCCCAGGGGTATCTTTAACTTTTAAACTCTAAAGATGTGTTTTTATTTGTAATTTTAATGTTAAATAGGGTGTGTGTGTTCCTTCCTGGGAATGCAATCCAGAACTTTACATATATGAGGCAGGTACTTTGCCACTGAGCTACATCCTCAATCTAAAGCACTTATTTTGGCTGATGATTTCATGTCTCTATCTTCTCTCCATTGCTTTCTGGTAGCGTGAACTTGCGTAGTCATTTAATCTTTCTGTGCTTCAAGTTTCCCTTGTTTAAAAAGGGTAGTGGTAAGAGATCTTGTCTCTTACCCTGGGGAATGAGATGGGGACCGACAGTTGGTGGGCACGGCCAACAGGGAATGTTAGCTGTGTGGCAGTGACTTCATTGCTGGATGTGGTCATTGAGTGCATGTTCCCCTTGCTGCAGTTTGCTGTCTGTGAGAACGAGTTGGGAAACATTCCGTGTTTTATGCTCTGCAGCCATTCATATGCCGTTGGAATTACCTATTCCATGAAGGCTTCTAGAGCCTATAAAGTCCTTGACTGGCCTTTCAGTGTCTTCTCTGCTTCCTTTGTCTGCTCAGACTGTGGATGACAGACACCATCTTAGTGCCTCTATTTTTCAGTTGTTGTTCCAGGTCCTTATGACTTGTCACCCTTCGTCAGATTTAACTCTCTCTTCTCCAGGCCAACCCTTACCTATCTACTTACCACACACGAGGGGATACCCACCCGGGACAATCCATTCCTGCCTTTGTGGACATATTACTAGAAAAAAAAAAACTGGGTCATGGTAACATTGACTTGCACAGTAACTCCTGCAGATAGAACTGGAAGTGACAGGCAAAGCCCAAATGTTTCTGTTGCAGCGTCGTATATGCGTTTTGCTACAGATATGTCAGGAACCAGACACCTAGGTGAGATTAAACATGGGAAGATCTCATTAGGAAAGTCCCTGTGAGGCAGTGTAAGGCAAGAGCTGGGAAAAGTCCTAGACCCTTAGAGAACCTGCCTCTGAGTGCTGGAAGAGGCGCGGTGCGGTTGAGTCTCTCAGGCCAGCAGTAAGAGAAAGGCCCTCAAAGTTTAGTGTTCAACTTCCTGCCGTTTGGGGAGTTAGCCGCTTCAGTTTCTGGCTTGGGACAACAGTGTCCGGCAGGCCTGGTCCAAACATGGCTGCTTTCCCCATGGCTGGGAGCTCTGGGATAATCTCTCGTGTCCGCCACACAGTCCAAGTCAGGGATCTTGACCAGCTTAATGAACAACTTCGTAAGATGGCGCCTTCGTGTTGTCAGAGATATCAATTCAGACTAATGCCTGGCTGCGCTGCTGGTCTTTCAGTGACGGGGTGCAGCCTTTAGCTGCGATTTCTGCTTCGTTTTTTATCCCTTCACCCCTCATTTCCTCATTCTCTCTCCTTCCTTGCCACTCACCCTTCCCCGGTGCCTTCTTCCTCCCATTTTCCCGCCTCCTCTGTCTTCATTGTGTTTCTCACTTCTTCATATTCACACAGGCACAAGTGGGCATTGCGAGTGTGGCTGGGGTGAGTGTGAAGGGTCGTCTTCATTGAATTCATGTGTAAGAAAAAAACCTTGTAATGTCTAAGCAGTTCACAAACGCTTCTCCTTCCCACCCCGAGAATTTCTTCCTCCTCTTCCTCTCCCATGGTCTTGACTCTTCCTTGATAGACTCCTTAATAGAGACACTTACTTAGGTCCAGTTTTCAGTCCTGGCTATGTTAAGCTGGGGGTAGGGGGAGTAAAATAGAGCACAAGACCTGGTCCCCCCACCTCTTCAGCTTGTGCAGCCTCTGGAGTCTTGAAAAACCAAGGCATGGAGTTGGTTAGGCCTGGCATTTTCAGATTCCCTCCCTCCCTCTCTCAACACACACACACACACACACACACACACACACACACACACAACAAATACACCTCTCTTGGTGTGAACACTATAAAATGTATGATGCACTGAAACATTACGTGAAAACTGTGTACAGTTTTTTTTTGCCAATTCAGTGAACACTGATGCATAAAAAAATTCCTAGGACCCTCCCCCCCAATTCTAATTTACTAAAATTTGGCAAAGTACCTTATTCTTGTAAAAGCATGCTCTCTTACAGGGTATGTGCATATATGGACATGCATGTGTTCCTTAGCACCAGAAGCCTCTAGCTGGGGACCACCAGTGCCTGTCCACCTAGAGTGTAAACAAGTCCAATCTAAAGAGAAAGCCTAGGAAGAAAATATGCAGCTGAGGCTCTGCTCTTAGTGCTGCATGGGGCTCATTCCCTCTTCCCTCAGCACCCCAGACCCTCTCCACTCACGGTTTCACCATGCCATGGCATCCTGAAGCTGCTGGGATTCTGAGACGAAGTCAGATTTTCAGATTTTAACATGTAGTTGTATTCATATTTTCACACTCATTCCTCCCCGAATGCTGACCTCACAAAGAGTGGGTCAGGAGAGCCCAGTTCCAGGAAAATAAGGGTCATCAGGGACAGGGCATTGTAACGACCTTGCAAATCTGGTCCATGTTTAGCTCAGTAAAGCTCTGTACATGTTTGGCTCAGTTCTCAGCTTGATTGACACACAGATAATCAGCAGGTCACCAAGGGCAGGAGCTGATGCCGCCCATGAACTGTTTCTTGCACCCATCCTGTTGTCTAGTTTAGGCTGCAGTTATTTTACATAGGAGTCACATATAGTTAAGTCTAATTAAAAAAAATGTGTGTGCTCGTGTGCACACACACATATAATTTATAGTGCGCGCGCGCACACACGTGCACCCACGAGCACACGCATGGGGGTGTGAGTGCCATGGTTCAAGTGTGGAGGTTTGACGGCAAGTGAGTGAGTGTCCTCACCTGCTGAGCTACCTCATAGGCCTCTGTTGATTTTATTTTATTTTATTTTATTTTTTTTATTTTTTTATTTTTTGGTTTTTTGAGACAGGGTTTCTCTGTTTAACAGCTCTGGCTGTCCTGGACTCGCTTTGTAGACCAGGCTGGTCTCGAACTGGCAAAGATCCGCCTGCCTCTGCCTCCCAAGTGCTGGGATTAAAGGCGTGCGCCACCACCGCCCGGCTTGTTGATTTTATTTTTAATCAAAGAAATGCGTTTAGTTTAACGCGTAGAAGCAGCGACGCTAAGAAAGGGTCTGAAGAGCAGCGGTTTGTGCCAGCATCTTCCCCTGCTGGCATGGAGGCCGCCTGGGTGGGGACCTCTTTCCATCTCGGCTCACCTAGGCGTGCCCCGCCTCAGCATTCCATGCTTTCCCTGAGCCGCGGATTTAGGTTCTCTTGGTATGTTATGTGCCCGTTGTTTTCTGTCATTCTGCTGGCTGAGACCAGTTGCATTGTTCATTCAAGGCCAGCTTACAGCGTGATTTGTGAAGATGTGGTAAGCGGGGAATCCTGGCTTTGTGGGTCTTGGGAAAGTGCCCCACATTGAGTCCAATCCAGAGGAATGGCCTGTCAAGGGACAGTGTGTGTGTGTGTGTGTGTGTGTGTGTGTGTGTGTGTGTGTGTGTGTGCCTTTGTGTCCCTTTCGTGATTCTGGAGCCTGAGATATATGCTTCCTCTAGGGACTATCTCTCGGGTCGTTTGCGATTCCCATATTCTTTCTCTGGCCTCTCAGTCACTAGAGTGAATAGAAAAGATCCCTGTGGGGGATGTTTTCAAATTTCAGGTATAGCTTTCAGCCACCTTCTTCCCCGTGTCTTTTCCTCTAAAAAGTTTCTGTTTGCTTATTTTTTTTTAATTTTTCCTGTTTAGTTTGTTTTCCTGCAAACAGCCTTAACTGCAGTTGTTTGTTTGTTTCTTTGAGACAGGGTTTCTCCGTAACAGCCCTGGCTGTCCTGGTCTCCCTTTGTAGACCAGGCTGGCCTTGAACTCAGAGAGATCTGCCTGCCTCTGCCTCCCGAGTGCTGGGATTAAAGGCGTGCGCCACCACTCCCTGCCTTAATTGTATGTATCTACAGTATCAGCAAGGACTCTCCAAGGATCTGAGCTCAGAACTTAACCGTCAAAGGAGAGCCGTCAGATTGCTTCCATGTAGATGCTGGATAGTCATCCCACGTGGGTTGTCTGCAGTCTAGATAGAGGGCCAGGGATCAGAAATTACTCAGTCTATGAAGCTGGGAGCCCAGGAACAAGAGCCACTCTGTCTGCAGGGTCCTGGAAGTTCTGGAGACCAGTTTCTTCACTGTATAATGCAGGCTCACCCTGGGTAATCTTGTGGTCTGTTCAAACAGAACACTTTTTCCTGAACCTTCCTGTAAACTTTCCTCCATGGTGGAAGCACCCACAGCAGGCTCACCCAGTCCTAGTGAGTGGTCATGGACCAACTCCACTGGATATGGCTTTTCCACTATAAAATCACCCAGGGGGGTAGGGAGGGGCACCTGCGCCAGGGCCCCCAGGAGAGGCTCCCACCCAGTTTCCCAGTCACTTGGTAGCTTCCCGCTCACCTGCATCTCATGTGTGTGGGTCAGAGGTCACAGCTGTTCTGCCGGCTCCTGCTTCCCACTGTTCCCCACCTTGCCCTCCGCTGCCAGCCTCTCCTGGTGCTGCATGTTCTCCTTTTGTCTATGAAGCCATGCTCTGTCAACACAGAGGGAGTCACTCCTAGCCAGTAACAGATCATTCTCCAGTTGTTTCTCTACTCTTCCCCAAGACTGGAAAGGCCCCTGGTTCTTGTCGCCTTTGCTAACTATGGCAGCGTACCTTAAAGGCATTTCCTGCCGCTGTGGCTCCACTCCAGTTAGGGTGCTAGCAAGGACTCTCCAGGATCCGTTCATTTCACCGTCTCCTTTGCTGCTGGCCCCTGTCTGTTGGGATGCATGACCGGGGTTGTTTATCTTTTTTTTTTTTTTTTTTTTTGGTTTTTTCGAGACAGGGTTTCTCTGTGTAACAGCTCTGACTGTCCTGGACTCACTTTGTAGACCAGGTTGGCCTCGAACTCACAATGATCCGCCTGCCTCTGCCTCCCGAGTGCTGGGATTAAAGGCGTGCACCACCACCGCCCGGCGGGGTTGTTTATCTTCATAGTGCAGTTGGTAAATATGAAAGATGGCACACTAGTTATTGTTCCCCCCTTCTTGTCTGAGATGGGGTCTCACTGACCTTGTACTCAGAGATCCACTAGCCTTCTCTCTGTCTTCCGGCAGGGCTTCTCTGTGTAGGCCTGGCTGTCCTGGAACTCAGTTTGTAGACCAGGCTAACTTGGAACTGCCTTTCAACTGCTAGGATTAAAGGCATGTTCCACCTCTGGGCCAGCCTCTGCTACTCACGTGCTGGGATCAAAGGCCTGCGTCACCATACCTGGCCTGTCCTCTCTTTAAGGGCCTACAAGAGGGAGGGTTTGTGAAGTGCCTCTCACTTGAAGTCGCTATTCATTTTAATGTCTAAGTGGTTAAAACTACCATTTTTCATACAGTCTTCCATTGCATTAATGCCTAAATAATTGTTCCTAAATCCAACATCATAGTAAAGATTTATCTACGTTTTCTATATATATATATATATATATATATATATATTTTTTTTTTTTTTTTTTTTTTTTTGAGACAGGGTTTCTCTGTGTAACAGCCCTGGCTGTCCTGGACTTACTTTGTAGACCAGGCTGGCCTCGAACTCACAGAGATCCACCTGCCTCTGCCTCCCAAGTGCTGGGATTAAAGGCGTGCGCCACCACCGCCCGGCTTCGTTTTCTATATTTTTGTGTCTTTGTGGTTGAATATGAAACTCAACTAGATATCTCTCTAGATTTATTTTAATGGACTCAAGTAGAAGTTTAACTTAAATAAAGCTAATACCCAAGTGGACTGAAACCCTTCAACTCCCAAACCAAGTATCATTACTAGAAAATTATTTTCCCTACTGTCTATTGTCCCCAAGAGAAAGATAAGTCACAACTCACTTTTGTATTTTGGACAGTTCCTTCAGAGTTTTATCTAAGTTCTCATAGGTGGAGCAAAAGTTTAACTTTTTGGGGGGTTGGTGGGAGGGGCTTACATTTGTTTACTTTTGTTGTTTTAAGGATCTGCCAAGGCCCATCAAATATTCTAGGCAAGTACTATACTACAGACCTGTACCCCTGGTCAAATTTATTGTGCAATAAAGTCCATTTATTTGTCTTATTTTACAGATGGGACACCTACATAATCTATTCTTTGTGATTTCTGTGTGGGGTTCCCTGTCCTTCCTGTGTAGCACTGTTAAAAATGGAGGTTGATTTCAACATGTTTGACAGAGCATCTGTTAATTTTAACTACTGTTATTCACTTGTTACGAGGCTACTAATTGACTGATACACAGTACAACAACGAGGTTAAGATTTGTACCTAAGTAGCTAGAGACTGAAGCATGAAGTGCAAGATAAAGAGAATGAGGATGGAATTTTTTGGATGACCCTGTGAGAATGATTTCTTTTTGTTATGTAGAAAACAATCCATGCGGCTGGAGAGATGGCTAGGCAGTTAAGAGCACTGAGTGTTCTTCCAAAGGAAGAAATCCCAGCACCCACATGGCAAGTTCACAGCTGCCTGTAACTGGAGGCAGAGGCAGGCAGATCTCTACAAGTTCAAGGCCAGTCTGGTCTACAAAGCAAGTTCCAGGATAGCCAGGGCTACACAGAAACCCTGTCTCGAAAAACCAAAATCAAAACAAACCAAAAGAAAACAATCCAGAATTTATCTTTTCTGGCTATTTTCAGTAGCTCTCTTGTTAGTTTCTTTAATCTCCCACCCATTTTACACCAGTGCTTGTATGTGTCTCTCTGTGGGTATGTGCCCATTAGTGCAGGTGGCCTTAGAGGCTGGAGAGGGGGCTGGATTCCCTGGTGCTGGAGCTGCCCTATGAGTGTGTTAAGATCAGTATGCACTTTTAACCACTGAGGTTGTTTTGTTTTTGTTTTTCGAGACAGGGTTTCTCTGTGTATCCCTGGCTGTCCTGGACTCACTCTACAGACTAGGCTGGCCTCAAACTCTCAGAGATCCGCCTGCCTCTGCCTCCCGAGTGCTGGGATTAAAGGTGTGCGCCACCACTCCTGAACTGCCATGTAGGTGCTGGGATTTGAACCGGAGCCCTTTGGAAGAACAGCTAGTGCTCTTAACCACTGAGCCATCTCTCCAGCCCTCTTGTTAGTTTCTTATAACCTCTGTTCTTTTCTGTCCCCACCATTGCCAGAGTGATGTTTTCAAAATACGTTTCATCAGGCTATTTCTTTGCTGAAGACCTTGCATATCTGTCTTTTGGACTCAGAATCCAGTTTAATCCAATCCTATGAATTGGGTTGGTGAGAGAGCTCAGTGGT
Source organism: Lophiomys imhausi (assembly GCA_907164525.1). NCBI lineage: Eukaryota > Metazoa > Chordata > Mammalia > Rodentia > Muridae > Lophiomys > Lophiomys imhausi. Next base: position 13,872,239 of record CAJQZJ010032563.1, on the reverse strand, counting down.
AAGGGCACTTGACACTCAGACTGGCAATCTGAGTCTGATCCCTGGAACTCACATGTAGGAGAAGAGAACAGCTTTTAAAACTTGTTCTTGTTTGTTCCATGGCAAGACCCCCTCCCCAAGATAAAAAAAAAAAAAACAGAAATATAATCAGATCTGAAAAGTGAAGAACACCTCTGTAATCTGCTCTCTGTGTGTGTCTTACACTTGGCTGGAAGTTGCTTTCTTCTTTCTTGAAAAAAATATGGTCCAGCTCTCCTGGAGAAGTTCGTCCTTGCCTCAGAGACAAGCTCCTACAATGCCTTCCTTTGCGTCCCTTCTCTTCATATGGTCCAAGTTCCCCATCTTCCTTCATTTTATATGTTTGTGTCATTTCTCTGACAACCAATCCTGAGAACCCATCCCAACCATCCATCCATCCACCCATCCACAAGAACTGTACAAAAAGAGTCACTCATGAGATAACACCATTGGGGACCTGGACAAGTCAGAGACAGTCATCAGATTGTGTCAAGACTCATCCCTAAGAGAAGGAGAAAGAGGGAATGTTGGGTGTGTCTTTCAAAGAAGGGTCACAGGGCAGGGGGGTCTTTGAGAGAGAGAGAACGTGTCTCTGAAGCACATGCCATGTTTAGTGGCCTACATGGTTCATGCACAGCTGCTGGCTGGGAGGAGTCCACAAGGAAGTATGACCTCCACACCACTACTGCAAATTAATTAATTATTGTAATTATTAGTAAATATAAACTGTAAGATTAGGCTGGTGGAGCAGCCAGCAGCTTGGCAGAGGAACGGGAGGCCTGGCCCATGCGCCTTAACCGGTTGCCTAACTTATCCTGAAGAAAGAGCCCCAGGGACCAAGGGTGGCCTATACCACCTGTAACCTAAACTCTGTTAATTAATATAAGTTGTTATATTAGGCCGGTAGAATTACCAGTAGCTTGGTGGGAGCTTTGCCTGGGCTACAGGGGAGTCTGGGAGTCCACCGGCCTGGAACTGCTTGGACTGAGGGCTTATAAACCACCGCAGTCTTTTCCCCAATAATTAAACACACCAAGACCTTTTAATGTTTTAACGCTTAGCCCTTACCTGGGCAGACTCTTCAATTAGTTACTCTAAGTTAACCCGGATCATCTAATCCCAAACTGCCATGTGCCTGTGATTACCTTCCAGCATTCTCCAGACGTCTGTCTCCTTCTGTGACTCCCAGTGGAAAGAGAAGGGTTCTCTGTGTGTGCCCAGGGTTCCTGTCTAATCTCAGGAAGTCCCGCCTTCCTATACTCTTTCTGCCCAGCTAATTGGCCATAAGGGACTTTTATTAACCAATCAAGAGAATGCCTCAGAAGGGGCTGTAACCAGATCTCAGCACTGAATTCAACCTACCAGAAGCAACGATATTAGACCTTCTCTCAACAGTAGGGGCACACTTAGGAGTTGCTAAGTGAATGGCATCTTAATTTTCAAGTTTTTTAGATAGTGTGTTCCAGTGTATGAAAAAAAAAAAAAAAAAGCAACCCATGTCTGCCATGGTATTCATTACATCTTCACACCTGGATTTCTGGATCAAAGGATTGGAGTCTAGTATGAAAAAAGGATTCAAATCGTGAGCATGCCATGGTTGCCATCTGGAGGAACCTCTATGATAAGACTACATGAATGAATGAGTGAGTTAATGAATGAGTGAGCGCAATCAGTAAGATTTTCCTAGAACCGGCAATCTGCTTGGATAGCTTACTCCGCACCCATCACACTTAGACCGGCTCTGCAGAAGGGGTTGAAGACTCAGGGCTGAAACTTTTCTCGCGAGGTCGATCTGCATTCTACTCTCGTGATGCGTGCTGATGTGTTTGCAAAGCACAGTTAGCCAACGGCTCATGCTTCTTCTGACAATCTCTGCTCTAGTCCTCTCAGCACTAACAGATGTGACTGTCAGCAAAATGCTACCTACGATCTCTCTGTCCCTCACTTTCTCTGCTAGATGAGAGATTTTGAGTCGGCAGTCACAAAAACTCCCATCAAACAGGTATTATTCATAAATGTGGAAACCAGCTGTACTTAGACCACCAACAAGCACTCCAAACGCATCAAGAAATTGACACGGCATAAACTGTGAGTCACCTTGTGAATTTCATTTCCTTCCAAATAGGCACTTTGGTTATAGGCTAGTTGAGTCTGGGCAGTCGAAATCTAACATTTATTTATTTATTTATTTATTTATTTATTTATTTATTTATTTAGTTATTTAGTTAGTTAGTTAGTTAGTTAGTTAGTTAGTTAGTTTTTTTGAGACAGGTTTTCTCTGCGTAATAGCCCTGGCTGCCCTGGACTCGCTTTGTAAGACCAGGCTGGCCTCGAACTCAAACACACAGAGATCCGCCTGCCTCTGCCTCCCAAGTGCTGGAATTAAAGGCGTGCGCCACCACGCCTGGCCTGAAATCTAATATTTAAAAAATTTTAAATTATGCTAGCTGGGCATGGTGGTACACACCTTTAATCCCAGCAGAAGCAGGTGAATCTCTGAGTTGGAGGCCACCCTCCACAGAACTAGTTCTAGGACAGCCAGGGCTACACAGGGAAACCCTGTCTCGACCACCCCATGCCCCCCACATTAAAATGTTTACTTGTTTGCTTATTTATTGTGTTGCATGCTCGTGTACCACAGTGAATCTGTGGGTGTCTGGGGACAACTGCAAGGATTCAGGCTTCTACAATCCTGTGGGGCTGGGACATTTAACTCTGGTCAAGAGTCAGCAGGTTGCAAGTGCCTTCCATCCTGCTGGGCTCTCGAAATCTCTTCTTCAAAGGGAAGTTTTTGTGCAGAGGCAAAGGGAGGAAGTGTTCAGCCTGCCATTGGGGGTTTGTGTGACTCCCCAGGAAGAGACCAGGTTTTGGGGTACAGCAGAGGAAGGGCGACATCTAAAATTCTCTCTTCTTCCCACGCTTGAATATTGGGTTATCTTTGTCAGTCATTCTTTCAAAAAGATAGATGAAGAGAATTATTATTTAGAGTCCCTTAAAGATGACAAATCCTTGTTTTTCCATCTGTTTAATTGGTCTTTTGCTATGTTTAATATGCTATGATCAAATCCCTTTTCTTTCCATTTAGGAAGGCCACCTCCTTTTCCGGGATTTTCTTTTCCTCTCCTGTCCTTTCTTTTTTTTCTGGAAGGTGGTCCATGCAGTGCAACAGTCTCTCTCTAGCATAGAAAACGGAAGTTTGAGGGAGGCACGTTTGTTTGTTTGTTTGTTTGTTGTTGTTTGTTGTCGTTTGTTGTTTGTTTGTTTGTTGTTTGTTTGTTTTTGTTTTTCAAGACAGGGTTTCTTTGTGTATCCTTGGCTGTTCTGGACTCACTCTGTAGACCAGGCTGGCATTGAACTCACAGAGATCCACCTGCCTCTGCCTCCCGAGCGCTGGGATTAAAGGCGTGCGCCATCAAACCTGGCAATTAGACAGCTGTGAATTGTCATGTGGGTGCTGGGATTTGAACCCAGGTCCTTTGGAGGAGCAACCAGTGCTCTTAACCACTGAGGTATCTCTCCAGCCTCAGCATCTTCTTTCTGGTGCTTGCTGCACCTCCCCCTTAGTTCTTTAGTTTTATTCTTTAACCCTTTCAGCTTTGACCAGACTAGGAAGAGGACAGAGCGTGTTTAGGGCATCAGTGAAGCAGGAACCCTGGTGAAGCATGGGGAACATACATTCTAGTCACTGGGTTTGTAGATTTTGAATTGTGTGTCTGTGTCAGCTTTTCACCACTGTGACAAAATACCGGAGGCATCAACTTAAAAGAAAGCAGTAAAGGTTTACTTTGTAAGCCATTCCAGAGTGTTTCAGTTCAGTTTGACTCCATGGCTGTGGGCCATGGGACAAGGGGAACACGATGAAACAAAACTCTCACCTCCTGAAGGCTGGAAAGGAGGGAGGAGGTGGAAGGGAGACTGAGGATTTCGTCTCCCACAATGATCCTGCCTCAGGATGTCACCTGGGTCACAGCTGTGGTTATGGGCGGTCCTTGGTTCTTAGTCTGTCAGGGACTCAGCTTTTCAGCACAACAGGGTAGTTTTCTCTCACCAGAGCTAATGAATAAACAAAAACAGGGAAACGACTCACGATCTGATTATAAAAGTGACACGAACCCTGGTGCAGTGTGGGAGGGGACTCCATAAGGGTGTGACTAGTGGGTGTCAAGTGTGAAGCAGCTGGTATAGGAGACAGTGAAATAACCCAAGAGTCAGGTCGCAGTGGGTTGGGTCGAGGGGCTGGCACTGGAGGTGGTGAGTGGTCAGATTCTGAAGAGAGTCTGCAGCTAAAATTAGTGGGATTTTCTAATGGAGTGGATTAAAAAAAAAGAAATCAAGGATTCTAAGTGTGAAAACAGGAAGAATGGAGTTGCTATCAATGGAGATAAGGGAGGCTGGGAGGACAGGCTGGGACTTGAAGGGTGTGGTGTTGGTTGAAGATAAGATTTTTGGTTTTCCCACCTTATCTTGCTCTTTTCTAATCTTCTTTGCATCCAGTTAGAAGCCACAGCTCTCTGATTAGTCTCTGCTAGGAGCATTTGTAAAAGTAATTTTTATTCACCTGATGTGATTGTTGTCTCAGAGGCTTACTGCCTCTGTCTGCTAACCTGGGCCTAGTCCTGGGAAGCTTCTAGCCCCCATACAATCTAATCTAGGCCTAGGATGTTTTCATCCTCTGAGACTAACTGCTGAACAAGCTCACCCTTTCTAGCCCTTTCTGAATTCTGACTTCTCTCTTGGCCTCTGACTGCAATTGCTTTGCTGGCCTCCAACTAACTCCAGCAACCTGCTCTAATCTTCTGGCTCCTTCTCATTCTCTGGCTCGTTCTGTCTTCACCCGTGTCTGGCTTGCTCTCTTTTCAACCTGTTTCTTTAAAACTCTTCTGGTAAAACTGTCTCTGAGTTCCACACACTGAACAGCCACAAACTCAACACCACTGCCCTGGGTCTCACTGACTCAACCCAACTGACTGAACAGAACTGACTAGAGCTCAGAGATCTGCCTGCCTCTGTCTCCTAAGTTCTGGGATTAAAGGCACCTGGACTTTAGTTTTTCTTTTGAAATTTGTTCTGTACCAGGCTGGCTTTGAACTCAGAGATATGTTTGCCTCTGTCTCCTGGGATTAAAGAAGTGTCCGTATTCCAGCTGGATCACACAGACCTAGAAGGTCTTGGGATGTGATCTCTTGTCAGAGCAGCCATATTCTGAATTAAAGTTCCTCTGCAAGCACTTAGTGCATTTCTCTCACTTAATCTAACAGCTCGCCACAGACGAGGAAGCTGAGATATAAACAGGTAACAGCGAGGCAGTGCTGGGTTCAGGTTCTGAATTTACCACCATTTCCTGCATCCTTTTTTCATAAACAGATAACAGAAATGTTTTAAAAGGTCTACATTAAATGTGCTTGAGTATTAGTGCTTAAGGCCCATCTGGATATCTAGGAGTGTTCACTAGGGAGCTATGCATATGCAAGAGAGTGCACTTGGGAGCAGGGTAGAAGGAAGAAGACAAAGACAAAGCTAGTGAGGAGTTTCCAGATCTTTTGAGTGATGCTGCAAAGGCTTGGGAATCTAATATAGGTCAATTAAAGTGGGGAGGACCACACATGGAAGCTGCTGTACAATTTTGTTTAGTGGAACACTCCATTTTATTGGTGTCCTCCGTGGGTCCTCTTTGTGTTGTTGGCAATCCTTGTGTAGTAAAAATTAAAAGGTAGGTAGATCGTATAACAATAACATGCTTTGGGAGCTCTTGGTGAGGGGAAACTGAGGGACTAAATAGGGAAGCTTCTGAAGCAAATTCTAAAAGAGGAAGGGAGGGGGAGAGAGGGAGAGAGAAAGAGAAAGAGGGAGGGGGAGAGAGGAAAAGAGAGAGAAGGAGAGAGGTAATCTGTGGTAAGGCTTGGAGATGAGGAAGGGTGTCTTCAAGGAAGAATGGGCGTCTTTGAGGCATGGCATTTAAGCAAATAGAAGACACATTTGATAAGTAAACTGGCACCAGATAATAGAGTGCTGGAGAATAAATATCAGAGGGAGGGGGTTGGGCCTGATCTAGGCAATACTCGTCCTATGTTCTAGAAAATGGTGTTCCATGAAGATTATTTCACCAGATTTCCACCAGTTTGAAGAGGAGGAAAGTTCTGGAGAGATTAATGAGCATGTCGTGAAGGGCTAAGATGGAAGCCATTGTGACGGATATGGTGACTGGCTTAATAGAGTGGACACACACTTTTAGAGCGTGAAGAGCATGTCACAGGCTAAGTTTTCTGAGCTCCCCAACGAAGTCTTTGTGCATGAAGCTCTCCTTATCACTCCAGGGCAGTTGGAGGGCCATAAGTGGCAAGGGATCCCGAGCCTCTGGTAGCTGGCTGGCTAAGGTCTCCTTTGCTGATGACTCAGTTCTCAGCCTTGCTGCCTGCCCTGTGTACACAGAACCGAGTAGTAGTCCAGAGAAAACAGAAAGGTGGTGCGGGCGGCTTGAACTTTGCTGTCAGTGTTCTGGTGGCTTGTCTACATTTTTCCCCCCAAAGGGGCACCCAGAGATCAAGTTCACATTTGCCTAGAGTTCTGTGTGCAAAGCCACTCAGATTGTGAAGCCTTGGGTTTACAAAGTTTACAAAAGACCAGTAAGAATTGACCAAAGCATATGGACAGTGGTGGTGCACATCATTAACCTCAGCAGGGGCAGGAGAGTCTCTGAATTCCAGACAGCCACGGTTACAAAGAGAAACCCTGCCTCAAACAAACAAACAAAAAAAAGAATTGACAGTGAATGTCAATAAAACTCGCCTTCAGAAAGCACTTCTAGCTGGTAAATGCTGTTCATTTCAATCTGTTCTGCAGTGTTCTGTATCAGAGAGACTGTAATATTTGAAGAATAAAACAGGCATTGCACAGTTAAAGGGGAGAGCATAACAGACCCTTGTACTACCGCCCCCCCAAAAAAGTGAAGAGAAATTGTGATTTCCAAAATTCCCACCCCACCAATTCGTCATGCAAGGATTCACCCACCAACAGTTTCCTTCTAGGGGAGACGCTGGTTAAACTCCTGAAGTCACCAGTGAACTGTGTCAGGGAGAGATGTGGTCAGCAGGAAGAAGCTGGATACCTAGGGGGAGACTAGACAAGTCTCTGCAGTAAATCAGGCCACCACTTCCTGCTAAGTTTAGAACCGAGCCGGGGTTATAGCCAACAATCTCTTCCTTATGGCAGGACGTGCTTTTCTCAGGCTTGACAGAAAACCATCTTCGTTCCTTTCAATAGCAAGGTAACTTCAAATGCGATTTCTAGGGTTCAGCGGTTTAACTTTAGGGTCAAGTCTTACGGGGACTCTTTGCTGCGCCCTGGGTGTCTCAGGAAAGCTGCGCAATGCCGGACTCCCTGGAAGGATTTGTACTTGTGTTTCTACTTTCACTTTTAGAGTGGAGACAAGAGCGCCCAACTAAACAACCGTGGAGGGAAGGTGCTGCCACCACAGCCTGGGACCCCAGTTCTCCCCCAGGCCCCATTTCCATTCCTTACAGACACTTCCCACAGGCATGTATAAACTAACTTACCCTCAGTCATAAGTCATTCCCTACCAAAAAAAAAAAAAAGATAGGGTTTTTTTTTCCTGACTTCCCAAAGTGACTATAAACAAAATTCTACTTTGAATGACGAAATATATTAGTTTAAAAAAATATTTCCCATGCTGGAGGGATGGCTCAGTGGTTAAGAGCACGGACTGTTCTTCCAGAGGATCTGGGTTCAATTCCCAGCACCCACATGACAGCTCAGAACGGTCTGTAACTCCAAGATCTGACACCCTCACACAGACACACATGCAGGCAAAACACCAATGCACATAAAGTAAAAATAAATAAATTATCAAAAAACATACCCCACCTCTTCCTGTCTCATCAAGGGCCAGCCTGTGTCTCCCTGTCTTTCAGATTGGAATTTCCTTCCCACACTCCTGGCCTCTGCACAGTGACTCTCCTTCCGGCTAGGCACTGTGGTGGGTCCCTGTTCATCCCTCCATGTTCAATGGCGTGAGCGCCACCTGTTGGGCTCTCAACAAATGCTTATGGACTAGCACTAGATGAGCACTTCTTGTTTCCAGAGCGCTACACCCTCCCCCCCCCCCAAGTATTCCCTAATACTGTGAGGCGGCTGGTGGGCAATGGGCAATGCTGTCCCTACTTAAGACAGAAGAAACTGAAGTACAGATGTCCACCCAGTTTTCCTTCATGGTGGGCTACTGAACCAGCACCTGCCTCCAGAACCTGTGTCACTCTGTGTCACCATACCATCAGCAGGGATTTGTCTCCCTCCACAGAAACTTGACGAAACACTTTTGAGACTGCTGGGAGACTGTGAAGACTGTGTTTTGGAACTTCATGACCATCAATCAGAAGGTCTTGGTGGCTGAATTTCCATTGATTGTTGTTGATTCCCTCCCCCACCCCCACTGGCATTGCCACCTACCTATGACATGTGACTTTGCCAAAGTAGGTGTTACTTGAATACAATGCACCGTTGTTCTGCTTTGGTTCCCTTTCAGTGAATAAGAAAATAGGGCCAAGAAATGAGTGTCAGCGTTTCTGAGGACTCTGTTACTTGACAGCTTGGGTCTAGCCGTGCATGGGGAGCTGCAAAGGACTGTGGTCTTTGGGCATTTGAGTCATTGTTGTCTCATTGACCTTAAGACATTGCCTTATTGATTGCTGCTTTACACAGGATGACCTGGTTAGAATTGCTTCACACCCCGTCTCTCAGGGAAGTTCACCAGGTATGCCATCAGTCTCTGCACTGGGCTTCCTAACACGACACTTCCACATTGTCTAGACATAGTAGAATCCTACAGTGACATGGGATTCGTATGTAGTCCATAGTCCATATATAGTCCTCCGTCGCTCCATTACAAAGCATCCATATGTAATGTGTGGTGTTTATCAAGTAGCCTATGTTGCTGTTCTAATTAAGAGATTTATATTGGGGGCTGGAGAGATGGCCCAGTGGTTAAGAGCATTGGCTGTTCTCCCAAAGGACCTGAGTTCAAATTCCAGCACCTACATGGCAGTTCACAGCTGGACGAAGGAAGTCCAGGACAGCCAGGGCTATGACACAGAAAGACCCTGTCTCAAAAAAACAAAAACAAACAAACAAACAAAAAGGACAGCCTGGTCTACAAAGTGAGTCCAGGACAGCCAGGGTTACAGAGAGAAACCCTGAAAAACAAAACAAAACAAAACAAAACCCAAACAACCAAACAAGAAAAACAAGAGTTTTTGGTCTATAATTTGGTCTATAATTTGCTAGAAATTTCAAGCAAGACTAAATTTAATAGAACAATTTGAATTATTAACCTATTGACTATACATACCTGATAATTTTTTCTTTTGTTTTGGAGTGTGTTTTTTGATTTTTTTTGTTTTGTTTTGTTTTTTGTTATTGTTCTTTTTTTGGGGTTTTAGATTTTTGGGGGCGTTTGGTTTTTTGTTGGATTTTTAGGTTTTGGGGGGGTTTTGGTTTTTATTTTTAATTAATTAATTAATTATTTTTTGTGTGTTTTTTTTGAGACAGTGTTTTTTTTGTGTGTATTCTTGGCTGCCTTGGACCCGCGTTGTATACCTGGCTGGACTCGAACTCACAGAGATCCACCTGCCTCTGCCTCCCGAGTGCTGGGATTAAAGGTGTGCGCCACCACGCCTGGCTTGTAACTGATGTTTTAAATTAGAATTTAATTAAAGGAAACTTATTCTCTCACAGGGTTCTAATCTAGTGCTCATTAATGAAGCATAATTAAATTACTTAGAATGATTAGATTCAGAAAACCAAGTTTGAAGGAGACCAACATAAACTAAGTAGATATACTGTACTGACTGGTCTGTGTGTCAGCTTGACACAAGCTGGAGTCATCAGAGAGGAAGGAGCCCCAGCTGAGGAAATGCCTCCATGAGATCCACCTGTAGGCATTTTCTCAATTACTGATCAGTGGAGGAAGGCCAGCTCATGGTAGGTTGTGCCATTCCTGGGCTGGTGGTCCTGGGTTGTGTAATAAAGAAAGCTGAGCAGGCCATTAGGAGCAAGCCAGTAAACAGCACCCCCGTGTCACCCCTGCATTAGCTCCTGCATCCAGGTTCCTGCCCTTGAGTTCCTTCAGTGATGAACAGCAATGTGGAAGTATAAGCTGAATAAACCCTTTTCTGCCCAACCTGCTTTTTGGCCATGGTCTTTCATTTCAGCAATAGAAACCCTGACTAAGGCACATACTACTCTTACATATTTATTTGTGTATGTGTGTGTCTGAGTGAGTTTATGTGCACCACAAGAGTACAGTGCCTGAGGAGGCTAGAAAGTGATTGCCTGATGTGGGTGCCGGGAACTGAACCTGGGTCCTCTGGAAGTGCATGCAGTAGGCACTCTTAACCACTGAGCCCAAACTACCTTTTAAAATCTATTTCTACTCTTCATGCACAGTGAAGGTGTGACTCGAGGCTTTAATAGCTGCTTAATTTGCCTCACTCTGGGGAAAATACAAGTCAGCGTAAACACATGCCACGTGCAGCATCGGAGAAAAAGAGGGACGTTCCCTGACGCCGAGCCTTACATTTCTCTTGTTTCCCCAGTAATAAAAGACTTGTGGCCTTAGTACCCATGCCCAGCGAGCCTCCCTTCAACGCCAGAAGAGCCTACACGAGCGAAGATGAAGCCTGGAAGTCATACCTGGAGAATCCCCTGACTGCGGCCACCAAGGCGATGATGAGCATCAACGGCGACGAGGACAGTGCTGCCGCCCTGGGCCTTCTCTATGACTACTACAAGGTGGGTCCCAAGGGGCGGCCTCCCTCCACTCCCCGACCCGCGCGGGGCAGACTCTCTCAGCTCCCAGACCCGAGGGGCAGCCTCCCTCTGCTCCCTGCCTCCAGGGCCTCCTCTTATCCAGGCAAGATGGGACACATTCTTTGTTCTAAGTCCGGGGACTTGGGCAGAATTCTGCTTCTTTTTGCTCCCTTATGAAACCCAACTTCATGCCCACACGGAAGTTTTAATTAGGGTATACTTTCTTTCTTTCTTTTTTTAAGGTTTTGTGAGACAGGGTTTCTCTATGTATCCTTGACTGTCCTGGACTCACTTTGTAGACCAGGCTGGCCTTGAACTCACAGAGATCCTCCTGCCTCTGCCGACTGAGTCCTGGGATTAAAGGTGTGCACCACCCTGCTGGGCAATTATAGACAGCTATGAATTGCCATGTGGGTGCTGGGATTTGAACCCGGGTCCTTTGAAAGAAAGAACAACAAGTGCTCTTAATCACTGAGACATCTCTTCAGCTGTCGTATACTTCTTTTTAAGCTTCTTTCTTTCTTTCTTTCTTTCTTTCTTTCTTTCTCTCTCTCTCTCTCTCTCTCTTTCTTTCTTTCTTTCTTTCTTATCTCTCCCTCTCTCTCCCTCCCTCCCTCCCTCCCTCCCTCATTTCTTTCTTTCTTTTCCGAGACAGGTTCCTGCATGTAGTCTAGACCAGGCCCGTCTCAAACTCACAGAGATCTGCTTGCCTCTGCCTCCAGAGTGCTGGGATTAAAGGCGTGCAGCACCACCTCTTGAAAAAGTCCTTAAAACTGAATGTAACATTAGAAGATATTCTGGTCACATAGTAGTTTTAAAGTAAGAGTAACTCAGGAAATTAAACAAGAAACAATGGTAGGTTTTAAGCCTAAAGAACTATGACCTGCCCTCTGGGAACTGTTGAAGTGTAAAAAGTCAGCAAGTGTTATTTAGCAAGTAAGGAGCTAATTGGTTGCTGTAGCTGCAGACACCTTTAGCTCACGCTGGGAGCTTGGCAGGGTGCACAGCAAATGCCTTTTTGTCAGTTGGGCATAGGGGGAACTAAGAGCTGTCTCCCACCTCCCATTCTCCTTCCATTGTGGGGGAATAGGCTTTGGGCAGACCCACCGAGAACAATTTGACCCTGCACCTCTGCTTCCTATCGCCTCACCTAAGACAAATAGTGAGGAATGAGGGACAGGCATGAGGTAGGCTCATCAGAGCATTTTGACTGGGGTCATTATTACCACAAATAAATATACTGTTTATTGTTAGAAAGTGCTAGGTCATTCCACTGGTCTATGAAACTGCAATTTAGTTATCAATTAAATTTATTAATAAGTAATAACTGTAAGATTAGGCCAGCAGAGGTGGAGGCCTGGCAGGATATCAGCTGGTGGGTGTGGTCCGCCTTAACTGGTGGCCTGGTTTATCCTGGGGAAAAAGCCCCAACCAAGGGTGGCCTACACCATCTGTAACCTAAATGCTGTTAAGTAATATAAGTTGTTATATTAGGCCAGTAGAATTGCCGGTGGCTTGATGGGAGATTTGCTGGAGCTCGGCAGGAGGCTGGATGCTTTCCCCAATAATTAAATACACCAAGACCTTTTAATGTTTCAACATTTAACCCTTAGCTGGGCAGACTCTCAATTAGCTACTCTAAGTTAACCCGGATCACCTAAACCCAACCACCATTTGCCTGTTATTACCTTCTGGCGTTCTCAAACACATCTATCTGCTCCGTGTGTCTGCAGGCGGAAAGAGCTAACCCTCTATGTAAAATTCAGGATTCCTGTTTTAATCTCAGGAAGTCCCGCCTTCCTATACTCTTTCTGCCCAGGTAATTGGCCATCAGTGACATTTATTAACCAATCAAGAGAATGCCTCAGAAGGGGTGGTAACCAGATCTCAGCATTGAAATCAGCCTATCAGAAGAAATGTTATTAGACCTTCCTCAACAGGTCTAGGCTGACTTTCTCCTCCAAACCCGGAAAGGATGTGTTGGCAGATACTGACAGCCTGTTCTTGAAGGTGGGCACACCTTTAATCCCAGCACTGAGAGGCAGAGGCAGGCGGATCTGAGTTCAAGGCTGGCCTGGTCTACATAGAGAGTTCCAGCACAGCCAGGGCTACAGAGAGAAACCCTGTCTTGGGGTGGGAGGAGAGAAGAAAGAATAGAAAAACACAAGAATAGCTTTGAAATCTGGAATGAAAGACCTTGAGGTTTATAGAGAATGGTACGGAGGCAGATAACTCATTAAATCAGAGTGTTTCATTTCCCAACCTAGCTCATTCCTGGCACACCATGCATCCTCTTCTTGTTTGTTTGTTTACAGTCTGTTGCCCAGAGAGAAATGGAAAATGGAAAAGCAGTTTTCCTTTATGACAAAAAATAGTTGAAATTTGACAGTTTTAGCAATTAAAAAAATCTATTGACACATCATTAAAATGTTCCTGTTTTAAGTATACAGGTCACGATAGTTTCTTTTTCTGAATTTTATGATCAATATGATAATTAATAGTTTTAAAAGGCTTTAGAAAATATTTATATATTTAGAAGAAATACATTGTTCCTATTCCTTTTTTTCAACTTTAGTAACTTTATTTAGTGTGTTTTTGAGAGAGAGAGAGCTGTTGTTTGTGCTGCTTTGCTGCAGACACCAGGCTTGTGGCCCTTGGGCTTCTGGCTGCTCATTCTGTGTCCACCTCATATGCACAGAAAGAATGATGAGTCCCTTATGTGTGCTCTATGTCCAGCCTTTTAGGTGGGCTTTGGGATCCGACTCAGGTCATCCGACATGTGCTGTAATTTTATCCACTGTACCATCTCCCTTGCCCGAATGTTTTTATTTATTTTTTAAATAAGTTTTGTTGTTGTTGTGAAATGGGCATAATTTTAAATACGTGTATTTGGTGGCATGTTGGATATGTATTAGTAAAACCAGAGAACTGTACCGTGAGACACAAGTAATTAGTAATTAATTTGCAAGGAAACATATTTGGCTTCCCACAGGGTCAGAGGATAACTGAGTAACTGGATGTGAGTAGTTGAATGTTGGAAAATGTGGTACTGGCTATGTTATCTCCTCTTGTATACATTTGCAGACATCATGGTTCAAGCTCAAATCTGTCTGTAAATATTTTGAGATGCAAGGTAGAGAGTTTACACAAAACTGACAATTTTGACAATTTCTGTTACAAGTCTGCACCCCCCCCCCCCCCCCCCCCCCCCCCCGTTTGTCTATCTCGTAAGTCACACAGTTGTAGTGTCCCAGCACTTGGGAGGCAGAGGCAGGCGGATCTCTGTGAGTTCGAGGCCAGCCTGGTCTACAATGTGAGTGCAGGACGGCCAGACTCTGTTACACAGAGAAACCCTGTCTCAAAAAACAAACAAACAAAACGAGAGAGAGAGAGAGAGAGAGAGAGAGAGAGAGAGAGAGAGAGAGGAGGCAACTGTCCTGTGAGGGCAGATGCTTTTCTCAAATAGCCCGTTGATGAAGAAGATTCACTCTTTTAAAACTATAAACTTTGGTAGCTAAATTGTTCTGACATTTGTTGTCACATTGTCACAGTAAATGTGAAATGGTTCTTTTTGCCCACCACAGACCTCCTTGGGCTCTTTCAGAGAGGCGTTTGTGAGACACACACAAGCAAGTCCTTAGGAGCTGGCAGAGCCATGGACTTTTGCATGCGACTTCCCACATTTCGGCTTAGACTTGAGCACGGGTGGTCAAGCTCTGGGTTTCCAACCTGGGCCCCACTTTTGCCACTTCCCTAGTTCAACCCTCTCAGCTTTTGTACGTATTTGGCTGAGTGGAAATCATAGGAATTCCTGAGGAGTATAGTAGAAGGATGCTTTCCATAAATGTGTGTTTATCTCAAAACAGTGAAGACTATTGGTTCAGAAGAAAGTCTTCAAGGTTAGCCTGAAGCAAACAAAAAACAAGCCCAAAAGCAAATGCAAAAATAATCTATCTACCAAACCAAATCCAAATCATGTATTCATATGTCTGGAGATGGTGGAATCTCCCCTCTCTCATGAGTACTTTTCAATGTGTCAAGTGAAATGTTGGCATCCCAGTCCAGAATGAGATACATCAGAAAGAGTGAAGGTGAGCTTCCTGGGGAATGATTAGGGAGTTCTCCCATTAGATGCTCACCATCACCAGTTGAACTGTCAGGCCCCTGCCCAGTGTCTTCCCCAGCACCTTGTCAGCCTGGTGTCCAGCTGCAGCAAGGACGCCTCCTCTGTGTTCCTCAGTGGGTTGCTTTCTCTCATGTCTGTCTTCCCATACGCATAGGTGTTTTCCCTCACCCATCCCTAAGGTTGGGAGCTCGCATGAGAGTCTCCTACGTCAGCTGACTCATGATTATCATGAGCCTCCACTGGTCACCCTATTGTCTCCAGTTCCACTTAGACTGCCCACTCTTAACCATTTTCCGACAATAACCTTCTGCGTTTTCGAAGGAAAGTTCCTGTTAGTTTCTTTGCCTGTGTTGGTGTCTGCTTCTGCACATGCTCAGTAAGTGGCTGACTGTTGACCTCTGATTTCCAGGTTCCTCGGGACAAGAGACTTCTGTCTGTGAGCAAAGCAAATGACAGCCAAGAAGATCAAGATAAAAGGTATGATGCAAGGAAATATGTTTATCCCTTCCTTTTCTGTTTTTGAGAAAAGAAAGCCAGGCACAGTGGTACATACCTTTGATCCTAACACTTGGGAAGCAGAGGCAGGTGAATCTTTGAGTTTGAGGCCAGCCTGATCTTTGTCAGCTCCAAGACAACCAGGGCTATATATAGAAACCTCGTTTCAAGAAACTACCTACCCCTTACATGGCCTGTAGAATGGCTCAGTGGTTTAGAGTACTTGTTGCTTTTGCTGAGGTGCTGTGTTTGATTCCCAGTGCCCACATGATAATTCACAACCTTCCTAACCCCATTTCTAGGGGATCTGTCACCCTCTTCCAATTTTCATGGGTAGCAGACATGCCAATGGTGCACGTTGATTCATGCAAGCAAAGCATTCGTATATATAAAATTAGATTGAATATATACCTTGAGCTGGAAGTTTGTTTTTCAGAAGAGGTAGGGTCAAAAGCCCTGCCTCTTCTGTCTTTTGGGAGTCTGGACCAAAACTTAATCTCTTGCTAGGAAAAACAAATGACATATTTTTGCCTGTGCATCTGGAGAATCATCAGCAAGTTCCCTCGGATGAAGAGATCACGAGGAGGTTAAAACTCAGGAACTAGAGGTGATTGCCAGTGAGCCCAGTTCCACACTCTTTCCTGCATTGTAGCCCTTAAGGGAATGAGAGTCCTCAAGGGTTCCTCTTGGTAAGGGAAAAGCACTTAATGAGGCAGCTTTTGGCGACTGCAGGCAGCTGCCAGCACTATCGAGATGTTATGAGAACATACGTCATCCTGCTTTTGTGCCCAGCAGAGCTGAGGAGTTGGGTGGCAAGAAGACACAGATGAGCTGAGACTAAGGGGGGGGGGGCGGTGGCCATAGCTTTATTTCTGACGAAGTCACTTGGAATATGCAGCTTGTCACCTTTCAGTGGTGACTTAGGTCGTTCCCCATCCTGTCTTAGCAGGATTTCTCACTTGCTCTGGTGGCCAGGAGTGACTGGAGTGACTTTCTCTTGAGGACAGGATCATGTAATGAAAAGGAGGGGACCAGAAGGGACTGAAATGCTTTGTTCCAACTATTGCCCCGAAAATCACCTGTCAGTTTTCTGTCCCTGAAGTGGGATGGAGAGGGATTCCTGCTGGAGACTTGCACTTTGTTCTAATTACCCATTTGGGGAAGTTGTAGTTTTTGAACTTCTGTGGGATCGAGTCCTAAAGTTAACACTATTCTAGAAGTGTAGTTCACCGTACAGTGTGACTTCTGAGTCTATACAGTTTTTTACACTAACAATTTAGCTAGGCTTAAACATCTCTGTAGTTTGCTTATTTATTTGATAATAAGAACACTGAAAGATGTTTTGGCTTGTGCTCTTTGCCAAAAATTCATGGTTTTTTTTTTTTTAATTGTTGTTGTTGTTGCATTGTTTTTATTTTTTGAGAGACAGGTTTTCTCTGTGTAACAGCCCTGGCTGTCCTCAACTTGTTTTGTAGACCTTGAACTCTAAGAGATCTAACTGCCTCTGCCTCCAGAGTGCTAGGACTAAAGGTGTGTGCTACCGCCAACCGGCATCATGTTTCCATAATAAGCAGAGAATAAAGAAATTTGGCCTGAAATAGACTAAATAATAAACCTGGAAGTGCTATTCTCCCTGCGAACGTGATCCAGAGGGCATGTTCTCAAATAAATTAATAAATAATAAATCAATAAATGAGTAAGTGGGTCTGTTCTCAAATAAATAAATCAATAAATGAGTGAGTGAGTGGGGAAAAAAAAGAAAATTGGGCTGTAATAGACTAAAAAGAAGCTTGAATATTTTGGCAAAGCCAAATTTTACTGTCTGTAAAGAGTCCCAGAAGTTTGAATATTTTGGCAAAGCCAAAATTTACTGTCTGTAAAGAGTCCCAGGTGTCTAGTGGGTGATGGCTGTGTTTAGCAATCTGTGTAGAAAAACCCACTTACATCCAGCCTCTGCGGTATTATCCATAGATACTGATGGTCCTGGAGGAGTAGGTTAGGGAAGTTCTGAATTCTAAAAAGATGAAGGAATGTCTAAGTGTTTTCATCTTGTTCCTCTCGTGTGGATCCACTAAGGTGGTCTTGTTATGTCAACACAGTTTTTTCCTGTTTGTTTTTTAACACTGATTTTTATAATGGACTCTTTTTTTGAGGGAGCATCTATTAACATTCCATGAAGTATTCAGAAGAGTGGGCTTTATGAAGTGTTGGTGCAAATGGGTGGTCTGAATTTTGGCATGCTTTGCCTCATTGGGTTCCCATTAAACATAGCGTCTAAACCTTCACTGTGTATTCGTCTACGTGACCCACTCCATCATTTGAATATGAGAACAGCTTGTTGCTTAAAGCCATGATGTTTGTAGACCTGTAGATTTTACTCCTTAGGGAGTTAACTTTGAGAGTCATTGCTGCAGATCTCTGAGAGCCTCAGATGTTCAGCTGTCTTTCTTTGATTTGCCTATGTAGTCATTTTTTCTGAAGCTTCATTTTGAAGTTCTATCTGAAAAATCAAAGCTAAAATCATCAACTCTTACTTGGTAGGTAAGTGCAGAGACAATTGGGTTTCTTTCTTTTCAGAACGAAACTGTGAGAGATTGATTCTTGAGAAAACTAATTTTCTTCAAACATTTATTTCTCTCAATGAAATATGCCAATTGACTCCAAATAGCAATGCTAGATAAAGCAGCTCAAATTCATAACAAACAAAGACAAAGGATCAATAAAAAACAGACTTTCTCTTCTCTGTTCTATTGAGAATCATTCACAAATGCTCCTCCTTCCATAAACTTAATTGATTAGAGGGCCTTTGTAAATAAGATTTTAAAAAAATATTTTAATACAGTAATCACACATTCCTCTTTATTCCTGATCTCTACCCAAATTCTTTTTTTTTTTTTTTGGGGTTTTTTTTTTTTTTTTTTCGAGACAGGGTTTCTCTGTTTAACAGCTCTGGCTGTCCTGGACTCGCTTTGTAGACCAGGCTGGCCTCGAACTCGCAAAGATTCGCCTGCCTCTGCCTCCCAAGTGCTGGGATTAAAGGCGTGTGCCACCACCGCCCGGCTCCCAAATTCTTTAATACAAATGAAAATATTTCATTATATCCTGCCAAAACTTAAATTTCTAAACTACTTTCTTTCTCTGTATACCATAGAGATGGTCAATGAACTCATTGTACTTAAACTCACTTTAATATTTCTTTAAACACTAAAATAATTAAATGATAAAATAACTATAAACTGTTATTTCTCAGTTGGTGAACATATAATAGTGATAATTTATTTGGTTTCATAGACTGGTGAAAATATCCTTCTCACCAACCCTTCTAATTGCCATGTCTATGTGTCCTATCTCTGGCTGAGGCAAGGTCTCACTTGATAGCCCAGGTTGGCCTGGAACTCAGTAAATAACCCAGGGTGCCCTCAAACTTGAGTAATTCTCCCATAGGCTCTCAATTGCTAGGATTCCAAGCATGAGCTACCATAATGATCTTTTTTCTCCTTGAGACTTTCTGTCTGTTATGGTCTAATCTCGGTGGAACCTCCAAATGTTATAGTTCAAGAATATCCACACAAACTAATGTCAGATATCGATGGTTTATTGAATGCACACCCCAAAACTGGTCATAGCCACCATGACCAGGGTCACAGAGGTCTCTGAAAACCTAACTGTAATGTCGGTCTGCTTCCAAGGCGGGCTTTTTATAAGAAAAACCATATCCAGGTAACAACCAGTTGACCAGGTATAGGAAACAAACTGCATCCAGGTAACGACCAGGTAATAACCAGGTAGGAAGCAAGGGGATGGCAACACTACATCATTTTGACTAGCTAGACAAAGCATTTCTAACTGAGATTTAATTTCCTTTCTTCCCTCCCTCCATCCCTCCCTCCCTTCCTTTCTTCCTTCCTTCCTTCCTTCCTTCCTTCCTTCCTTCCTTCCTTCCTCCCTTTCTCTCTCTTTCCCTCCCTCCCTTCCTTTATTCCTTCTTTTGGAGTCAGGGTTTCTCTGTGTAGCCCTGGCTGTCCTGGACTTACTTTGTAGACCAGGCTGGCCTTGAACTCACAGAGATCCATCTGCCTCTGCCTCCCGAGTGCTGGGATTAAAGGATGTGCCACCACGCCTGGCCTTGACCTTTAGTTTGATTGGTCCCAAGTGGAGCTGTAGTTAGGGACTCTTCAGAATGTCAAAGGTAACAAAGTAACAAAATATGAGTGATTTCATCTTGAAATGGAGACTGAAGACAAAATGGCTGCAGTTATGATAAGAGCTAAAGCAGGCTTCAGCACTGTCCACATATGCAAGTTCAGAGGGCAGGGCAATGAGTCCCTGTCCCATGCAGTGATCCGCTTTTTTGCTATTTTTCCTCGATCTCTGCCATGTTTCCCTTAACCACCTTAAAAATCTCACCGTTGCCCAACATGGTGGCGCACGCCGTTAGTCCCAGCAGTGAGGAGGTAGAGGTAGACTGATTTCTGTGTTTGAGGTCAGCCTGGTCTACAAAGTGAGTTCCAAGACTTCCAGGGCTCCACAGAGAAGCCCTGTCCTCAAAAAAAAAAAAAAAACAAACAAAAAACAAAAATAAAATAACAACAACAAAACAAAGAACCCCCTCCCCCCCAAAAAAACCCACTGTCAAATCATTTCACCTTTACTTCTCATTTGTACGTCTAAAAACTAAGGACGGGGCTGGAGAGATGGCTCAGCGGTTAAGAGCACTGGCTGCTCTTCCAGAGGTCCTGAGTTCAATTCCCAGCAACCACATGGTGGCTCACAACCATCCATAATGAAATCTGGTGCCCTCTTCTGGCCTGCAGATATACCTGCAGACTGAACACTGTATACATAATAAATAAATCTTTAAAAAAAAAAAAACTAAGGACATTTTATTACATAAACTTAAAATCTCATCAACAACTAAGTTAACGATATTAAATATTGTCAAATTCACAGACTACAGCCAGCTGACTCAAAAGTCACAATACCTCATTTTATCACTTTGATTTATTCAGGGTCCAAATAGCATCATATAATATCTGTCCATCATGAGTGGATGTTTAGATTTTATTTATTTATTTAAGACAGGGTCTCGCTGTGTAACCCTGATTGACCTGGAACTTGAGGATCTACCTGCCTCTGCTTCCTGAGGGCTGGCATTAGTGGCATGAGCCATCATGCAGGGTTGTTGTTAGGGTTGTAAAAGTCCCTTTTAATTGAGACCGGTGCTTCCAGTCTTCCTCTTCTTTTGTGCTTCTGCCTTGTTGATAAATTGCCCTTGTTCTTGGAACCTGCCTCGGTGTGTCTTACTGGACTGTTTTGATACTCAGTCTCCCAGCCCTCCTATTTCCTGAAAGCTGAAAGTTCGACATCAAGATAAGATCTAGGACTACCTTTCTGTTTCTTTTTTTTTAAGTGGGGTGTGTGTTTTATAGATGGTTGAGGCATGTTACTCAGAGGCAATTACTGAGTAAGTGCTTAGCTGTCTTATACTAACACAAAGATCCATGATACCCCACTGGGAAGTTTCTTTTCTTTTCTTCCTTTTTTTTTTGTTTTTTTGTTTTGGTTTTTGAGTCAGGGTTTCTCTGTGTAGCCCTGGCTGTCCTGGACTCACTTTGCAGACCAGGCTGGCCTTGAACTCACAGAGATCTGAATGCCTTGGCCTCCGGAGAGCTAGGATTAAAGATTTACACCACCATGCCCAGCTCAGTTGTGAAGTTTCTATCAGTCCTTCCCCTCACAGATTAGCAGGATGGCCGCCTACATTGTTTGTGTGTTTTAAAATGATTTACCTTTACTTTGTATACATTGATGTTTTGCCTGCATGTATGTCTGTGTGAGGGTGTCAGATTTCCTGGAACTAAGAGTTGCAGACAATTTTTTGAGCTGCCTTGTGGGTGCTGGGAATTGAACCCAGGTCCTCTATTGCCAGGTATTCGATCATGTTTTGAACACAGAGATTGTGAACTGGAAAAACCTGTTTCTAACTGTGGTGTGGCTCAGCCTTTGATCCTAGAGCTTTCTGTTGTTTGGTAATCAAGTTGTTGTGGTGTGGCTCAGCCCTAGCACACACCTTTAATCCAGGAGCTTTCTGTGATCAGGATTGGATAAAGTCAGCCGTAGGTCAGGAGGCAGAGCAAGCAACCAGTTGACAGGGAGTGAACATAAGAAAACATAGGAAGTAGAAAGGAAGCACATGAGTTTGAGAGATATTTAAGACAGCAAGGAGAAGGAGCTCTTTTCTCCTGGGATGTCAGCTGAGTACGAAGTTCAGCTGGGTGCTTTCTCTGCTTTTCTGAGCTAGCCGGCTTTTACCCCAGCATCTAGTTCCCAAGTCTTCATTGGTAAAATCAAACAATTGGGATTTTATTTTATTTTATTGTTTGTTTTGTTTTGTTTTTTTTTTTCGAGACAGAGTTTCTCGGTAACAAGCCTTAGCTGTCTTGGACTCACTTAGATAAGGCTGACCTCGAACTTACAGGGATCCGCTGGCTGCTGGCTGCCGAGTGCTAGGATTAAAGGTGTGTGCCACCACGCCCGGCAGGGATTTTGTTTTTTAAAACAACGTTTTGGCGGAGCAGCCCTGCCTTGCTGGTTTTAATCAGTTTTTAAAATGGAGATTTATTCTTATTCTCTCATGCCACCGGTCTGAACACACAGGAACTGTCTTGGCACCAGCGAAGCCCAGAGCAGCTTGAGCGGGGGCGAGAACCGAGTGCAGGTCCTGAAGACCGTCCCAGTGAACCTCTGCCTAAGTCAAGATCACATGGAGACTTCGAAGCGCGAGCAGTACAGCGTGTCCATCACGGAGAGCCCGGCTGTCATCCCTGTGTCGGGCATCACGGTGGTGAAAGCCGAGGATTTCACGCCGGTGTTCATGGCACCCCCAGTGCACTACCCCCGTGCAGATGGCGAGGAGCAGCGGGTCGTTATCTTTGAACAGACTCAGTATGACCTGCCCTCCATAGCCAGCCACAGCTCCTATCTCAAGGATGACCAGCGCAGCACGCCGGACAGCACCTACAGCGAGAGCTTCAAAGATGGGGCCTCAGAGGTGAGCCGTGTTTCCCTGATGTCTCACGAGTCTGAATATTGTTTCATGTGATTTGCCTTTCCTTGTATCTTTTTTTTTTAAAGGGTTTTTTTTTTTTTGAGACAAGAGTTTCTCTCTGTAACAGCCCTAGCTGTCCTCGAACCCACAGAAATCCACCTGCCTCTGCCTTCATGACCCCGTCTCTCGATACTCCTGTGTTGGGGATCACAACAGTCACACCACAGCAGCAGCATTCTAAGTGACAGCCACTTCATGATTGTCACCTGTGTTTTCTTAGTGAGGGAGATAAGGCACAAAGGGCGCTAATCTTGGTCACTGTAGCCAGTACGTAAGGTGTCCCCTCCAACGCCTGTCTCCTTGATTCTCACCTCTCAGCTCTGGAAAAGGGCGTGTGGCCTTACAGAGAGTCTTATTAATTCAATTGCACATGACAGTGACCCACCCAATGTTTGTTTAAAATAGTAGTATCCCTTGTCTATCTTAACAGATAGTGTTATAGTTTGGGTAGGGATCAGAGAGAGGCACAATACGATGGCCAGCAGCAGTAGCTCTCAAAGGGGCACCAGCCACCCCTCCCCGCCACTGGCACTGGATGCTTATGAGTACCTGTTACATTTTCTGAACTCAGGAGTGAACACGATCAGAGCTGGGGAATTCTCTGCCCTTGGATGCTATCACATTTCTTTAAATTTGGTAGTTTTACAGCTAGACTTTTAATGATCTTGTAATAAAAAGGAAAAAAAAAACCTGCCATTCTGCTTCTTATGTGACATCTCTTAAGATCAACAATGACCTTTTGTAGTTTTTAAACAGTGAAGGATCTTGTAGTCTGATATTGTTGAATACTTGACTTGCCCCCAAGTATTCAGGGGTGCTGTTGGAGAAAAGCAAATAGTCCAACGCATCATTCAGTCCCATGGGAAGTCTATGATTTTTCCATGGGAGGAATGCCATTGAATTCTGTTAGTCACAGAAGGGTGTGGAGATGTGGACCAGGGATATTTGGGGGATATGTTATCAGATATGTGTGTGGTTTAGATAAAGACGGTTGTGAAAGGAAGCTATTGTGCTCATTTTGGAGTCCTTGGGTTATCAAACTTGCTGGAAGCCAAAAGGGAAGCTCTGCTCACTCCGGTCAGCAGTTGTCCTGGAAAAATCAGTGTGTGCTTTGCTGTTTGTATTTATGATGAGGTGAATCCAGTGGAATGGTCTAGGGATCTGTGATCTCTGTGAAGGTGTGATTGTTAGCCTTCTCCTTGCCAGGTCATTGTGAGCTTAAAGTTGTTCACCAGGAAAAGTTGATTAAAGAAAACTTGTCTAAAAACCAATACTTCTTTTCAGTAAACTATAGAAATGTCTGCAACTCTGGCAGAGTTAACAACATTCATTTGTCATTGGAGGGTACAAGGGGGGGCACTTCGGGTTGGATCTTGTCAAAATGTTTAATAAAAACCTGGACACCTCTGTAATCTTTGCTCTGGAGGGGGCATGGCCGCCCGATGGTGTCTTTGCTCAGAAAGCTGGAGTTACGCACAACAGCCACGGCTTCCTTTGGGTAACTGTGTCCTTGTGAGTGTGGGGTTCAGCTGAGGATACCACTTCTCTTATGTCAGCCTTGTTTGTGTTACACGGAAGCATCGCTGTTAGGAAGTCAGGAAGTGGCGTGGGTTCTCGCCGTGGTTGAATGCGCTCTCACAGCACGTAGACAGAAGTTTGTGATGGGATTGAACTTGGCCCTGTGTGTGCTGCACACATGCTCTGCCACTGAGCTACATCCTAACCTTGGGTTGTTTTTTTTTAATGAGTGTGATTAATGCTCTCCCCCACTAGACCAAAAACATGCATTAGAATGGGCCCTGCTCTGGTCTTATTTAGTATGGTACCTATCACATGTGGCAAACCAGCTGATGTGAAGAGAATGATCAGTATAAGTGAGCAGGTGACTGAATGAACGATGAAACTGAACCAGTTGTGAGTGGCATGCCATTGTTTAGCTGTACCTGACTTCCTCACAGACAAAGAATTCTTATTTCTTGTGGTCTATTCTTAGAAGGTTTCTTCTCTTTGCCTCTAACCTCAAGAACAAAACTAGAATGCTAATAATCACCTTAAATATGCTGATGTGAGCACTTGGGAGCCAGAGGCAGGCAGATCTCTGAGACCAGCCTGTTCTACAAAGCAAGTTCCAGGATAGCCAAGACTACACAGAGAAACCCTGTCATGAAAAACAAACAAAACAAACACAAAACCCAAAAAGCAAAAAAGCTAATGAATAAAGGTCAAATATATGTTATCCCATATTTTAAATGAAATATGGGGAATTTTTTAGCCAGGTGTGGTGGCACACACCTTTAATCTCAGCATTTGGGAGACAGAGGCAGGCAGATCCCTGTGAGTTCGAGCCAGCCTGGTCTACAAAGCAAGTCCAGGTCAGACAGGGCTCTGTTACACTTAGAAACCCTGTCCTGGAAAAAGAAGAAGAGGAGGAGGAGGAGGAGGAGGAGGAGGAGGAGCAGGAGGAGAAAATAAAATAAAATAGGTTTTTTCATATAGTCTGTTCTGATCACTGTTTCCCGTCTCTCATGTCCTCCTCTATCTTCCTCGCCTCCCCATTCATTCAACTCTGTGACCTCTCTCTTTAGAAAACAAACAGGCAAATGAAAGTAACAGACCAGAATATAACAAAGCAAGTAGAAGGGAGAGAAAAAAAATCTAAATTAAAAAAACACAGAAATGCTGAGCTTGGTGGCTCACGCCTTTAATCCCAGCACTTGAGAGGCAGAGGCAGGTGGATCTCTGCGAGTTCAAGGCCAGACTGGTCTACAGAGTGAGTTCCAGGATAGCCAGGACTACACAAAGGAAAAACCGAAACCAAACCAAACAACAACAATTGAAAAAACCACAGAAACACATACACACACTCACAGAGAGAGAGAGAGAGAGAGAGAGAGAGAGAGAGAGAGAGAGAGAGAGAGAGAGGGAGAGAGAGAGAGACAGACAGAGAGAGAGAGGGAGGGAGAGAGAGGACCCATAAAAACACAAAATTAGAAACCACAATATATAAACAAAGGACCAGTAAGGTTAAAAAAGTTACCGGGACAAAGCATTGTGAAACACTGAGTTTGTTTTGAGTTGGCTGGGCATGGGGCCTGCACTTACATGTGATTTGTGTACCTAGTATTGAATGTTTTTTACTGAGGCCCAATGAGTGAGAAATCTGTAGATATTTTGCGTGAAATTGTGGTAGAATATAGTGATCTGGTGTGCTGGACTTTTAATCATTCTGTAAGTAATACTGAAAGGTTTGCATGGAGTGGTACGCCCTGACAACTGTGATCAGAAACCCCTAATTAAGCAATTGGGTTCTAAGTCTCAATCCTAAATCATTTAGGTTCATCCAACCTATCTAGTGACCATCTAAATGATTGTAATGTTTTCTAAATGAAGTATCTACTTAGTGTCTGTCTGTCTGTCTATCTATTTGTCTATCTGTCTATTTATCTATGAGACAGGTTTTCTCTGTGCAATAGCCCTGGCTGTCCTGGAACCCACTCTGTAGACCTGCTGGCCTTGATCTCATAGAGAGAGATCTGTCTTCCTCTACCTCCAGAGTTCTGGGATTAAAGGCATGAGCCTTCACTGGCCACTTTCTACTTAGTTAAAAAAGAAAGATTACAAAAATGATATAACAGAATTAATGAAAAAATAATGTTGCAGGAATTAATATTTATAATTGATACATTTGACTACTAAGGCAGAGAGGAGCTATTCCTTAATCCACTAAGTAAATAAACACACATAGACCTGTTAGTTTTTAATATGCCTTAAACACTAGAGCTGGGCAGATCTTAACCCTCTAAGCTAGCTTTCTACCTCCCAGTAGATCACAGCGAGGGAGCTGCTCTGCTACGTACGAAACCCCAACCCAGAAGCAGGTCGTCTACAAATGGTTTAGTGCCAGGTTCCACACGAACATGCATGCGTTCAACATGATGGTCGAGAGAGTGTACCCCTTTCCAACCTGGCCCTATTTTAACCTTCTTTAAAGGATATTAATGTTTTTAGCGTAGGCCCGTGCAGGATGACTTGGTTTTATGGCAGTCCCAGCAGGCAGTCCCTTTCAAAGCTTAGTGTCCATTGGGCCTAACTTTGCCAGTTCCTATGGCCAGTTTTGCTAGAGCTAATTTCAACTGCTAAATTGTGGCTGGTTTATGAGGCCAGTCTATTTTAATCGCCAAACTTGAACTCTGCCTCCTCCATCAGCTGAGACTCACATCCACAGTCTCCTCAACCCACGTAGGCCTAAAGCTTCTCCAAGCAGCTTCCAAGCAGCTCCCGAACTCCGCCCGCTTTGCCACCAGCCTTAAGGGGCTGAATTATGGCAAAGGGTCTTTCTTGGGCTAACTTGCATTGAAAAGTCTTTCTCTCTTGGACTTTCCCTTTCAGTTTATGACCATTGCAGCCTAATGCCTGGGTGTGCCATACCTTGCTGTGCGCTTCTCCAGCGTGTGTTCTCAGCTGGTGAGGACAAGAGGAAGAGAGTAGCCTTATGGAGCTCTCTGGTTTATATGTTGCATCATCTTGTGATCCTTGGTGGTCTCGAGGGTCCACAAGGTCTCTCACAATGTCCAGCAGTCCCGTTACTTGTCATGCAACCAATGTCATCTGCACGTCTTGCTGTTTCTTTTCTTTTTCTTTTTTTTTTTTTTTTTTGTTTTTCTCTGAATATCTCTGGCTATCCTGGTCTCGCTTTGTAGACCAGGCTGGCCTCGAACTCACAAAGATCCGCCTGCCTCTGCCTCCCAAGTGCTGGGATTAAAGGCGTGCGCCACCACCGCCCGGCTCGTCTTGCTGTTTCTTAGCCATGCCCCTTCAACAGGGCATATCATATTTCTCACGTTCAAAGGATGCCCAGGTCCTCGTTATGTGGTGCAGATGCTAAGCTGAACTGCAAACTAATTTTACTAAAGAGGCCTAACTTCTACCACACCATTCATCTGAGCAACCTCTTCCCAGCCACACGCTCTTCTCATCCTCCATCTTCTAACCCATGGGATTGGTTCCCTCTCCCTCTCCTCCTGGTGCTTCTCTGACCCATAAACCCATGCAACCCCCACCATCCCACCTCTCTTCTTCCAACCCAGGCTATAGTCCACTTTATTCAACCAATCAGGGATAGATTAGCAGGCAAGGTTACGAAGGTCATTTTACAGTCCATGAGGGTCTGCTCATGAAGGACAGAAAGTAGACCTTGGGGTGCAAAATAATTAACATTAGAATACATAGCACAGACCAACCCCCCATAAACTAGCATTGAAGAAAGACAATCACACACTGGACATCAATTTTCTTTTTTTTTCCTTATACATACACATTTACACAGTGGAGCAGAATTCTGTTTTGTTTTGTTTTTTTCTTCTTCTTCTGCATTTATTGACAGTGTTTGCAAGTCTAAGTTATCACAGGATCATTTGTTCTCACATCACCTGAGAGAGTAAAAACAGAGCCTTCATAAGTACAATATGTTCAGCCTAATATCCCATCCTTAGGCTGCCAAGCTTGATGGCACAGAGAGATTCACACAGCCCTGCTTAGTAACACTGACTCGCAGTGGCTGCTGGGATTGAGTCCTTGAAGAACCGATCTTGGAAATTCATCCTTTGTACCTAAAACCAAAACCTCCTAATTCAGACTTTTGTAAAAATGAACATTTTCTTTTGTGTCTTCCAATGGAGTAAGTCAATAGCCAGATTTAACAACTTATTGTTTAAAATGTGGCTAGTTGACCAAGTAACTGAATGTTTAAGTTTTTGTTAACTTAAGCTTGTATAGTGTGTATGGCTAGTGGCTGCTATATTGGACTGTGAGACCTAGACTATCAGTTACCCCCTTCTTAAATCATCCGCGACTGTGTCCTTGGCTGCATGCATGTTCCACGTTTGTACTGGTTGCTGTGCCTCGACACATGGTGGCCCCCTGTTACCTGGATTACTTTCTCTCAGCTCCTTCTGTCAACCCATGTTCTTCTTAACTTTGGGGTTGGACCTAACAGCACAGATGATGGAAACTCCACAGATTTCTCTTTTTTTTCCTGGTAATGACCACCTATGCCTTTCCTCTGGGATACATGAGTTAATGCACGATTCAACATAGACTTCTACGCACAGTTGTTTGTTGTATCCTAGTTTACTTTGTCGTTGCTTCTTATGTGAATTTATTCCTCTCAATCAAAAAAGTTTTTTTGAGGCTAAGATGGCATCTTATATAATTTCTATGTTTCTTCTAGCACCACAGAGTTGGTAAAGCCCTAGAAAATTCTCACAGAAGGGTTTGCACACTGACTGATTGCAAAAGGAACACAAACCAATGCATTTGAATCTCTGTCTTGATTACTCAATCAACTAATATTTGTGCAGTGTGTGTGGGTTCATGGGGGTAGGTAAATGCTAAGGGAAGACTGTCTTCTTGGAATAAGACCAGATAACAATTGTAAATATGTCAACAGAAACTGCAGAATAAAAGCATGCTGAATTCTGGACATGGTGGGTGGGGTTTGTGAAGAACATTTGAAAATAGCTGTAAGACCCTTTCCTGAGGAAGAAAACTCTTCAAACACTGGACTAAGGATGAAAACCCGAGTATAGAAGAGGTTTCCCAGACAGGTAACTCAAGGAGTCATAGAGGAAGGGCCAGATATATATGTGCGTGTAGACAACACAACACGTATGTATGCCCTTAACCACTGTCATATTTGCTTTCTAGATCAAGAGTTAGTGTGTGTGTCCTTGTGTGTAAGCATGGGCCATGGCATGTGTGGAGGTCAGACAACTTACAGATGTCAGTGGTCTTCCACTCTGTGGGTTCTGGGTATCAAACAAAGCTCCTCAAAAAGAGCCTTCGTTTGCATGCTGAGCTATCTCACCTACCCCAGTATCAAAAATTGAAACTGTCTAAAATGTAGACGCACACACGCACGCACGCACGCACGCACGCACGCACATACCAGGACCCAGGCTTCTGTTTGTGTAACACTATCCTTTGAGCATCCTCTCAAAATCTACTCTGAAAACATCTACTAAGAGAGATGCTTAGAGGATCTAGATATAGTTAAACTGTTACTATTTTTTAGTACTTAATACACATATAAAATGCTCTTGCTGTATGTATGATGCTTTTGGCATTTTGCTAGCTTGTTTAATGTGATCATGCACTGAGTAGACATTTAACAGAGAGGATACCTCACAATTTTATGTGTGTCAGATAAATTAGCTAAAAGTTGATCCTTGATGGTCCTACTCTAGAAAATATGCTTGTAACCACTCCATATTTTGTTTGCTTGTTTTGTTTTTAGAGATAGGGTTTCTCTGTATAACAGCTCTGGCTGTCCTGGACTCTGCTTTGTAGACCAGGCTGGCCTTGAACTCAGAGATCCGCCTGCCTCTGCCTCCCAAGTGCTGGGATTAAAGGTGTGTGCCACCACGCCTGGGTTAGATTTCTTTTGCTGTATCATTTGTCCCTCTAATTGGTCCTCCATTAATTTTGAATTTGTAATGTTTGAAATAAAGTGTTAGAGACAACAAAAAAATGAAAAAAAAAGAAGGTTTATGTGATGAAAGGCATACCATGTGGTACCTGCAGATATCTTGGAAACATACCAGTGTTCCCTTCTCAGCAGATGCTGAAATGAGGAAATAGGAACAGGATATGGTCACTACTACTGTCATTTAGTTTGCATTTTGTTTTGTGGCTTACATGCATTCTCAACCCATTGTACTAACTCTACCATTTAAATATTCCAGAAATTTCGGAGTACTTCTGTTGCTGCTGAAGAGTATATGTGCGACCAGACGTCGAGGTAAGTTACCAAAAGATACATTTAACTGACAGACTTTAAACTTTTTTCTTTTTTCTTTTTTTGAGACATGGTTTCTCAAGACATGTGTAGCCCTGGCTGTCCTGAAACTCACTCTGTAGACTATGGTGGCCTTGAACTCACAGAGATCCTCCTGTCTCTGCTTCCCAAGTGCTGTGATTAAAGGCGTGCGCCAACATGCCCGGCCATTACAGTTTCAAACTGCCACACATGGGTGCTGGGATTTTTATCTAGACCCTTTAGAAGAGCAGCCAGTGCTCTTAACTGCTGAGCCATCTCTCCAGCCCGGCTTTAAACTTTTAAATTTTATTGTTTTATGTGTAAAGTCTTCTGCCTGCATGTATGTCTGTGTACCACGTGTGTACTGGTGCTCATGGAGGCCAGAAGAAGGTGTGGGAATCCCCTGGAACCAAAGTTACAGGTGGTTGTGAGCTGTCATGTGGGTGCTGGGAGTCAAACCTGGGTCCTCTAGAGGAGTAGATGGTGCTCTAACCACTGAACCATCTCTAGAGCTCCAAGTGTCAGATTTTTTTTTTTTTTTGGTCAAATAAGAGGGATTTTTAAAAACCTTAAATGATTTCTTACTCTAAAAGTTAAAGTATAAATAAAACATTTGAAAAGCATCTGATATAGAAAGTAAGAGTTCCCCTAATCCTGTAAGTGGGGACAATTTAAAAGGACATGTTTGTGAGTCATCTTTGTTCCAAGTCTTTTGGAGACTGAGGGACAAGTGGGCCGAATAACTGAACCCAGTGGAGAGGGACTGGTGATTCAGAAAGTATTGACTTTATTAATGGCTCCCTTCTGTGGCTTATCCCACAGTGCAACCAAAACAAGCATTTCTGAAAGAATAAATTTTAAAAATACATGGTTCATACCTATTATTAATTTTAAACTATTGATATAGTCTTCAGGATTAGAAAAAATCAATTTTTAAAAAATAAATTACGTCTTTAAAATATGAGAGGAACTTTTTGAGCACAGATAGATCTTCAGCCTTTTCTGGAATGAATTAGATAGCAGATAGCAGAGAGTCTGTCCCAATAAAACTTTATTTGCAAAAGCAGGCAGTGAGCCAGTTGCTGTGAGCCGCACCTGCAAGCCCCTGAGTTAGCCTCACAGGGAATCCTTCGGCAGGTTTTCAAACAAGAAGCAGGCCAGTGTTGTGACACATGCCTACGATGCCAGCTGTTCAGAAGTTTGAGGGAGAAGATCGTAACCAAGTTCCAGGGCAGTTGTGGATGGATACAAAGAAAACTGGGCAAGTGCGCAGATTGACAAGAAGCACTGCCGTTTGACTTGGTAGAGGACAGAAGTGGGAACTTCTGTCGAAAGTTCAGTTCCCAGGATCTACCCAGGGTTCTCTGCCGTGAGTTTGCCCAGAATATCCTGGACTTTCTCCCCACTTAAAACCATCTGGTTTATGGACCACGGTTAAAAATGTAAATTGTACCACGGCTGACCTTTGATCTGGACTCACTCCTTTTGCTATATTCCGTATTCTGTCTGTAAAATAGAGCAAATATTTGTTAACATTCGTGTGTCTTTTTGAGATAAGGTTTCTCTGTGTAGCCTTGGCTGTCCTGAAACTCGCTCTGTAGACCAGGCTAGCCTTGAACTCACAGAGATCTGACTGCCTTTGCCTCCTGAGTGCTGAGATTACTACACCCCGTCATTACAGACAGCTGTGAACTACCATGTGGGTGCTGGGATTTGAACCCGGGCCCTCTGGAATAGCAGCCAGTGCTCTTAACCACTGAGCCATCTCTCCAGCAGTATCTGTTAACATTCGTATAAAATATTGTTGATGTGAAACTGTTCAGGAAGGCAGAAATATCCAAGTTAGTGAACTGACTACTGTTTGTTTTCTCTTCACAGTGGTACATTTCAGTACACCCTGGAAGCCACCAAATCTCTCCGTCAGAAGCAGGGGGAGGGCCCCATGACCTACCTCAACAAAGGACAATTCTATGCCATAACACTCAGTGAGACTGGAGACAACAAATGCTTCCGACATCCCATCAGCAAAGTCAGGGTATGGCCATGTTTTATTTTCTCAAAATAAAAATACAGGGTGATCAGAGGGGTGAGATTGCTTCAGCATATCCCTGTATCCCTGTGGAATGGCATGGAGAAAAATTCCAATATAAATAAATAACTTAGGAAGTTTGATGTAAGAAAACCTATTGACTCATAGTTTATCATTGTAATCAGTAACCAATAAACCCCAGGGGAGTAACTTGGTTAAACACGATTTTTCACTGTATCCAAGGAATCCCTCTTGCCTCATTCACAGCTTGTAGGCTGTGAAGTTGTTTTCAGTTGATCTGTAAATCAGGATATGTTTTCAGGTGCAGTGTAGCTTTTGTTCAGAGAGCATTTCCTGCCAAGTCTTGGACCATTTACAACTTTTACAAAGCCTTTTGCAGGCGTTCCCCCCCGCCACCCCTGGCTTACCCAGGATTCAAAAGATGAGGTGTGATCCCCACCAGCAGTAACTTGGAGGGATTTCAGATTCATGAATATTACTCTCATTTGTGGGCAATGACACTGGAGTTCTTGCTGTCTGCTTTGGAAGCATGCCAGTACCTGGCATGCCCACTTCTGCCAACAGGGAGGTGAAGGGTAATCTGTCTCCACTTAAAGGAAACTTACAGCAGAGTTTAGAAAATGGTTGTAGGACCTTCCTGGTTTCTTGGTTTGTTGCAAAATAGATTTTCCTGGTCTCTTATAAACTGCTCCAGGCCACTGTACTTGTGGTCCCCAACCTATCATATTCTGTTCAGAGCTGCATCTTACTAATCATTTCAGCCTCAGAAGTAGGGAACCATCGAATGTCTAGAGCACAATGCCTCTATCATCTATGGGCCAAGTTCATCCACATGGTGAGTCCATTGGAGGTCTAAAGGTACCCAGGATGCTGTACGTTGTGAGGAACATTAATATGTTCCAACCTGTGGCCAGAACAGTGATGGCAAACATGATGCATCTTCAACAAGTCACATAGTGATGGTGTCTTCCTTGTGTCAAGGACTGCGCTAGGCACTGAATATCTAATAACTTATTGAAAGTAAACACAACCCTTTTTAATAATAATAAAATAATAATAATAGTGACAAAACAATACTATACATAAGAAAATAGCTTTCAAAAGCTAATAAGTGATCATTACTTTATTATTATTATTATTATTATTATTATTATTGTCATCATCATCATCTAAGATGGGAAAGACTGCTGGGGTAGGTGTCAGGCTGCCTGCTTCCCAACTCTAATTCTCGTAAGCACAAGGCTGAGCTGCATTGTTCCGTGTTAGGGTTCTCCAGTCTTAATCTGTGTGAGGCCTTGGGTTCCATCCCCAGCACCACCAAGAAAACCAAGTACAACTAGAAACTGTGTGGAGCTTCCTGGAGGTAGAAAAAGCAAAGAACTTTCTCCCTGGGTTCTCAATCTAGATATGGATATCTGGGAAGAATCCATAGGATACAATTGCTTTTATTTAAAAGAAGAATCTTGACATTCCCAGGCGAGAGTTTAATTGTACATGTACGATTCCCACATAGACATCACTCTGAAAAGGTGGCACCCACCTAAGTACGAGACAGCAGTTTGGAATTTCCCAATAGTTCCTCTTGTTGGGACTGTGAAAGTATCTTAATGTGGAAATCTAAAACTGGTTGTGGTGGCGCACGCCTTTGATCCCAGCACTGGAGAGGCAGAGGCAGGCAGATCTCTGAAAGTAAGAGGTCAGCCTGGTCTTTAAAGTGAGTTCCACAACAGCCAGGTCTGTTACACAGAGAAACTCCTGTCTTCAAAAATTAAACACACACACACACACACACACACACACACACACACACAAACAAAAACAACAACAAAGAACTAATTAATATGACATTTTATCTCCTTTTGTTCCGTTTTGATTGGAATCAGGTACGGTACATCACAGCTATCATCCCATCATTCTGGAGGCCCATCATTCTGGAGATGGGGTCATGGCTGTCTGCATTCTATAAATGGCAGTGAATATATGTAAATTGAGTTTAATGAGGGCTGTTTGTAATTTAGAACTGAAGTGAGGTTTGGATTCTTATTTCTGTGAAATAGATTTAGTTTCTCTAGCTCATATAAAGGGCAGCCACATTTTATTGAAGTGTATAGCTACCCTTGTACTTTTGGGTTGAGATATCTGAGGTTTTAAATATGGTTTTCAATATGAGTTTGTCTCCTAGCAATTCTGTATTTCCTCCGCAATTCTCTCATTGCCTGCTCCACTCCACCCTGAAGTGCTCCCTAGGTGACAGGTGGATGTCTGCTTCTTTATAAATGGCACCAATTCCATTTAAGTCAAAAGGTTTCAGATGTATTTATTCCCAGTGTAAACTAAATGCTTTCCAGTGTTCCAGCTAAGCCAAAAAATAACAAAAGTGTTTCTGGGCGTAGTGGCGCATACCTTTAATCCCAGCACTCGGGAGGCAGAGGCAGGCCGATCTTTGTGAGTTTGAGGCCAGCCTGGCCTACACACAGCTCAGGCTATTATTACACAGAGAAACCTGTGTAAACCTGTCTCAAAAACAACAACAACAACAAAGTGTCAACGGCTATTTCATTTGGTTGTTTATGATGCTGTGATAAGAATGATGAAGGATTTTGTTTCTCTCTATGCTGTTTCCTGTGTGTGTGTATGCACACGCATGCACAAGTGCCTGCAAGGGGAATGACTTTCAGAAGTTGGTTCTCTTTTAACACCCTGCGGGTCTCAAAGATCTAGCAGCTTTGCAACAAACCCCTTAGCTCTTTGAGGCATCTCCTTGCCCCATTCTCTGGCCTTTTTTTTTCTTTTTTCCCCCCGGCAGGGTTTCTTTGTGTAGCCCTAGCTGCCCTGAAGACTAGACTGGCCTCAAACTCAGAGATCCTTCTGCTTCTGCCTCCTGAGTGCTGTGATTAAAGGTGGGAGTGGCCATGCCTGCCTCTCTGGACTTGTTTTTTGCTTTTGTTTTTCAAGATAGGGTTTCTCTGTGTAATAGCTCTGGCTGTCCTGGATTCTCTTTGTAGACCAGGCTGGCCTCGAACTCATAGAGATCTGCCTGCCTCTGCCTCCTGAGCACTGGGATTAAAGGTGTGCCCCACCATGCACAGCACTCTGGGTTTTTTTTAAACAATAAAAGCTACATCCCGTGGCAGACAGCTGAAAGTGGGAACTGAGTGAGTCACAGGGCCCGCACACAGCAGAGGGTAATGGCCGCTTTCTCTCCCGCAGAGTGTGGTGATGGTGGTCTTCAGCGAAGACAAAAACCGAGATGAACAGCTCAAATACTGGAAGTACTGGCATTCCCGGCAACACACTGCCAAGCAGAGGGTCCTCGACATCGGTAAGTTGCCTACCCCCCAGGCTGTGGCGAGCTGGAAGGCTGCCAGGTGGAGAACAGTACAGTGGCCACAGCAGAGGCCTTGTTCACTCTTCCCTGCATGGCACTAAATGGTATGTGCTCCTTGTGATAGTATGCTTAGCATCAGGCTGAGAATCAGTCAAGCTGGGCAGGGAACAGAGCATTTTCCCTTCCATCAGAATCAACTTATATATTAACAATAATGCATTTGTAACCACCATGCCAGTTACTAAAATGTTTCCATGACCCGTGTTTAGGTCATACAGCCAGTGAGCAGGTCAGATAAACTCTTGTCACCTTCTACATGATAAAACTGAGGGCCATGAGGCCCAAGGCTCCTTGAAAAGGTCCCATGACTCTGTAGTGATCTCTAGTCTGCAATTCTGTCCCAAGTCCTCGTCATTCCCACATAATCCTAATGCAAGTAGAAGAAGGTGGTCAAGAAAATATTTGAGAGACCTTGCCTACTGGTCAAGACGAAATGGGCCTGCTGAGTTCACTATCTGTATGTGCAAATCCCTAAATCCAATGTCTAGAGACCAAGGAGGCCTCCAGACGGGACAACACCATAGCCAGGGTCTAGACAGACAGATAGTCAGACACCATGCCATGTAATCAAGTAGTTCCTTGCGGAGGTTGGAAAGGATGGAGTATTGGAAGGCAATCCAGGTAGTACCCGTGGGGCTGGGGAATCAAAGGGGAGCCACCTAGCAGGAACTGGACTACAGAGGAAGCGGTTTTCCATTGGGAGGTAGAACCCCAGGGGAATGCTGCCAGCCACAAGCTCAGTGCCAGTGGGGTGGAGAAGTTCCCAAACTTTCCTACTTCTGAGCTCCCTGCCTGGGCTTCTTCTGGCTAGATCAAACTCAAGGCCAGGGAACACAGGACCTAGAGGGAAAGATTTTGCAGGATCGGCTCCCTAGACACAGAGAAAAGCAGGAGAAACTGGGGAGCAGATTTCAAAATTGCTAGAAATTTCCTGAAAGTATGGGCAGCAATACATGGGTTTAGCAACTTTATTCACATTAAAAAAAATTACATAATTACAGCCATAGCCCCTTCTTTAGACTAAGGCTGTGGCCCCTGTGAATGTAGGCAGATTACCACCGGGTTTCACAAAGTATTAAACCAGCCAAAGGATGCATGCTTTCTTAAACAATGGAACATAGGCTCTTGTAGTGTTTCCATCATGACATCCTTGATAGCTCCCTGGACCAATGACAGAGTTTAGTTAGTGACTAGGTTAAGTCACTAGCCAGTCACTGGGGAACATTTTGAAACTAAATTTTGGTATAGCCTGTAGAATGGCTAAGCTACTCCCAATAGTCATTTCTGTCACCCTCATACACAGAGGGGTAGGTAGACAGAGAGGAACTCAAGCCACATACTAATCTAGTAAGTGAGATAACTAAGTGAGGGAGAAGTGTCTGCCATGCCAGGTGAGCTGTCCTGAAATCAGTGCAAGTGCTGGGATAAGAAATGATTTCCTAACTCTAGCCAGTGTTCTGTCAGTCCAGAACAGGACTGAGAAAACTTGCTCTGACCTGTTCTATAACCGTCCGCATATAGTGGAGGAGCAATTTTATTTTATTTGAAAAGTTAGTCTTATAATTATTGCCCAAGAAAATGAGAGAAGCAATTAAATAGAAATAGGGGCTCAGTTCAAATAAGGCAAGTAATAAAGGTGTCTTGCTGGCACGCCTGTCGTTCAGCTGCAACGCTGTTACAGGGTTAAGTTTTCAGAGACTGGAGTGTTTTCCCACCTCTCTAGCCCCTCCACTAAATCTCTACAACCTCCCATTTGCCTTCAGACTTTTCTCAGAGAGCCCCACGTGCATGTGAAAATGCAATGCGTGTTCGCAAATGCGTGTACACACACAACACATACACACAAACACACACCTTGGTGCACATATGTGCACACAGGCAAAAAACATTTATATACTTATACACACAAAAGAAAACAAGTAAATCTAACAATAACAACAACAAAAGACAGTCCCTAAATTTCCATCAGTGTCTGTGGTTAAGTCCTTCTGAGTCCTCCAGGCAGTGACTTCAAGCTGGAATAAGATTGAGACAAGGCCCCTTTAACTAAAGTTCATTGTATGGTAAAAACAAAACAAACAAACAACCCAAAACCAAGCAACCAAAAACCCCAAGGTGGGTCTGTGTGTGGGCCTGGGTGTGCCACATGTGAAAGTCAGAGGGTTGAGGCTTTGTTTTCACTATATGGTTTTCTGGAGTTGAATTCATGTCCCCAGGCTTGGAAGTGAGCACTTTTACTGGCCATCCTCTTGACCTACAGTTATGTTTCTTTGTTTTTTTTTTGGATACAGGGTCTCACTGTGTAGCTCTGGCTGTCCTAGTACTTTCTATGAAGACCAGTCTGGCCTCAAATTTACAGAGATCCACCTGCCTCTGCCTCCCAAGTGCTGGGATTAAAGACATGAGGAGCCACCAAACCCAGCAAGTTTGAGTTCTAAATCAGCAATCTTTAGAGTTGGACATCGTAGGACTCACAGCCTCTGAATTATGCCTGCCACAGTTTTGAGCATGGGCAGGAGTGTGTTTCCATCTCACTTGGTAGGGTGATGGGTTGGCTAGCCCCTTTCCCTGTTCTCTTCCTCCTCCTACTCCTGCCCATGGCCACAAACCTTGTCCCTTCATTCACCCAGCATGCCTGGGGATGTTTGCCAGCTCTTGCATTATGTTATGGAGGGAGAATTTTTTGCCTCTCCTTACACCAGCTAATTTTACTTGGGCCAGGATTTCAGCCATTCTTTGAGGCTGCCCCTCATCTCCTCATCCTTTGTGCTCACAAAGTGTCCTGTACTGCCTGAGGCTCATAGTGAAACCCAGGAGTTCCATCTGTGGCTCCATCAGAAAGAAAAGGAACCCAAGGCCAGGACAAAGGGAAGGAGGCTAGTGGCTTGGGCCTATGTTCCCTAGATTCTGTCACACTGCCCAGGGAGCTCTTTGGATGAACACTTGGGCACCTTGTTCCCTGATTTCTTTCAAATCTTACCAACAAGATCCCTGTCCCAAGATACCCTCCTGTATCCATTGTTACCTTTATTTCACTTCAGAACTCCTGTCACCAATTTGCCTGCTGTGTACTTGCATTTCTTCTTGTCCCCTCTCTTTCTGGAGGGTAATTGCCCCCAGTGCAGAGACTTGTCTTTGTTTGTTTGTTTGTTTGTTTGTTTGTTTGTTTTGGTTTTTTGAGACAGGGTTTCTCTGTGTAACAGCTCTGGCTGTCCTGGACTCGCTTTGTAGACAGGCTGGCCTCGAACTCACAATGATTCACCTGCCTCTGCCTCCCAAGTGCTGGGATTAAAGGCGTGCGCCACCATGCCCTGCTTTTTGAGACTTGTCTTTATCACTCCTTACTGTGCTCCAGGCTTAGCACAAAGCCGGAGAAGTGTGCGCAAGCTTGTGAAACTCTCATACAGGCAGAACTTAGGTTTGAAGGAGTGAACTGTCCCTTTAAAAATGGTGTCCTCAAAACAACCATTGTGTTGCCTAAAAGCTGAGATGGGAGATGGCAAGAACTCCATCCCAAGTCCACGCTTGGTGAGTGTGGGCAGATGGAAACCTAGTGCCTGAGGTTGTTCCCACTCTCTGTGGCTCTTTGCTATATCTCAGTGCCTGGCTGGCTCTTGGTCACAGGCAGCACAGTGTGACAGACACCACCGTTACTCAGTCACTCTGATATCCTGCTGCTTCTGTCCTTGCCTTCCAGTGCTGAGACCTTTCTGCTGTCTGACTGGGACTGTTGTATAGGTCTGGGATATCTGAAAGCCAGGTAGAGGTGTGTGGTTCTTATACATTTAGTTCATAGAATGTTTGGTGGTTGGGTGGGGCAGGAAGTGTTAACACTGTGTCCCAACTCCATAGCAGTCAGACAGACAAACATACAGAGTTCTCCAAATCGAACAAGCTCTTTCTTGCGAGCTCCTTGAATAATGGCAATTATTTCAGGTTGTAAATGAGTTTCATTCTGCTGCTCAAAAGCATACCAGTGTCAAATATATCTCCCACATGGAGAAGCTATTTAAATCATATTTGTTCTTTGATTGTCTTTAAGCCTCATGATATTGAGGCATTGAGTCAGTGATGAGTCTGTATTGTTTCCACACCAGTGCCTGCATTCAGTTCAGCTGATATTTATTGAACACCTTCTGTGGGCCAGGACTTCTGGTGGTTAAAATGTAATTAAGGCAGGCCCTTACCCTCACATTGCCAGTACCTAGACTCAAGAAGATGAACAACTGAGCAACTGAGATGTCAAAAGGGGAGTTTCTCACAGCAAATATTTCTGAAGGAGTATCAAGGCCACGTGAGTGAAAAAGGAACTGAAGAATGATGCAAGCCAGAAAATCGTACTTGCCTAGATAAAACGGTCAAAATTTAAAAAAAAAACAAACAACCATGATATTGGAAAGCTATTTTATATATCTGTTAAGAAAGATAGGAGAGACTCAAGCTCCCACACATCCTAGTAAGAGAGAGGGTTGATGGGCCAATGAACAGAGTAGGGAAGGCAGGGAATACAGAACAGATGTGGTTGTGGGAAGGCTTGGTTTTTGAAGGAGCTTCATGGTAATCTGAGAGTGACAGATATATGACCCACAAATGGAACTTGCTGATCTCCAGTTCTAAAAGGGCCCTTGGGTCAAGCCGTCTCCATTTAATAGATACTGACTAAGCTGGAGAGATTGCCCAGGGGCCCACAGACCTTTAAGGCCCCTATGCTGGAAGCCCATTGATGTAACCCCAGAGTTTTGTAGAGCACTGGGGGGCTAACCTGGAGCTGTGTAGAACACTGGGGCCCATCCTGGAGCTG
>CAJQZJ010032563.1:13807760-13831606 GCA_907164525.1 Lophiomys imhausi | reverse complement strand
ATCCTGGAGCTGGGTAGAGCAGTTGGGGTCCATCCTGGAGCTGGGTAAAACACTGGGGGCCCACCTGGAGCTGTGTAGAACACTGGGGCTCCATCCTGGAGCTGGGTAGAGCAGTGAGGGTCCACCTTGGAGTTGAGTAGAGCACTAAGGATGCTGTTTCAGTCCTTTTGGCAGCACCATCCCTGATATCTTTACAGAGGAGCATTATGGAGTCAAATGTTGGAAGGAACTAAGCTCGGAGTCTCATTCCTTCTGCTTTGATGTTGTCTTGTCTCCACAATATCATTTTTGTAGTTTTGTTAGAGAGATATGTGGCAGAGGGTAAGTGTGTGTGTGTGTGTGTGTGTGTGTGTGTGTGTGTGTGTGTGTGTGTATGTATGTATGTATGTATGTGGACTCTTTATATAATGCTTACCTTGTTTTTTTTTTTCTTT
Organism: Lophiomys imhausi; assembly: GCA_907164525.1. Taxonomy (NCBI): domain Eukaryota; kingdom Metazoa; phylum Chordata; class Mammalia; order Rodentia; family Muridae; genus Lophiomys; species Lophiomys imhausi. The sequence goes on along the minus strand of CAJQZJ010032563.1, from coordinate 13,831,172 downwards.
TTAACTAATCTATTATTGAATAAAGTGGATGTCATGAGTCCAGGATACATCAGAGAGTGATCATAGAAACTTTGCCTATATTACCACCTGTACAAGTGGTCCTGTGAGATTTGCATGTCAGCCCTTCAGAGTGCATGTGTGTAGAGACGGTGGAGAATGTGTAGAAATGAGAGACAAACAGAACCTTAAGACACATGAAATTTCCCCTTGGTGAGTTGCAGTACTTGATTTTGGAGGCATTGGATAAGCATTGTGGACGTCTGTCAGGATTGTAATGGCAGAGTGAACTCTGAGCCGGCCCGTGGGGAAGGGACACAGTGGGAAAGAGACTGGCAGATAGGAGGCCAGTGATGGACGAAGAAAAAAAAAAAACCCACACGCAGAGTTAAGATTTGGAAAAGCCATCCCCCAGATAAGTGGCGGGAATTGGGACACGAAGGAGAAGAGGGTCATGAAAGGGCAGCACAGCTCTGCCCAGCTGGTCATTCACTGTGCCCCACTCCTAGGGGTTGGTGGTGGTGGCAAGAGGAGCAGAGTGATCAGGTCCTGGGGGAGTGGAGATAGGCCAGTACTGAATTCAGACTGGTATATGTGTATTAGGGCGACTATTCACATATAGGGCAGGGTGGCAGGTCCTGGGGCTCATTTGTGAAAGGAAGCTATTAATTTTATAAGTGTGATCCACAGAAAGATGCTGAAAATGGATCACAACTCTGAAAGTGAACTGGGCTTAGGAAGTCTCTCAGTGAATAACTGCAACTCTGAGCATGAATATTTTCTGTTACCTTTCAAATAGGGAAGGCAGTGAGTTGAGATTCCACAATTCATGTTAGTCCCATAAAAACGATGTTGCAGCTGGCTCTTAGCAGTTTCACATAGACTTTCTCCTGGACACAATTCAGGGTTCTCTCATTGTGACATAACTCAGATGGTCCAAAATAATGCACAGTAACACTTTTTTGTTTTGCATGTTCCCAGTGGGGGAATCAGGTTTTGATGTCCAAGGAAACATCAGTATTTCTCAATGCCAATGGGCAACATTTTATAGGTATTTATCAAGCTAACATGTTCTTATTCAATCTGTCTTTAATTTTGGTTCACAGTAATATTTCTTGTCTCAGGGTTTATTAGGTGTAGTGTGAATAGTAGTCCTCTAGTTATACATTTGATTTTCAGTTATTATAGGAATTGTGAGTATGTGTATGTGTGTTCCAATACAATTTTCTTTCTTTTTTGTTTTGGGTGTTTTTTTGTTTGTTGTTGTGTTGTTATTGTTGTTGGTTTTGACAGGGATTCTCTGTGTAGCTCTGGCTGTCCTGGAACTCAACTGTAGACCGGTTTGGCATCGAACTCGGAGATCTCCCTGCTTATGCCTCCCGAGTGTTGGGATTAAAGGCGTGTACTACCTACCACTGCCTGGCCAAATTTCTTCAACACCATTTTAAAATTATGTCCCATTATAACAGTTTCATGTGAAAGAAGACATTTATATGAAAACTCAGTTGCAATGACATGAAACATTTCTGTGAGTTCAATTCTGTATGATTTGTTTAAGGATCAGAGGAAATCTTCCAGAAGGGACTCAAGCCCAGAGTCCCACTGGCCTTAGTGGATTATTCAGCTTGGAGCTTCTGCACTATACTCATGCAAATAAGAATTATATTCAAATTAAACCTTGCTTCTTTTCCTCCCAAGTTTTCTGGAAGATTCTGGCTCTGCAATGCTGTGTTTGCATGCCTCCTTGCAGTTTTTTTTAAGGAGTCCCATGCTGGCTACTCTGAGAGGTATGCAGAAAATCAGGTGTCAAGGTGGTCAGGGAATGTGGATTTTGTGGCCCAAGAAGACTCGGACATGAGAAGATCTAGCAGCTGGCTACTCCTTCATTCAGTTTAGCTCAGGGCTGTAACTCTCCCACAGTCTGAAAAGTGTGGGGCTTCTCTCCTTAGCTTAAATTAACCAAGTGCTTCCATACATCTAAACTTACTTAAAAATTAAAGTTGATTCCAAAATAAAACACAACCTTGAGATTCCCTCAGCTTTGAGAACAATCCATGAGGGCTGGTGAGAGGAGAGGCTCTAAGGTGTGCCAAGCCAGCTAGCAAACAGATCCCTGCTGTTTCCTCTGTAGAACCAGATGTGAGAGGGTTGTGGGGTACGGGCCTGGAACCTGCCAAACCCTCCTGTTATTTTGCCTCATTCACATGCTGTGTAAGGCAGACTCTGCTTTAGAGGGCAGTGCTGAAGCTGTGGTTGCTGAAAATTCCTTTTCATCTTTAGCTTTGGTTGGGCAATATTTATGTGATGAAAACATCAGGTGTGAAGGTTAGGTATTTAAACATTATAAAATGCAAGTACTTTTTAAAGTTATGTTCAGGGAGAAAATAACTTTCGGTAATGATAGGCCCACTGTGGGTTTCTGATTATTGCATGCCTGTCTCAATTTGAATCTCAGCAATGCATTGTGTCTGGGTCAGCACCCCCGGGGAGACCCATTTTTCATTTTCTCCCTGATATGAGAAGCCCTAGGTTCCCCTTTTCCCTCTGGGAAAGGGGGAAAGTGAGGGGCCCCATGTACAGCCCCCGAGGCTGAGACTCATTCCCACACTCCAGCCCTTGATCTCTCAGCCTATCATCGGGTCTTTCTCATCCTGAGATTTCAGCCCAGATCCTAATCTAGTCACGTCTCAATCCAGCGTCATGTCGTCTATGAGGGTTGTTTGGTGCTGTGTCTATAGGGATATTTGCACCGTCTCTGTCTTTCCCAACATCCTGGGACTCTTCTTGCTTACGGTGACATACCTTCCCTCCTCCACCTGCAGGACAGCTCACTTAAAACCTAGTCCCCAACCCTACTTGGGTGCATCTTCCGGAGTTTCTCAGTAGAGTAGGCAGTCCCTCCTGAGTCAGGCTTCTATCAGGCATTATCACGTTGCTATATTTACTTGGCTGTTAGTTTCATTCTGTCCTTCCACCTGATGCCCAGTTATTTGAATGAACTGAATTCCGTTTCAGTCCTTAACCACCCACCACCTGGTACAGGATGTTGTGCATAGTAGTTGTTCAACCAATGATGAGCAGTTTCACAAGTGTTAGCAGTACTCTGGAGTATCTAGGGCAGTTTTGGTAAGTGTAAATGCTCTTGTTCAAATAACATGGAAGTGTGCTTGGCATAGGACTCATCTCTTTATTCTTTTTGTGTCATTTTTGTGTGGAGAGAGGTTGAGGGGCAGAAAGACAGAGACAGAGAAACCAAGAGAACAAGAGAAAGCCAGAGGTCCACCTTGGCTGTCGGTCCCACGGTGTTGATCACCTTACTTTTTTGAGACAGCATTGCTCATCGGCCCGGAACTGGATGAAGTTCATTAGTTCAGTGGTAAGCTCCAGGAATCTGCCTGTCTCTGTCTCCCTAGTAGAGGGCTGCAAGCACGTCACCACACTGGGCCTTTAAAAAAAAAAACAAAAAACCTGGGAGTCAGGCATGGTGGTGCACACCTTTAGTCCCAGCTCTCCGGAGGCAGAGGCAGGCGGATCTCTGTGAGTTCAAGGCTAGCCTGTTACACAAATCGAGACCAGGACAGCCAGTATACTGTTACACATAGAAACCCTGTCTCAAAAAATAAAATCTGAGTTCTTGGAATTGAATTTGGGTCCTCATGTTAACAAGGGAAGCATTTGACTGAGTGAGCTGTCCTCCAAATCAGTAATTTGTTTTCTTGTATTAGCCGCCCTTTTATTACACACATTTTTTTTTGATAAAATTAAGGTAACTAAGATTTACTTACTTAGTGTAGAATATAGTTCACAGTAATAAATCAGGAGAGATTATCTTTTTAAACCTAACTAGAAAGTATAATTTATACTGGGTCAAACAAATGGGGGAATTGTTTAAAAGCAAACAAAAGCAAAGAGTCTAGATTTGGAAACTCAAGGCTGTACTTTTTTGTAGCCTTCCGCCATCTTTCTTTTTCTGCTCTTAGGTGCCTTGATTTTCCAGGTTCAGATCATTATTGTTTAATGAGCCTTTTCTGATAAACAGCTTTTCTTTTCCAGGGAATATTCAAGCCCAGATGGCTAACCAGAAGGAATGTTCCAGGGAGGACTGAAGTGTAGTGGATTCCTGAAGACACGCCCCCACCTCTACCCACATTTTAATGAGAGGGCGGAGCTGCTCCTTAAACAGACCTTGCGAGAGGATAATGAGCTCCCACATGCACCCAGGCACGCGCGCGCGCGCGCGCGCGCACACACACACACACACACACACACACACACACACACACACACACACGCAACTAAGTTAACAGACCACACACACACACACACACACACACACACACACACACGCAACTAAGTTAACAGACCCGTGTGTTTTCGGCTATAATGCTCTACTTCCTCCCTCACCTTCCTTCTCTTGCCTCTCCTTCACCGGAAACTGATTGTTTGCCCTGGTGGCTCCATTTCCATTGTACTAGCTGCAGTGCAATTTATACTTGCATTTGGTTTAACTTTTGTGTTCTGCTTGAAACTTGATGATGTGACTTTATTTGGAGATGCTTTTTTTACTGAGGCCTCAGGTAGTGTTTGAGCTTTTTAAAAGATGTGTAGTAAAAGATTTGAAATAGGCAAAGGCTTTAACAAACAGAGTCCCAGAGCTAGCATCCCTGCTTCGAGCTTTCTGTGACATACTAATTCTCCAGAACAAGGGTTTTATCGTGACTGGTCACGATGCCCGTGGCATGTGTTGGTCATGGCCATTCCCATGTGGATAGGGGACCAGCTTAGACAAGTCATTTATCTTTCCAGGCCATGGCAGTCAGGTACCTAAATTCTGGGGTCACCATTGCTGAGGTAAATCAGACCTTAGTGACAGCTTTCCCCGCTTTGGAGGACAATTCTAACTTTACCAAAAGTCCATTTAAAAGAATAGCATTTCATTCTTGAAATAATATCAAAAATCTTCTAATAGTGTTAGAAAATGAGTGCAGAAAAGCAAGCAGAAACAGCCTGAAAGATGTGAATAACAACATTCATGTTGTCATTTCCATCCCCTAACGACATCCCTCCCTTCTCCTCGGGGAACAGATTCATCTTCCCATGTCTGCAAGCTAGTCCGGTGCGTGTGACTGGCAGTATGGGTGACTTGGGATGCTGGAAGATGGAAGTTAATGTTAACCTATCCTTAGTTCCTGAAGGAATTGGGCTTGTTCAAATTAGTGACAGGTTACCCATGTCATGATAATACGACAGTTATTATTATCATCATCATCATCACCACCATCATCATCATGAAAATAAGCAGAACCACTTTGATCTGAAGGTCATTTCTCTGTGTGGTTCTACTTGCTTTACAGCTCTGAACCACAGAAATATACCTTTCAAGTTTATTTGTTGTGCCAAGTGATGTCAGCTGCTATGATAGATTTTTGAGAATGATGATGGAATGTTTCATAGGACCTTAGTTCTTGAGATTCGTAGCAATAATATAAAGTACTGTCATTTGAGAAAATTGGTTCTGTTTCTTTTTACAAATTAGTTGGTTTTACCACAGGTTACTATTTCTGGAGCTATGTGATATGGGATGGGGACAGGTTAGAGTTTGTGCTGAAGGGGACACAGCAGCTGTTCTAAGATAGCTAGTGCTGATTAACCGTTTCAGGCAGTAGCTTCTAGTCAGATAACTTCTCGCCCCCACTTCTACCCCACAAAGCACCATATCACAACGCTCCGTTTCATCAAGTGAAGAAATGGAGACCGGAAAACTAGGACAGATGATGATCGGTTCGCAGCACACACAAGTGTAAATTATCACCAAAGCACAATTTGTATCTCTAATCATTCGAAAAATTCTCAGAAGGTGCCAGGTGCTTTTGTGTGGGTCAGCAACAAAACAGTTAAAGTTAAAACTCTCTGAGTCCCATAGACCAGTTGGAAAAGTTTACATCTAGCCAAGTTGATCAGGTGTGCAGTTGTAAGCCGTGGTGTATATAGAGGCTCATGGGTATGGGTAGTTATGTATGTATGCACAGGATATGAACTATCACTGATGTTATTACGTTGCTATTGTTTTGAAGACACACACACACACACGTGTGTGTATGATCCAGACTCAGTCTATGCTTTGCATAATAAGCACTTTATCCACCGAGCCATCTCCTAGGACCAGCCTTCAAATAATATAAAAAAAATAGCATACTGCAACGTAACAATAGTCTATAATGTAAAAGTTTTTCTTAATTTTGTTTATATTGTTATAATCTGAAATCTGTAATGTTGTCTTATATAATTCCTGCCCTAAAAATGAGACCAAACACAAGAAAATTATTAGGTTTCATGCAAAGAGAATCCTAAGAACTATGTCACCTTAAATCACACCAGAAAGGATATTATGATAAGCCATGAAGAGTAGATAGCAATGACATTGATTGCTACAGTTCAGGAACCTTGTAAAGAGTCACTCAGTGTTGGTCACATTATATATTCATAATTTTACCCATAAACATTCTAAGTTATGCACACTTGAAAGATTTCATGTCATAGAAGCCAAAGGGGCTTGACTTTGAGTGTAGACAGCTTTGTAGACGTTGGTCCCGGCTTGGCCCTTTATCCCCTAGCAAGGTTGTAATGGGTCCATGTTTTAGAAACCCAACCTCTAATCTATGTGCAAATGTGTTTGAGGTGGGGCTAATGAGATGATGTCATGAGAGTAGGTTGTACTGGGGACTCTGTACAGGAGTAAAGTTGAGTGGTCCCCCTGTCACCATGTGTCATCATCTTCCATCCCATGATGATGAAATAAGAAGGCTTGTACCACAGCCCGTTCTTTTGGGCTTCTCAGCCTTGAAAAACCACAAGCTTTTTTTTTTTTTTTTAAAGCAGTTTACTAAAGCCCATGGTATTCAGTTACAGTAACAGAAAACAGAACAAGACTCGGACCAAGGGGCAGAGTTGGACAGGCACGTAACATGCGCATGTGTTTCTTAGTTGGTGAGGTTTACAGACAAAGGTTCAGGGTTGCCTGCAGACTCATGTGTATTTAGCGTGGGGCCTACCTCACACTTGGCTCTCAAAAAAAAAAAAAAAAAGTTGCTACTAGTTGCTCACGAACCAGGAGCACATGACGGAAATGATTTATTGCTTGTCAAAAATGAGCGCAAGTGTCAACACACCCAAGGACACCTGGGTTGCCTGTGGCTTGGTAAGAGCACCATGAAGAAAATAATGAACTCGCTGGTGAATTCTTAACACGAGGCACACAGACTTAAACATACTGCCTTTTTGGTTTAAAAGAACCAGGGTAAGGTGGGGAATCTCAACCCATTTGGAAAGGTTTCTGTTTCTTCCATCTTTTTTCAACTCAGACTGCTCCTCCGCTGAGCCGCTCTCCCTGTGAGTTCACCTGCCCACGCTTGCCGATGGGGCATGAAGGTGTTGCAGGACAGGTGGGGTCAGGTGTGACTGTTGTCCACCGTGGAGAAGCAGCCAGGCATTCTTTAGAAACTGTTCTCAGAGGTACCTCACTGAGGGTCATGGAGAAGAGTTCGTATGCCCTGGGGTCCACAGCTAATGTAGCTTGCTTGCTGTATCCTGACTGTCACCCTGAAGGTGGACCTATGGAATCATAGCTCCCAAATATATCTACCATGCCGCAGCTTAAAAAAAAAAAGTCTGATGAAGGCGGTGTGCAATTCTGTGCACAGAATTGGCACGGTTCCCAGAGTCCTCTCCAACATTCCACCTTCATTCTTCCACTAGTCCAGACAGAATCTACACTTCTTATTAATTATACCACTGTGTTTAATCTCCAACAATATATATAAAATAATTAGAGTGGTGGGGGTAGTTGTAATTCTCCAAGCACACAGGCTTAATTATGGTTTCCTTTGACTGCCATCCAGCATCATGGAGCTTTCACCATCACTTTGAGGAAGCCTCAGCCTTCAAAACGTCGAATTAAAACAAACTCCCAATTAACAGACCACTGATTACCCACAAAAGATAAAAGTAAACTAAAGGATCCACTCGCCATCACACCTCCTGTGAAATTAAAATTAGTTGCATTCCATAATTTCTATGTAGAACGTAACTTGCCAGAAATGAATATGGAAAGTGTGTAGTACCTTCCCGCAGACATGGCAAAAACATTTCTGCATCATTTTCCCCGCAGCACCAGTGCCTTTGGTTCTCTTAGATGGGCCAGCTTGAACTTTTCCCTCAGCCTTCTGAAGCTTGCAGATTCTGGAAATGTTTTCTTGTTTGTCCCTTCCCTGTTAAAATAGCTACCTCATACTCATTCTCCTTTATTAAGTGGCTTTCCATAGTCCCCTGCATCTTTTACCATAAGCTCCTCAGTACTTTGTAAAGCAGTTACCATTGAAGCGTGTGCTATGCCATCAATATCTGCCGATTTATGGTTGGAATTGCAGTTAAGAGTGTGGCGGTTGGCATTAGACAGCCTGAATTCAAGTCATAGTTGATTGGTTACAAGCTTTGTGACTTCACAAGTAGCTTGGCTTCTCTCTAGGAAGGAATATGCTGATTCCTGCCTCGGGAGTGATTGCAAGAACTAGGGGATGCAAAAGACCTCAGACCTCATTTTTGGCACAAGTCCTGCGTGGCATGAGCATATGTGTTCTCAAGTAGAGCATGGTTATCACCCCAAGAGCCTTTGGGTTTGACTGCCAGGAGATGGCAGTGGCTTTATCAGAAGGAAACAGTGTCACTGAGTCCACTCTGGGAACAAGGATAGATGTCTTGGTGTGGGTCATGTCTGAGTGTCCCTGGTTAGATAACTGCTCCATATATATATATATATATATATATATGCCTGTGTCTTCTATCAAGAGGAAAAGTGTTGGCCAGGCGTGATAGCACATGCCTTTAATCCCAGCACTCGGGAGGCAGAGGCAGGCAGATCTGCAAAGGGACCACAGGAACTCCACCTGAGAGTTCCATGCTCATGGGACGAGACTTTCTGACAGCAGTCTACATTTTACCAAAGCCCTCTGCTGCCACTGCTGGCCTCCAACATTTGAGCATGTGCTTGTCAGAAGTCTTTAAGCTCTGGCACCCATAAATTCCCATGCTGCTCTGGGGCATCCTGACACACGCTGGAGGATGTCTGTGGTCGTGCATTTCCATACTACTTGTCCTGACTTATATGTCCAGGACATGATAACCCCAGCCTGGAGATTTTGGGCTTAAGGCTAGCACTGTGGCATCAAGGGGACCAGTTTCACTAGAGTTACTCCCACCCTATGATCTCAGTTTTCTCAAAACTCCTTACTAGCTTCGTATTTAGTGATTGCATGTTAATTACCATAACCATTAATTACCATAATTGAGAACTGCCTTCATCCTATTTTTCTGTTTCTGATGAAACATTAGAGAAAAGAAAGTTCAAGACTCATTTGAAAAAGCAGGCAGATATAGGACAACTGTCTTGTCTATTTATGTCTGTGTTTATTCCTATTTTGTGAAAGCTGTAAGATCAGGGAGCTAGTGAGGACATTTCCTGGCACAGAGTAAGCGTTTTGCTTGTCATGTTTGTTGTTTGAGTGCCATCTTAGAAGACTCTCGCATGCTTATACATTACTGTTGGTATGAAATCCTTTCTTTTTTTCAGCCTCTTTTAGGGGGAAATTAAAACTGGAAAAATAAGACCTTGCGATGCAGGAATCCACAATGTCTAAGTGCTCCATCTCACCACCTTGGTTCGTCTTCGTTTCTAGATGTGACATTTACTTTCTTACAGCTGACCTTCAAACTGCTCTTTACTCAAACAACTGTAAGATTATCTTGCAAGGCTCTCAGAGAAGAATCAAGGGATTCAATTTTAAATTCTACTTTCCTCCCTCCAAGAAACTTGAGAGTTTGTTGGCTTGCCAAAAGCACACACATGCATTGCGATCATCCCAAACATAATGCCTTATTAGAGACCGTATGGTGGGATGTCGAGTTCTTTTGATTTTTTTTTCTCATTTGGCTTTGAGTATTTATTTTAAAATCAGCAGAAACTTTTGACTATCCTAAGAGAAAAGTAGAACAAGGATAAAATTAGGAAAGTCAAAATAAATGAATGAACTTACAGAAATAAAAAATAAAATGATGCCGGGCATGGTGGCGCACGCCTTTAATCCCAGCACTTAGGAGGCAGAGGCAGGTGGATCTCTGTGAGTTCAAGGCTAGCCTAGTCTACAAAGTTAGTCTAGGACAGCCAGGGATACACAGAGAAATCATGTCTTGAAAAAAAAAATATAGCTGGGCCTGGGGTACATATCCTTAACTGCAGCATTTGGGAAATGGAAGCAGGTAGATCTGTGAGTTCCAGGCCATTCAGGGCTACACAGTGAGACCTTGTATCAATAGAATAAAACAAAATAAAGAAACAAAAAAACCTTATCTCTGAGAATATGATTTTTAAAATGCCTTTTTTTTTGGTTCTGGGTGTTGAACCAAACTTCTCCTTCCCTTTGTCCTTGCTCTACCAGCAAGCTATGCCCCTGAGAATTTACTTTAATGAAATATAATTAAATTTATATGAAATTTAGTTGTAAAAAAGTGAACCACTGGTATAGCAAACTATTAACTATCAGTTCAGTGACCAAAGAGAATAAAGTCATGACACGTGGTCTGATATGATGGCATTTGGTCCCCAGCAATAATTTTACAGAAGGTTTTAGATATGGGAAGATGCTAGAGATGGCCAAGCAAAACAATGCAGCAATAAAAAGATATTTATTACATTGCTGTGTAAAAATATTTACACGTTTGGAGAAAAGGAGAGATAAGAACATGCAGATAAGGTTCAGGCAGTTAACTGTGGTCAGTACACTGAGGTTGCTTTAATTTTTTTTTAAAATTTATCCATGGTTTCTGGCTTTCCTATGTTGAATATACATACTTCTTATGTTAAAAATTTATGTGCTTTATTTCAAATGTAAAGATCTAGGGTTGTGCATAGCTCACACCAGTGATCTCATCAGAGGATAAGGGACCATCTTGGGTTACATAGTGAGACTGTGTCAAGGAACAGAAAAACAATCACAAAAGATGTATTATCTTGCTTTAAGGTTTCTGTTAGGCAAGACCACAGGATTGAGTACAAAAGAAATGAGTTAGCACTCCCCACACGAAGATTCCTGGCTGGCTAGGTGCACGTGAAGAGATGTTTGCATGTAAGGGTAGAAGAAAATGTAGACACCGCATCCAGGAAAGCCACTTTGAACCCCTCAGATAGAGTAGAAAGCAGAGGTGACCTGAGAAAGAGAGGAAATAGAATTCAGCCTGAGGCTAGACTGTCCTAGGGAGCCTAGAGCCATTCTGGAGAGCACAGTGTTAGGTTTTTCTGCAACCATTCAGCTCCCAGCAATAAGGAACGTTATTGTAGTGCTGAGGTACCCAGTTCATCACTAGGGAGAGCACATAAGAAAATAAGGGTTTTTCCGTGTAGCCGGACATGCCCATGACAGTACACAGCACACACGCTGATCTCTATTGTCTTGGTGGCAAGTCTAATGGGATGGAAGGGAACAGAAAGATGTTATATAAGGAGTGAAGACAGGACAGAGCCTAGCCTGGTCAGGTGATGACAGCCAAGCGTGGTCAACTTGACTCTCTGGAGTACAAAAATAAGTTTCATAGTCTTTCTTTGTCATGAGAGTGCAGTTCAGTGGTACAGCATGTGCTTAGCCTGTATGATGCCTGTGTTAGACCCCCGGCACCCTCCCTGCACAAGGAAAGCCTTCTCTCTTCTGTAGCTTCTTTACTAAAGTCCTAGTCACTTCGCCTGATTGGCAGAATATTTTGCTTTCCAAAAAAACGACCCTCTGAAGGCCTGTCAAGAAAGCGAGTAGGTAGGTGAGCAGAAAAAACAAAAAACAAAAAACGAATAATCAAATCAGGTAAAGACATGGTTCACATAGATTTATTCTTTTAATAAAAGATGTGTAAATTTTTTCAGCAGTAGAATAATATAAGAAATCTGTAGTTTGTCACATTGGTAGCCAGAAAAAGAGGCAAATTTAAAACCTGCCCATCGACAAATAATGTGTTATTGAAGGACTCTTCCTTTGCTGTGCAAGTGCATATATGCACATGTATGTATGTATGTATGTGTGCATCTGTGTGTGGCATATGAGCATTTTGAGCTGGGGTTTCATGTATCCCAGGCTGGACTCTAGATCCTGTTGTCTTTTCCTCCCAAGTGCAGGGATTCCAGGAATGTGCCTCCCTAAACAGCTACTGCTCCACTAAGCCTGTTTTCTCTTTCAATTCATAGCTGATTACAAGGAGAGTTTCAACACCATCGGAAACATCGAAGAGATCGCCTACAATGCTGTTTCCTTCACCTGGGATGTGAACGAAGAGGCGAAGGTGAGTGAAACCCATGACGACTCTAACCGAAGATCATTTTCCAAAACCCTGTGTCATGCTGTCCTAGAAATTTGAGTCAGAAAGAAGAAAATGAACGTATTCCCTTTTTCTTAGTAGACTTACACCTTTGCCCTCTTGTTGTGGGGTGTGCAGCTTCAGCTCTGACAAAATGTGATAAAGCCACCATGTCCGTCCCCAGTTCTTCAGGCCACATGCTCAGCTTTAGAACTTGCATCTCATACTCAGAGTCTCCGAGGCCCTTGGGTTTCTTTGTACCACCGTCAGGTAGCTCGTGTCTTCCGGTGAGAGTGACTCACAGTTTAGCCGGGGAGGGGGCGGGGCTCCAGACGCAGGGCTTCCGGTGAGTGACAGTTTCAGCTGGGGAGGGGCGGGGCTCCAGACGCAGGGCTTCCGGTGAGTGACTCCAGCTGGGGAGGGGGTCGGGGCTCCAGACGCAGGGCTTCCAATAGTCTTTCAGCCCTGAGACTTCGGAGCTTCTTTGTTGACTGCTTGACCCTTCTCTGTTCCTTTGGTGTAAGTGTGTGAAAGACCTGCAGGGGTAAATAAAGTCTCTGACAAACAGGCGTCAAGGACAGATGCCTGCCCTGCCTGGGTTTGGATAAGGAAGTGTTTCCACAGATAGCCCTGTTTGCTCTCCAGCCACGAGTCTGTTTTGATGGCCCCCAAAGCCCATTCTGGGTCCCAGCGTCTGATTCTTCGCCCTCATTTTGCACTTAAGAAATATTTCAGATAAAACCTAAGCTTGTTTTCTGTTCAGTTGCGTACCATCTGGGAGAGTGTTAGAAGGACCTTGTCTTCAGTCTCAGGAGGAGGTCAATGTAAACAAGGTTGTCAATGCCTCATTGTCCTCGGTGGGAGGCTCCGTGAGAGAGGAAACTGCTTGGGAGTTTGCAATCAGGTTCCAGAGGAAAATGAATTGCTCAGTGTCTCATTCCACTCATGTATAAAACAGCGCAGGCGAAACTGGCTTTAGGCCCAAGAAAGGTGACCTAAATGGGCACAGAGTGACAGATCAGAAGTGCAGCCTGGAGAATGTTCCAGAGAAGGGAACAGGCCTCGCTACAAGATGCAAGGTCAAGCTTCACACACAGCCGCCCGCATGTCGCTGGCGTGCTCGCACATACCATGTGACCATGTGCTCTTAGCATTGTAGCAGTGCTCTGGGCTGCTGGAGACCCATTCGGCGCTCTCCCTGCTTCTGTCAGACTGTCACGCTTGCAGAGCTTCGTGCCACTCCAAGGCTCCTGCCACCTGCCTTGCTTTGGCCCGTGCTGGCACCTTCTCTATGTTTCTCTTTGAGTCTAGACTACTATACAAGGGGCAGTTTGTGTATGGGCGCCGTACTGGGATGTGCTGGAATCTCTACTGAATCAAAACAAACTGGTCAGCACGTCTGGATGTCTCTACAAGCATCCTGCTGGGGTGTGGGAGATGGCGATCCAGCGAGGGATCCAACAGGGAAACACTAACCAGTGTGACCAGGGAGAAGCCCGACCCACTTCATAGTTACTGAGAAGAAAATGGGGTTCTGCCGCAGAAGGGGGGTCCCACAGTGTTAAAGCTAGCTCTGAACATGAGCTGTAATCGTCGCCATGTTTTCAGTATCACAGTCTGAGACAACGGAGGTTACAGGTGAATGTGTTAAAGATTGTTTCGGTAGGGACCTTTGAAAGAGAATGTGGAAATCAGAGGAGACAGGCTCCGTGGAAACTGATGGCGTAGTTGATTTGGGGCTAAGCTAACCGATCTTGCAGCCAGTTCATTCCTTACCACTCGCTCACTGTATACTAGTGTTCGCTTTTTTTATCCAAATGTGTATGTGCACCGTGGCTATGCATGAGTGTGTACATATATGTCTGGGTGTACACATGTGTGCATGAGTGTGTGTGGGGTTTGCACATAGGTGTACAAGTGTACTTCTAGGCAGACACTGATTTTTTTATACACACTGATAAATGGCCTTGATACTTCCTGTAGTAGCGTTTGTTTTATTTCCTTAATATCTATTTTTAGTGACTGCCATTCTTTGTTAACTGATAAGTAAGTTTTTCAAAGTTGCAAATGGTTCTCCAAACTATAGACAGGGGTTGCAGACAAGCTCTGAAAGCCCAAGGCCTCAACCAGGGATGCTGACAGAATAGGATAGCAGTTGTGAGAAAGATTTTCAGCAAAGAGGGAGGAATGGTGGCATCTTGCAGAAAGCGCTTGCCCCTCAGGAGTTGAACTTGGTTTACAGCACCATGTTTCTTGTTTTTTGTTTTTGTTTTGTTTTGTTTTGGTTTTTTTTGCCAGAGAACACAGACTTGTGGTCCACAGAACAGCAGATACATGTGGGAATATTTCACATTTGTGAACCAGTGGAGATTTTCACTCATGTTTAAAAATAAAGAATTTTTTGCTTTGCTTGTATCATTTTTCTGAGATGGGGGTCTCCCTGTGTTGACTTCCTGGGTCTGGGGTTACAGGCATACACTGTAATACCAGGTGTAGAAGACTATTATTCCATTTATTTATTTATTCACTTTTGATGCAGGTTTATGAGTTATTTTGGATAATTAAGAATTATTCCTGTGTCAGGGAGGGAGCAACATAATGGATTCGAAATGGTTCCCACGTTTGTGTGGAAAGTGCTGTTCCCACTGTACCTTCTCCTTATCCTCCCTTCTAAAATTGTATGTGTTTATTTAGTGTGTGCGCATGCGTGACCATGTGTTACTGGGAATTGAACCCAGGCCTCCCATGTGCTAGGCAGGTGCGGCTTCCGAGTACTTTACCCAGCCAGGCTTCTTTTTCTCTAGAACTAATAGGAGAAAGGGGAGGACATGAACACTGAGCCATTTAGCTTCCTTTAATTATGGGAACATTTGGCCAGCTTGCGCACTCAGCGAGTGCGGGGTTCCCAGACTCTGGCTGTGGTCCCAAGCTGGCTGTCTGCTTCCAGCCAAGTGACTGCAAGGTTCCACCTCTTAGAGCCGGTTTTTCCGGTCGTACCACATTGGATTTTCTGCTAGGTGACTCAAGCAGGTCTTGGACGGGACCTGTTCCCCTCAGGGTCTGTGCAGTCTGGAGGACCACGTGCTGTGAATTGTCTCTGGTCCTTGGTGTGTAGTTTTGAGTGTTCTCACTGTCAGAGCGTGGAAACGGGTGGGCGTGGGTCTGTGTCAGGGCAGCGGAAAGCGCCCGCAGTGAGGTACAGACACCGCCTAGTCCTGCACCAGAGTAGCCAGCATTTTCGTTTCTTCTTGGAGCAGGACTGGTTTTCAAACAGGCTGGCTGTGAACTCACAGCAACCCTCCTGCCTCAGTCACCCAAATGCTAGTATTACAGGCATTGTCAGCTTCCAGCATCTGACTTCCCCTTCCTCAGCTATGAAATGGTGGGGAGAAGGGGTAAGCACTCCGCGGATGCCTGAGGTCCCACCCAGAAGATTATGGAGGGACACCTTCTGTGCCGTATTCTCTTATGACTTCCACTTGCAGGGCATTCTAATTCTAAATTTCTCTTTGTAGCCAAACACTGGTCCTTAGAAAGCAGGTTTGTCAAGCACGAATCTTCAAGATGGTGATTTCCCACACAAGACTATTGAATCCTGAAGAGTAGCGGGGTCATTGCTGGGTGGAGCACTATCTTCTGCAGTGGTGATGTCACCCACACGGGACAGCCCTCACTGCAGCCCTTTCCCAGTTTTCCAAGGAGAGTCTTGAAATGCCCCCACCCCCTCCTCAGTGCTGCTGTGTCTGTTCAGTGATTCCAAGAGTAACCCAATCCCGGGGTACCAGCATGTCTCTCCTGGTGACCACACAAGAGGCCAGCATGAGCATTAGAATGCTACTGAGTACCTTGCACTGTTGTGGATAAGTTTCCTCTCTGTCTTTTTACCTTGCCAGGAGAACAACACACCCACACCCCCTATTTCTGTGTTTGTCCGTTCCTACACTCTATTAAAAATGCTAGGATGATGGAGGTCTCCCACCCCCAGTCTTTAAAAAAAAAACCAAAACTCTCTTCAGCCAATACTTTAGAATTAATTTTGATTCAGTAAAAATAGTTCTCCTTCACTGCTATTAAAGATATGAATCTATTACTCTCATCTTTCCTTAGAATTTTTTGTTTATTATCATTTATTATATAATAATAATATTATTATCATCATTATTATTATATTGCTGTGTATCTATATGTGTGTGAGCATGGGCACACAGGAGCCAGCCAGGACATGCATGTTGAGGGCAGAGGACAGCTTTCAGGAGTTGCATATCTCTTTATACCTTGCTTTGAGGCAGGCCCTCTTGTCTCTGCCAGCTTCATACTCCAGGCCCCAGGACATGAGCTTCCAGCCCATTTTCCTGTCTCTGCCTCCCATCTCCAGGAGGAGTGCTGGGATTACAGACATCCCCACCATATGTAGATTGTGGGGATGGGTCTCAGATTATCAAGCTTGTGTGGCAAGTGCTTTTGCCCACCAAGCCATCTTGCTGGCCTTTCTTTTGGCAATTTTTAAAGAAAAACCTGCCAGGTGGTGGTGGCTCATGCCTTTAATCCCAGCACTTGGGAAGCAGAGGCAGCAGATCTCTGAGTTTGAGGCTAGCCTGGACTACAGAGCTTAGTTTCAGGACAGCCAGGGCTTCACAGTGAAACTCTGTCTTGAAAAATAAAGTTAAAAAACAAAACAAAAAAACCAAACTCCTAGAATAATTCAGTAATATGAAGCTGTCACAGTGGGCTGTTCTTCGCTGTTTTTGAACTTTTGAACTTAGCATCTCTGCTTACCAGGGTAGAACAAGACCTCCCATTTGATGACGTCTGTCCTGCTTGCACCAACACCTTCCTCTAGCTGAAGTAGAGGACTTGGAACCTCCCACCCATCCCCCTATCATTAGATCACCATGAATGTTCTTCCAGTTGCTGCGACTGGAAGAGAACCCCTTGGGAAGTTGTTTTAGAGAGCTTCAGGGACACATCTGTGTCAACAAATGTTTAAGATGCTATTGGAGGTGTGAGGTTAAGAGATGTCATGAGTGGCCCTTCTGTGCACCACATCTTCTGATTTGCATCCCAGCACTGCAAGATCAGGTAAATGAAAGGGTGGATGCCACCCCCAGGCTCCTTTCTTAACCCATCCTCACAGAAGCGAATCATCCATTAAAACAAGACAAAGATGGGGCTGGAGAGATGCCCCAGAGGTTAAGAGCACTGACTGTTTCTCCAGAGGTCCTGAGTTCAAATCCCAGCAACCACATGGTGGCCTACTACCATCCACAATGAAATCTGGTGCCCTCTTCTGGCCTGCAGGTGTACATGCAGATAGAACACTATACATAATAAATAAATCTTAAAAAAAAAAGACAAAGATGTTATAATTTTCCTTTCCCAATAAATGCAGAGTGCACCTTATGTAGATCCAGGCAGGAAAATGGGCATTCAGCTTCGCTTCCTCAAGCAAAGCAGTTTAATGACTCTTCCTGCTTGGCCACCGTACCCCATGTTCAGCATCTTCAGCACTGGGCTCACCCAGCTCCCGCAGAGGTGCTGTGCTGCCTCAACACTTCAGTGCCCAGAGCTTTCCTTATCCCCATGCCCTGGGACATCCTTGTTTGTATCATATAAACCATTGTTATTCCCAGCACTCTGGAGGCAGAGGCAGGCGGATCTCTATAAGGTCGAGGCCAGCCTGGTCTACAGAGTGAGTTCCAGGACAGCCAGGGCTACACAGAGAAACCCTTTCTCAAAAACCAGAAAGAACCAACAACAACAAAAATCATCCAAAACCATTGATCAGAATGGACATAGCTACTACTTAAGATATTTTGTTCTCTTCTGCTGAGTGCTTGTGTGTGTGCAGATTACCATTCTCTCTCTCTCTCTTTCTCTCTGTGTGTACACATGTGCCAACTGGCCTACCATTAGTGTCTTTTGCATAGCTATTAACTCATTTGTGTGTGCTAAAGAGCAGCGTTCTCCAATACTGCAATTCTGAGGTATTTAATTGGATTCTTTCTACCTTTACACATTGGTTCTCCATCTTCCCACCTCTCTAGCTCTTTCTCTGGTATCCTGAAATTTATTTTCACATTTATGGTCATGTGTTTTTTTCTTTTATACTTTTTTCCTGTTATACATAGTGGAGACTTTTTTCTTCTTTCCTTTTTTTCAAAACCATGCAAGAGGTCCAGCATTTAACAAACAATCAAAATCAAGATGGAGTTTATTTTCGTAGAAAATGAAGGTATGTGCAATTTAGGAACTCAAATAAGCAAACACACTGATAACAAACAGGAAGTGGGATACTCGCACATAAACTAGCAGACAGGGATCAGGTACTGTAACTTTGGTTCTTTTTATATGCTTTAAGTGAACTGGAGGGCCAGTGAGATCGCTCAGTGAGTAATGGTACTTGCCACCAATGTTGATCAGAGAACCATCTCTGGAACCTACGTGGTAGAGGAAAGAACAGACTCTCTGACCTACACACACACACACACACACACACACACACACACACACACTGAGTGAGTGAGTGAATGAGAGAGAGAGAGGAAGGGAGGGAAGGAGAGAGAGAGAACGAGGGAGGGAGAGAGAGAGAGAGAGAGAGAACTAGATTTACAATAGAAACTGATCTTTAAATTTGAACCTGTAGAAACCTGTAAGGCGAGCGTGGCATGGCATGCTGACATTTCCCCTGAACCCTTCTCCCTTAATAGTTTACTTTTAATTAATATTAAGTATCTGATTTTTCTCTAACACTTAGATGACATCTTTATTAGATGTCATCTAAGAGCTGAGGCCATTTTTGAGCAGTGTTGTTGAGATGGCTGGCTGATGTCAGCCATCTGTAAATCCATCTTTGAGGAAGACGGAAGCCAATAGGATGCCCGGATACTGCTTGTCAGCCCCTGCACTGCAGGGGAAGCGGGCGGAGTCACGGGAAGTGGGCGGAGTCAGTGTGAGGAGATCTGATGTGCAATGTCCTGTAGAGTAACTTCCTGTGTCCATGTGAAATCTCCTCGTGTGTGTTGCTTTTCTCCTTCAGGTGCTGCCCTCTCAAGGTGCAGCTAGTGAGCAAGCCCCGCCCAGCTTCCTGCTCATGAGCCAGGAGTGGATGGTAGGGCCTCTCTCTGAGTTTAAGAGACAGCGTGGTATCAAAGCAGGTCTATGATGGCAGCGACACTTCACTGCAAAAAAAGCGGTGCATCGGGGAGAGCAGAGCTATTGCAATCTTGTACACTCCTAGCTTTATAGTTTAAGTGAGTGTGAGAGTATGGTAATTAAAAGATTAGCTTAAACTCAGTACCTGATTGTGGTGGCTCTGTCATGTCTCAGATTTGCTATTTCTTTCCTTCCTCTTTCTTTTTTGTTTTAAGTTTTATTTGTGTGTGTGTGTGTGTGTGTGTGTGTGTGTGTGTGTACAGTTGTTCCCACAGAGGCCAAAAGAGGATGTCAGATTCCCCTCGAACAGGAGTTACAGGCAGTTGTGAACCACCAGATGTGGGTGCTGGGAACCAAATTCAGGTCCTCTGGAAGAGCAGTGAAGGCACTTAGTTGCTGAACCATTTCTTCAGCTCCATCTACCTTTTTCTTTTTCATTTCTTTTTCATCTGAGATGTCTAATGGATGCTGTTTCATGTAGCAGAGGCTGGTCATGATCTCTTGGTCATCCTGCCTCCATTGCCCAGGGCTAGAATTGCAGGCATGTGCAATCACACCCTCCCTTATTGATGCTCTGTGCCAAACACTGGGCCCTAGAATGCTAAACTTGGGGTTCTAGAGATGACTTAGTGGCAAACAATTACTGTACATATAATAAAATTAATAAATCTAAAAAATAATTTTCAAAAAGCTTAACTTGTTACTCATACTAGGTAAGGCATGTTTCTAAATGGATAGTGCTCTCTCCCTTGAACTCCTGGACATTAGAGGAGGGGGGAAGATGTGTAAATATTGATTTGGAGGATGCACTGAGAGAGCCAAAGGACTGTCTAAAGGAGATCATGTTTCCGAGTGACCAAGGTTCATAACTTTGCTGATGCCCCACCCCACAACCCCGAGTAAGTTAATGCCTTTGCCTACAGGAGTTGGGAGGTCCTGCCATTTGTGCAGAAGTTACACCCCATTTATACTAAGTTAGTGTTTTGCCTAACTTTGGCCTGGTTTGAAGCAGGTTATCTGATAGAGAATATTATAGAGCATCCTATGGTCTGAAAAGTAAAGAGAGCATTGGGAGAGGCTCCTGGGAGAGGTCTCAAAAAGATTGAGTTACACAGAGCCAAGCAGGGAAAATGGCGTTTTTATGTGTTTGCTGGGGCGTGGTGTGGGCTGGGGGAGCTTTAAAAGGGAAAGGCAAACATTTACTGGAGTCTTTGGCATTGAACTTAAACAAAGCCATGCCTTTGTTCCCGTTTTATAAGGTAAGGGCTGACAGGAAAGGCTATGAGGCCGGAGCAAATGCTTGTGAACAAGAAATAATCCTTGGATGGCATCTCAGTGAAGTTATCAGTTGATCTTTTGTTAGAGGGTAGAGTAGGCACGGTTTCTGCCCTGCATCCTACTGAACCTAACAGCCATGAACTATTGTGTTGTGCAGAGAATTGGATTACACACTTGGATTTCATGACATAATGGTGTGTGCTTGTGGGCACAATGGCTAATGTTTGTTCAGCAATTAGTATATCTCAGGTACCCTGCCAGGCCTTTCTATATATTATCCAATTACCTGTGTTTCTAAGCAGGTGACAGTTTTCATCTCGCTAAGGAGTGATTTAAAGTTAGCTAGCTTACCTTAGTAACTCAGCCGATGAATAGGAGAGCCAAGCAAGCCCAGACTGAGTGACATCCTCCCATGGTACTGCTTTATGGCGAAGGGGCATCTCTGCTGTCACCTGATCGTGAGACAACCGTTTATCTGAGGCAGCACGTGAGATACCAGATTAGGAAGATGAGATTCATGACCAGGCACAGGTCCTGCTCTCACAGAAGTTAGGACAGGCCTAGACTAAGTACTTAGTACTTAAGTACTGAGGCGAACTTCTAGTACCCTTGCCCCAGCACTGGGATTTCAGGCAGGAACCACTAAGCCTGGCTCTTGATTTTCTTTTCTCTTCTGTCATTTTTCCGCATTTTTAAAATTTTATTTTAAAAGTTTAGGTGAGAAATTAGAGTAGTATGATTAATAACACACATAGGCTGAACCTAGATTAACTCGTTTACTGATATTTTTCCAGATTTTTTTTCTTCCCCTGCCCCACAACCCTCTTGTCCTGCAGTTCATCAATTCTGCGCTTGTGCAGCGGGGTCAGAGAAGATGTGAAGGGAGGGGTGAGTGAGATGCTGCATCTTAGGGGATGGACTTGGTGGATGGGGAAGGGAAACGGGTTTTAATAAGGCTTCTTAGTGGCTGAGGGGAACATAGGCCTGAAAACTTGTGCCTTACAAAGATACGGCTGAGGAAGCCCAGTTTCAGCGTAAGGAAACAAGCTCAGTAGAAAATTGATAGTCCTGTGTTCAGCCATATACAAAAACTACACAGATATTCACGGTGGCATTGCTTATGAATTAAAAGCTGGAAACAGCCTAATGGGGAGAAATTATTATTCTATATGTAAGCATTCTCAGAGAGACAGAACTGTCAGAGTTCATGGTGAAGTGGGGAAAGTGAGAATCAAAGCTCTGTTCTCCTGCCACTTGCAGAACAGGACAGAACGCACCCTTGCACAGCACACTGAGATGCTTAACTGGGGAGCAAAGAAGGAGAAAGTTTGCAGTTTTGCTTTTTGTGCCTTTTGAGCTTTTGTATTGGATTCGAGCATTACAAACTTAAGTTTTTTTTTTTTGTTGTTGTTTTTGTTTTTTTGAGACAGAGTTTCTCTGTGTAACCCTGGCTGTCCTGGACTCACATTGTAGACCAGGCTGGCCTCGAACTCACAGAGATCCGCCTGCCTCTGCCTCCCGGGTGCTGGGATTAAAGGCATGCGCCACCACCGCCCGGCTCACGAACTTAAGTTTTAAGACAACTGGGGGATGTGGCCAAGTTGGTGTGCTGCTCACCTAGCATGTACAGAGCCCTGGTTTTGATATCTGACATCATACAAACCAGGGATATATGAGTTCCTGCCCAGAGAGAGTGAAATGGGGGGAGAGAGAGAGAGAAAGAGAGGGGACAAGAAAACAAAACCACCAAGAAGTTGAGTGAATGAGTATTTCCAGTCTACATTTAAATTCTCAGGACAGGGAGCTTGTCCCTGCGTGAAGCAGCCAGCCGTCTGTTAGCCAGTGTCTGGCGTCTTTCTCATTCTATTGTGCTGCTCTGCAAGATCTGGGGTGCCAGAACTGAACCGGGCCAGCTGGAGACTAACGGAGGCTTCTGACCTACATAATCTCTTGCAAACTTCTGTGCAGAAGTAGATTTGATGTATGATGGTGGTTCTTTTCGTTTGTTTGGTTTTGGTTTTGGCTTTTTTCAAGACAGGGTTTCTTTGTGTAGCCCTAGCTGTGCTGGACTCACTTTGTAGGCCAGACTGGCCTCAAACTCATAGAGATCCACCTGCCTCTGTCTCCTGAGTGCTGGATCAAAGGCCTAGATTTGGTGTTTTAAAAATAAATTTACCCTGATTTAATGTTTGTTCAATTAATGAGACTCATAAACTGATTCACAATGGAGTCATCTAAGGTTGGTTTTACAAACTCCCAGAGGGAAAATCTAGCCAGGAGGAAGTTGTGCCCTATGGGAAAGAGCTGGGGCCCACATAGTACAGAGGGAGCTTCCTAGCCAGTGCACAAGAATCGCCTGGTTGGTGTGCTCTGGGTCTGGAGAAGGACATGGAGTTACGAAGACAAACATCAGGGAGGCTGGCTGTGGGCAGCACGGTGTTACTGGAGATGGTGGCAAAACATTTTACATTTTCTTGCATGGTCCCTTTCCAATTTACAAGTACAACCTCATTTAAATACCATAGCATCTAAGTGGAAATTGTTGGAGCTTCTTCTTCTTCTTCTTCTTCTTCTTCTTCTTCTTCTTCTTCTTCT
>CAJQZJ010032563.1:13795439-13807750 GCA_907164525.1 Lophiomys imhausi | reverse complement strand
CTTCTTCTTCTTCTTCTTCTTCTTCTTCTTCTTCTTCTTCTTCTTCTTCTTCTTCTTCTTCTTCGTTTTTTGAGACAGGGTTTCTCTGTGTACCCTTGACTGTATTGGACTCACTTTGTAGACCAGGCTGGCCTTGAACTCAAGGAGATCCGCCTGCCTCTGCCTGCCCAGTGCTGGGATTAAAGGCGTGTGCCACCACACCCAGCCATTGTTGGAGCTCCTTAAAAGATAGGGTCTGGGGGCTGGAGAGATGGCTCAGTGGTTAAGAACACTGCTCTTCCAAAGGACTGGGGTTCAATTCTCAGCACCCACATGACAGCTCACAGCTGTCTGTAACTCCATTTCCAAGGGATCTGACACCCTCATACCAATGCACATAAAGTAAAATTAAAAAAAAATGATAGTCTGAATGCAGGAGGACTGACTGAAGGAGCAAGCGTCCTCCCTCCCTCCCTCTTTTCTCTCGCTCTCTTCCCCTCCCTCTTCTCCCCTCCCTCTTCTCTCTCTCTCTCTCTCTCTCTCTCTCTCTCTCTCTCTCTCTCTTTCCCTGTTTGTGAATTTCACCTTATGCCCAGCTGTAGAGAAAGCTGGCTACTCCTGGAATACTCCCCCCCCACCCCCATCCCCCACTGCAGGTCAGGCCTACTCCTGCCTGCTTTGCGGGTTTTAGTGGATACCTCCTCCCTACTGCCCTCTTACTGTCAGCCTGCCTAGCTAGCCTAGTCCTCTATTTTTAATGCTTGTCTTACCTCCTCTGGAAGGAGTGTGAACCCTCCCACTGCCCAGCCCCAGGACTTTTCTCAGCCTCTAATTGGGTGCTGTGGTCCACATCCATTTGTCCTACTTGGCCCACGACACACTTGGCCCCAGGGTAGCTTCATCTGGGCTGCTGAGCCCACAGCCCATGTCCCACAGCTGTTGCTCTTTCCCCTCTGCCTCTCTCATATCCCACGGTTCCTACAGGGAGCCTTCCCAGTTAACCTCTTTCCTTCTTTCCAGATTCTCCCAGCAAGTGTGGCCTGGAATTGGTCAGTTAATTGTGCTTGTTCCACAACGCTGGCTAGAACTGGGAATGCGCACCGCTCTTGTCCTGGGGCAGGACTGGAGTTATAACTACTCGGCGCTTCCCATCTGTAGCTCTTGCAAAGGGTGTAAGCACTTGTGGGTGAGGGGGTGGTTAGATGGGCGACGGAGAGGCAATCATGCTGAGTATGTAGCTGGTGCTTAATTAAGGTGTGCTGGTACTTCAGTCCCTAGGTGGGTAGATGGGCACGCAGACAAGCAGTCAGGTAGCTTCAGAGAATATGGCAGGGCAGAGCAGTCCTGGGTTATCCTGACAACTCCAGCTGCTTCTGTCTATGTCAGCTTCTAGGCACTTTGTGCTTATAGAAACATGATCGCGTATAAAAGGGAGAATGCTTATTTGGAAAAATAATTTATGTCCTCCTAACTCATCGAGTAAATGTTTGCCGAGGAACTAAGCCTGGCATGACGCTGCTAGCTTGAGGCAGGTAGAGGGGCCTTCTCACGGGCTTTTCGCCCTCATATGGGGCAGGTAATTAAACACCAAACAGCAAACAACACGTTAAGTCCAAGTAATAGTAAGTTTATGAAGAAAACAGAAAAGAGAAACGTGATAGAGTGTGCCTCTGGTTGGGAGGGAGAGAAAGACTTGTGAGTCTGAAGGGTGAACAGTGAAATGAGATCTGAAAGAAGAGGACTGGCTGGTCCTGTGGGGACCTGTGAGGACAGCAGACTGCAGTGCCCTGAGCAGATTTGATGTGCTCTGGAAGCAGCAGCAACAACAACAACAAAGCCCGTGGGTGGCTGGTGGGAAAATAGAAAAACCATGGGAGAACTAAAGAGCAAATCAGACTGTGTGTATTCAAATCTGTGTGTATTCAGACATACCCATAGCATGTATAGAAAATAAAAACAGGGAAGTATAGTAATCGTATGTACAAGTGCTGTACCATTGGAGGTTTCAGGAGCTCCTGAACAGACAGCAAGTTCCCTGGGAGCAGGTGCATGGGACGGTCTTTTCTTGCTCTCCTCGCCTCTGAGCACAATGCCAGAGCAGGGTGACACTTAATAATTGTTGGATGAGTCACAGCGTGAAGTGAACGAATGACAAAAAGGGAAAACAGCTCACATTTTATTACTTCCTTGGCTCCTTAACCTTGTGCTAGAGTTTACTCTTACTTTTTTGTCTGTGTGAATTTGTCATTCCATCTGCACTTAAGTGTAGTCTTATCAAAGGGGAAGAAAAATGACAGAATGTAAAGAAGCAATCTAAAGGTCTTTAATAAAAAGCAAGAGCTAATTCTAGCACCTGGGAGGCAGAGGCAGGAGAATCTCTGTGAGTTGATCTATAGAATATGTTCCAAGACAGCATAGGGAGATCCTGTCTAAGGAAGAGGAGGAGGAGGAAGAGGAGGAGGAGGAGGAGGAGGAGGAGGAGGAGGAGGAGGAGGAGAAAGCAAAAACAGAAGAGAGGAGAGGAATTGGCATCAGCACACTTGCATATTTACATACCATTTTTGAAGGGAGAATGGGTCCCGGTCTCGGTGTATACTCTCCCTGTGATTCTTGGGGCTGATGCCTGTGTGTTTCCTTAGGTGAATTCTTAAGGATCCCGACTGTAGGGAATACATTAGTATATAAATAACTTTACCCAGGAAGATAGTACAAGTACAAAATTCAATTTTATGAAGTCAAGTCCATGGCACTGAATCATAGATGTGAGGATTTAGTTTTAAATCTCAAGTTGCTTTCTAAATCAATTAAAGGTAGAGTCAATTGTTTTTACTGGAAAGCCCAAGAAACACAGTGGAAGTCAACAATGAGACCATGGTTTGGTTCTGAAGCTCACTAGTGTGAGCTTATTTTAATAAACCTTCCTATTTGCCTGGTGCATAGCTGAGGTTGGGACCTCAGCAACGTCAGTTTTGTGTTAGAAGCCACAAAACAGGAATTGTCATTCACATGTTAACAAATGATTTTATTTTTTAAAAGTCACATGCATTAGACTGCTCT
This sequence comes from Lophiomys imhausi, assembly GCA_907164525.1. Lineage (NCBI taxonomy): Eukaryota > Metazoa > Chordata > Mammalia > Rodentia > Muridae > Lophiomys > Lophiomys imhausi. Next base: position 13,804,714 of record CAJQZJ010032563.1, on the reverse strand, counting down.
TTCTGGGATAAGTGTCTAGGCACACTAAGAAATTATCTAATTCACCCAGAACATGTGAGGAAATTGAAATGGTGTCTATTATTTGCCTGAATGCACACAATTTAATTAGTTTTCCCAAGGAAGGAAAGCATGCTTCTAGAATTAGAAGAATACACCTGAGGTTTGGAAAGTGTAGAAGCAGAGGCCTCACAATTGTTGAGTGCATAACTCAGAGGCAGATTGGTTACATATCTGGTCCATCTGCTCTTTGTATAGTTTGAGTTCCTATGGAAACTAGAAACAACTTTCTGCTGCCTATGGAGCTGTGGGTCGCGGTTCGGTTTGCAAGAAGAAACAAAGGATTGCTTATCAATTCCGAGACCCAAGGTTTTAGTCAACGGCCTTCCATGCCTTCCTACCCCTGCTTTATTTAAAGTTCAGCCACCTGGATTTTGAGCGTGGCTCAGCCAGACTATGAATGATGCCATCAGACACAGAAACCTGCTTTCCAAGGGGTTAGTCAGCAGGAGAATGAAGCCATGCCGGGTCCAGCGTCCGCCAGCTATGCTGACCTGGAAGATGCCAGCACAGAGCTGCCCAGGAGGCGGACGCCTGGCCTGCAGTTTACCTTTTATGGGATCAGGATGCCTTGAATCTGAGCCACACTGGCCTTCTGTGGAGACCCTTTCTTACTCTTTTAAGAGCATCGAATCTAAATGTCTCCCCATGGAACTCAGTTGGCTTTTGAGGACCTTGTGTACTGGGTGGCTGACTTTTATAGCTCCCGCAAGGGCGAATGAGCCTAGTTATTGCAGTGCATTGCCAGCGAGCATCTGTTATCTCATTGGCTCTAGATGACGAGGCTACTTAAGTGGTCCTTGTAAATAGTCATGATCCGTTGCTCTAACTCTCTGAGGTCGTACCTAGAGCTGACAGACCATCATTAACATTTCTTCCTACCTCTGTTTACAGACCCACAGTGATGGGCATGCAAATTAGTGAGTCAGCCATGAAGCCCAATCACGGAGGAAATATCCGCCAGAACACAGGCTTCTCTTCTACTAAGCAGACCTTTTGATTGGGGGAGGGTAAGGGGGAGGGTCAGGATTGAGGTCCCTGTGATCATGGCCACCACAAGGAAGATCTCTATGAAATGCGTGGCCAGAATTAGGGACAACCACACAGTTCAGCAGAGGGAATGTTTAATTTACCGACAACAAAACTGCATTCTGGCCAAGATCATCCCATTGCCAGCAATAAAACAAGTCAAGTGTCCCCAGAAAGGGACACCTCCTTCCTGACCTTCGGGTCAATGGTCAATGAAGCTGTTGTGATCTCTCAGACACCAGTACATTATCTCTCACCTCTGCCTTCCGCAGTCGCAGGGACACAGCTTTACATCTGTGCTGCCACGGCCTCAGGAAGCTTAAGGCATTTGAAAACATTTGCTGTTTAAAAGAGTGTTAAGCACGATTTCTCTGCCATTTAGGGACTATCCAAGACTGGAGGTTGTGTTTTCTGTTATGGACAAAATGTTTCTAGTCTGGGAGTTTGGTAGACGCGTCCTGCCTGCCATGTCTTTCTTAGCAGGCTTCACTCAGGTACCTGCTTCTTCAATTGATCTCTTGCCACTCCCTTTCTTTAGAATCTGTGAGGCCTCTGCCCAAGCCTAGAGTCTCTGTGGCTTATATTTGCTTTTTCTTTTTTTTTTTTTTTTTGGTTTTTCGAGACAGGGTTTCTCTGTGTAGCCCTGGCTGTCCTGGACTCACTTTGTAGACCAGGCTGGCCTCGAACTCACAAAGATCCGCCTGCCTCTGCCTCCCAAGTGCTGGGATTAAAGGCGTGCGCCACCACCGCCTGGCTTCTGTGGCTTATATTTCACCAGTATCCTCCAAGCTGAGTGAGGACTTTGTTCTGTGTTCCTGGGGCCTCTGCTCACACTTCTCTTGGACTCGACCACTGTATGATGGTTATTGCAGAGGACTCATTGCATCCCCCTCGGATTGTTAGCTCTATGAAGTACACTTGGCTTCTGTCTCTGTTTCTAATGTCCTGCATCATTTGATTCAGTGTGTGCTTCTGTGGATATTTATAGACTGAATAAATGAACTGAAAGAATGAATGAGTGAAATAAACACACACACATATTTAAAAGTATCTTTTGTTGTAGATTTAAAATATACAATCTGATATTATAGAGTGTGTATGAAGAGAAAGGTAGGGGAATTAAAATATGTATTACCTTACAGAGTTATGTGTAAAGGAGCTAAAATTTATTCATGCTCGTTGGGCATGGTGGCTCACACCTGTAATTCCAGCTCTGGAGGGGCTTAATCAGGAGGATCACTATAAGTTAAATACCAGCCTGGTTTAGATAGTGAGTTCCAAGTTCCAGGTGATGTTGAGCTACAGAGGAGGACCCTGTCTCAAAGCCAAGCAAACAGGGAAAAGTTTTATTTCTTTAACACAAATCCACTGTCTCTCAAAGTACCTGCACATTAGACCTCTAGACTTACAATGAGGAAACAGAGTCCCTTTAGTATTTGTTTTTAGGTGGTGGCTGGAAAGGTGGGAGCCAGTGGCACACCAGGCAAAGTCGTCGTAATTAGCACCTCATTGAAACTTGTCAACTATGCTGGACACCGCTGATGGGGTGTGTTCCTGATGCACCTAAGATTACAAGGAGGAGCTCACACATAATTAGATGCCTGGTGCTGTAAATTACCAAAAGTCTACAGGGTTCCCAACAGATCATCCTGATATTTAGGAAGAAATCTATGACCTTTGTCTTCCTGCAGAGCAACCTTAGGCATTCTCACTGGGCATAAAAGGTCTAGGTTTTGACATCCATCAAAAGCCCAGGGGACAAAACTTTTGAAAAGTTGTATTATGCATAATAATATGTGTTCTGGTCCCTCCCTCCATGCACACACCCTCTGTCTCCCCACACCTGGTGACCACTTCTTGTCAGTGCCCTTGTCTCATTCCCATGAGAATTGCCATTAAATGGTGTCTCGGTTACTTTTGTGTCATGTTGACCAGAACACCTGATGGGAGCAGGGTAATGGAAGTGAGGTGTTTTGTTTTTATTTCTTTTCCCAGAAGGTTTCAGTCCACTGTGGGTGGGAAACATCATGGTAGGAGCATGTGACCAGGGCTGTTCACATCAAGGTGGGCCAGTAGGCAAAGAACATGCCACGAGCCAGGGGCTGGTTATACCCTTGAAAGGCCCAGAGGCCTGGTTGTCATCCAGGCCACCTGCCAAAGGTCACACAGCCTCAAGTAGCACTCTGACAAGTCTCAGGGGAATTGCAGATCTAAACCATGACAAATAGCCTCTTTTGTGTAGAATGAGGGTCATTTTAGCTCATTTACACCTATCCTCTGCCTCTACTACCTTTACAGTGGAACTTGTTTTTAATTCGTTTTGTTAGTCAAATAGAACCCTTAAAAACTTATTGAGTTTCTACCCTTTGGGGCCATGTTATTTCTGTTGTATGGGTTTTGTTTGTTTGTTTCATTTTAATTTTTTCTTTATTTTCTTTTTCCTTTTTATTTATTTATTTTTTTTGGTGTGAATTTCACATCATGCACCCTGATCCCATTCATCTCCCACCTCCACTCAGACCCGCCCTCCACCCTTGCAACCTCTCCCAAAAGAGAAAAAAAAAATCTCACTGTGGTGTGTCACAGCATGTCCCACAATATTCCCTTTTGTCTACAACTCAGGGTTAGGACTGGCTCTCCCCCACTCACATCTTCGGGGCCAGCTCACCCACAGCCTCCACATGCTGGGCCAGCTGTACTATGTTGCCCAGGCGAGGTGCAGGGCCTCCTCTCCCCAGTGTTGCGGCTGATGAAGGACACAGCCAGCTCTCCTGCTATCAAGATCCCAGGGCCAGGTCTCCCACCTGCTACAGGTGATGAGGGGTGAGGGAGTAGAGGGCATCTCTCCCTTCTCCATGCAACCAAAGGGAGATGAGTGGTAGGGCCAGCTCTCTCAAACTCGCATCCTTGGGGCCAGCTCACTTCCAACCCGAAATGTGCAAGGCCTGCTCTCCCGAGTGCTGCAGCTGGCTGGGGGCAGGGTCAGCTCTCCTGCTCTCAAGCCTCTAGGGCCAGTTCTTCCATGATGCCCAGGTGGTGGGTGGACCAGTTCTGCACAGTCCTCAGACATGTCCTCAGGTGGCAGCCCAGACCAGGGATGCCCACCTGGCTTTTGGAGGTAATGTGCCCCTCCTGCTACATGGCCATGGACCCAGATATGGCTCCTGGTGGCAGCAGAGGCCAGCACCCCACCCTGGTCTTAGGTGGTATCACATCAGGTTGTTCCTCACTACCCTCATGTCTCCAGTTTACCTTTCTTCATTGTTTCCACATTCTTCTGTTTTTCTTTCTCTTTCATTTCTCCACCACTTACTTGTTCCCCTTAGTGGTGTCCATGGTCTCTGAGCATCTGGGCTTGTCTCAGGAGTGGTCTTGGGAGTGCTATGCCTCACTTGTGCGTTGTGCGTTAGTCACCTCCAGCCTGGTCTGATCCCCAGGCCTGCGTGGCACCAGACTGGTGTTCATCTCAGGCTATCTCCCTGTCCAGGCCCCATGATACCAGTCTGGTGGTTGTCTCAGGCTCACTCCTTGCCCAGCTCTCCTGAGTGCCCGTCTGCCCAGGGTCCGAGGTTTCAGGAAGGGTTCTTCTAGTCTCTGGCTTGTTTCCTGTCCTGGGAACCCATCTGGGCTTGCCTTGTGCTGGACTGGTGTTTGTCACAGGCTTGCTCCCTGTCCAGGCTTATTGGAGCCAAACTGGTGGTGGTCTCAGGCTTGCTTTTTTCAGGGAATATTAGGCTACTATTCATTCAGATGTTCATAGGTCAGAACACTGAACGTAGATATAGCCTCTCTTTTCTCTGCCACCTACTGAAGCCCATGTGACATAGCAGCCACATCTGCAATGCCTCTAGGGGCAGGTTTTTGTTGTTGTTGTTTGCTTGAAGTATTTTTTTTTAAGTTTTTCTGTTGCATTTCTTGATGACACATGCTATAAGAAGAGATATTGTTTGTTTTCTTTCTCTCTTTCTCTCTGATAGAACTTTTATTTGGATTCTATATCTAAATAAAGAGGCCCCAGGTTGCACCAAGCCTCATGATCCTCCAGACTCAGCCCCCTGATTTCTGGGATCTACAGGTGTGTGCCACCACTTGCAGTTAACAGGAAGAAGTCGATTCTGTTACTTAATCCCCCGTTTCACTTCTTGCCTTTGTCAGCTCCTCTTACTTTTTCACTAACATGGAATAGATTAGCATTTAGATTTTCTTCTGCAGGGAGAAGGTTTGCTGGTACTTTAATGGGAACATTGAAAGCTGAAAGTATTGAGTGACTTGTATAAGGTGCTTTAGCTGGTTAAATGCTAGAGCAGGGTTGAAGTCAAGGCTTTTGACTTGTGATCTAGTGGTCTAGTGCCTAGTGGCTGTCTATTCTTTGCTAGGCATTGTATTTGGTGCCAGAAATAATAAACAATAAATTATTCCTGACCTCATGCTTCACAGTCAAGGAAGAAAGTTTTACATAAACATAACTAGGTTTTAATGCTATTATATTAAAAAGGAAGTTGTTATCTAATTATTATTATTATTATTACTATTATTATTATCATTTTACTTATTTTTTAATCCTGCAGGTCAGAGGTTAGGGAAAGTAATAGCTATTAGAGGTGACAACTTTTAAAAAAATATTATATTTATTTATTTTATATCTATTTATTTGAAAACTTCTTAAATTCATTGATTAATTTAATATATGTACATGTATCTGAGTATATGTAAGTGTACCACATGCATGCAGGAGCTTATGGAGTCTAGAAGAGGGTGTCAGATGCCCTGGAACTGGAGTTACAACGCTTGTGAACCACCATGTTGGGCCTGGAAATCAAACCCTAGTCCTCCGCAAGAGTAGCAAGTGCTCTTAACCGCTGTGCTATTTCTCTAGCCCCAGACATAGCAATTTTAATACGTTGAGAAGAAAATGTTTCACTTATTTACGGTTAAAAGAATAAGGCTTTGCTAATATACTTTCTAGAAGGTCACTTAAATTGTCTATTTCAAGGTCAAATAGGAAAGCAAATTCTTTGGAAGTCTGAAAGCAAATTCTTTAGAAGTTTACAACCATTTAATATGTTTTGGGCATGTAGAAGGTTTCCATGGGAGAGTGTTGAGTAGTTGTTAGTTGTTCTTATAGGTTTGTGTATAGTCATTTCACATGCCTGCTTGTTTCTCTCTTCCGGTTCCACTGCATGGCAGCTTGTGAACTTTCTTTGTTTTTCTTCCTCCTTCAGATTTTCATCACCGTGAATTGCTTGAGTACAGATTTCTCCTCCCAGAAGGGCGTGAAAGGACTTCCTCTGATGATTCAGATCGACACATACAGTTACAATAACCGCAGCAATAAACCGGTCCACAGAGCGTACTGCCAGATCAAAGTCTTCTGTGACAAGGTGAGCAAAGACGACAGTTTGTCAGAAAAGTACTGTTAGGACTAGATGTTCTTTTTAATGACATTCCTCCCTTTCCGCTCTTTCTTGTCTCGTGGTGTTACGTTTGTAAATTGCACGGAAGTGGTGGTCACTTTCGTTCTCAAGTCCTGTTAGATATTTAGGGAATCACCAGTCCACTGTTCTTTGTTTCCAGCCATTTTTACCATTAATTTAGTCACTGGCATGGTCCTATGGCTTAGTTCTCTCAGGGTGCTAAAACGAAATGCCCCAGGTTAGGTGGTATGAGCAATTAAAAAAAAAAAAAAGACCTCACTTTTTTTTTTTTTTTTTACAGTTCAGGGGGCTTGAAAGCTAAGATCAATGAGTTCAGTACCTGTGAAGGTCATCTTCCTGGCTGCCAGTTGCCATGTGCTTCCTTTGTCCTCACGTGGGAGAGAGAAGAGCTCTCCTTGTGTCCTTTCATAAGGACATGATCCTGTCAGGAATCAGCTTCATGACCTGAGCAGTGTTAAAGGCTTCACTTCATCACACAAACTGTCTGGGGGTGGAATGAGGGGAGCCTCAGTTCGTAGCAAACTGTGCTTTGGTCTGAATATGCGGCTGTATTGGCAGATGTGGAGCATCCGTTGGGTGTGGACACTATTCTAGAGCATAGCAATCTAACCTTTGCCATTTGATGTGTTGCACGGGGCCTCACCTACATCTTTTGGGACTAAAAATCACACCTACAAAATAAGTTCATTAGTTTGTACACACTCAGGACACAGTGCTACTATAAAAGAGACAGGAGAGCTGGGTGTGGTGGCACATGCCTTTAATCCCAGCACTCGGGAGGCAGAGGCAAGCAGATCTCTGTGAGTTTGAGACCAGCCTGGTCTACAAAGTGAGTCCAGGACAGTCAAGGATACACAGAGAAACCTTGTCTCAAAAAATAAGTAAATAAATAAAAATAAAAAACAAACAGACAAACAAAAGAAAGGATAGTTAGAATAAGAAAATTTAAACCCTAAAGGTCAGGTACAAGAGATCGTCACAAGGGTAAAGACAAGTGTGCTGTAGCATCGATCATTTGAAGGCCTGTGTGGTATAGCGTCTATGAGGGGAGGTAATGGAGACACTTTACCAAAGAGTGATTGCCCAAGGCATTCATAGGGAAACACCGAAGGGCCCTCTGAGGACAGGGTGTGAGATGGGGCTGAGGGTGCAGGTTCTGAAGATCCCAGTTGGCTGGTGTGCAAACAGACTGAACATTGCTGGGTTGTTTTCCATGAGAAGCTACAAGGTTTTCCTGGTCCAGGAAAAACCATGTTCCAGAAAAAAAAAAAAAAAAATGGTGCTATTAAAATCAGCTGCTGGAATAGGCCAACGGGTGGCCAGGAAAGAGAAGCTCTAAAGAAGGTTGAAAACTAAGACAGGAAAGGATACTCTCCTGGTTAGCTTTTTGTCACTTGATATAGTTTTCTGAGAAGAGAATTGGCATTGTAGAAAATTCCTCTAGCAGATTGGCCAGTGTGTAAGTCTGTGGAGCATTTTCTGGATTGATGGTTGATGTGGAAGGGCTTAGCTCATGGGGATGGTGCTGCTGGTGGTCCTGGGTATATAAGAAAGCAAACTGAGCAATCCTCGAGGAGCAAGCCAGTAAGAAATGGTCCTCCGTGGGCTCTGATTCAGTTCCTGCCTGGAGTTTCTCTCCTTCAGTGATGGTCTGGCACCTGGGAGATGAAATAAGTCCTTTCTTCTCCAGGTTGCATTTGGTCATGCTCTTTATTATAAGAATAAGAAGCACACGAAGATAGACACAGATATTAAAAAGGACAAAACTAGGGGCTGGCTCTGAAAAGAGCACTTGCTGCTCTTGAAAAGGACTTAGATTCAATTTCCAGCCACTATGGCAGCTTTACAACCATTGTTAGCTCTGGTTCCAAGGAATCTGACGCCCTCTTGTGGCCTCTGTGAGCACCAGGCACTCACATATTACACACACTTACATGCAGAGGAAGCATTCACACACAAAGTAAATAAATCTTAAAACAATAATCCTATGCGTCTTTGTGAAAACTTGAGGAGCAGGGTCACAATAGTGACTAGGCAGCCGGGCAGTGGTGTCACACACCTTTAATCCCAGCACTTGGGAGGCAGAGGCAGGCGGATCTCTGTGAGTTTGAGGCCAGCCTGGTCTACAAAGTGAGTCCAGGACAGCCAGAGCTGTTATATACATAGAAACACTGTCTCAAAAAACAAAACAAAAAAGAGTGACAAGGCTAGAAGAACTGTCCTGGCTTACTCTTTTGCCAGAAAATGGCTCAGAAAATAGCCAACCCCCAAAACATTTCATTAAAAAGTGAGATTATGAGGTTAAGATCAGACCAACTTCCTTATGAATGAGCACCACGAAGCTATCACCATCCAGCAGATGAAATACAGCCCAGTATCTTCTAGTGAGCTGATGAATCGAGATAACAGAAGCAGGGATCAGCAGGAACTTGGAAAGGATGCACATGAGAACAGAAATGTGCTCAAACTCAGGAAAGAAGTAGAAATAAAAACTGGACTATCACAGAAGATATTAGAGGCAGCACATGGCTGAACAGTGTGACAGATGACGTCATCAGAAGATACAAGTGGGACAATAGCACAGATTTCAAAAATAGAAGGAAATTATAAAAGAGTGAAAAATATCAGAGAAGAGTGCTAAAGATGATGCAGTATTTATAGAACAGTGAGCATTGAGAAGAACAAAGCAAGGCAACCCCCAGCAACAGAATAAACTAATGTAAAGATGAAACATAGAACCCCTGGGAGTGTTGG
>CAJQZJ010032563.1:13748311-13795429 GCA_907164525.1 Lophiomys imhausi | reverse complement strand
TGGGAAACTGGCTCAGGATAACAGTATGAAGAAGCAGCAGCTATCGGCTGGGCATAGAGGTGCACCCTTTTATCCCAGAACTTGGGAGGCAGTTGGATCCCTATAAATCTGAGGCCAGTCTTGTCTACAAAGTGTGTTCCAGGACAGCCAGTGGGCTACATAGTGAGACCCTGTCTCAGGGAGGAAAGAAAGAAAGAAAGAAAGAAAGAAAGAAAGAAAGAAAGAAAGAAAGAAAGAAAGGAAGGAAGAAAGGAAGAAAGGAAGAGAGAAACATGGCCAATGGCTTATTTCTGGCCAAATTAACTCAAGTGTCAAGAATATAGAAAACTACAAACTTCAAATAAAACATAAATATCAATATAGCACCTCAAGTCCAGTGAATATTCCTTCTTTGGAGGAATATTCTAGTAGAGGATAAACTCTAGACATGGAATGCAAAAACACAAGTGATATGCTGATAGTAGGCACTAGGCACAAATTTAAGTCTGTGAGTTGAGAGAGTGTGGCCCTGTGACCGACATAGGATGACTGTTGAGAAGCTCAGTGAGTGCTGGGAGATGGCTCAGTGGATGAATGCTTTTTATGCAAGTGTGGGGACCTGGATTTCAATCCTTTGCACCCATATAAAAAACTGGGCACACTGCATGTGTCCAACATAACTTCAGTGTTGTTTTCAGAGGCATGAGATTCCCCAGAGATCCCTAGGCGGGTATTGTAGCTTCAATGGTGAGCTCAATGTGAGACCTGTCTCAAGGCAACAAGTCAGAGAGTAATAGCGGGGTTATTCCATGTGCTTCTCTGGCCTTGGTATGCACTGATGTACAAACAAAGTTAGGTAACAAAGGTGGGATAATCTCATTGGCTGCCTATAGGTATGGGCTGGTGACTGCTTCACATTAGATGGTGAAGACAAAGGAAAAAGGCCAATAGCTAATTACATGTGGCCCTTCTTTTTTTTCTTCTTCTAATTTTAATTTTTAGACTTTTTTCAAGTCAGGGTTTCTTTGTGCAGCCCTGGCTGTCCTAGAACTCACTCTGTAGACCAAGCTGGTCTTGAACTCACAGCAATCTGCCTGTCTCTGCCTCTCGAGTGCTGGGATTAAAGGCCCAACTGGCCCTTCATTCTTAAAGGCACAGCAGTCTGTTATATTAAAATACCTGTTTTAGCAATGGAATAGCACAGGGAGAAATGGGTTCCTGTGATCTGAGAGCAGTGACAGCAGATTGGAACTGGTCAGGAGAAGAGAAAGGAGGACATAGCCACTAGAATTGCACAGGGATGAACAGCCTTACAGTCCCAGAACTAAGGGACAGTTAGGTAGATTCCAGAGCCCAGGGGCCACTTGACTTAGTGTGCACAGTGAGTAACATACATGCATGTGAGTCAGAAGGCGCAAGGCAGTTGGCTGGACTCACGCAGTAGAGGAGCTGGGTCCAGACTTAGATCTGTCTCAGTTCCAACTCCTTGAATCAACGACTAACTTTATTCACAGAGTGTGAGGATGACAGCCGGTCACTTAAAAAACCCAAAACTAAACAAACAAATAAAACCCCAAACTTACAGAAAGGAGAATGTCGAATTGTGGCTGTGACCTATGTCTCAGAAGAAAAGGGGCTCGAAGAAGACGAAATGGTTGATTATACTATTTGTTTGCCCATTTTTAAAAAATGAGATTTTCGTTCAGTTATTTTGCCTTTCAGTGAGAGAGGATGAGAAGGGGAGTGTATGCACTCCCTACCCCCCCCCCAAAAAAAAAAGCTTTGTTTTCTGAAGTCATGTGACAGGGCCGTCAACAAGGAAACAGTGTTTGGAAAAACCATGTACTTGTGTGGATATGTTTGTAAACACTGAAAACCCAGAAAGGATTTCCCTTATATTCCCTTTGCTAATTGGAAAAAATGCCGCATTCCTAATAGTTCCTGTTTTAGTTTCTGCCATACATACCCGGTGAAGCCATTGGGAGATGATGGGTAAATGGTTGGCCTTGATTCCAAGCAGCTAGTGACAGTGTTTCTGGTGGGTTTCTGTAGAGCCCAGTGTTAAGGAGTGGGTGGGGAATGTCAAGAAACTCACCAGAAGAGGAATCTAAGAGGGTTAGCTGTAATTGTATCAGTTGCAGGAAATTTATACTCTTGCGTGAAATAGACCCCTTCCGTAAGTGTAGAAGTAATGTTTTCTGGAAGTTTTTGGCCACAAATATTCCTAGGAAATGAAGTGATGCAGATCTTGGTGTAAGAAGATCTTGCTGTCTTTCCTGAATGTCTATATGCTTCTTCCGGTCTTACTGAAATCACTGCTTTAGTTTAGAAAGGAGAGTGGCACTTCCCCAAGAGTGTATATCATGTCTCTATTTCCTGAAATCTATACTGCACATATATTCCTTGTATAAAAGCCCTTATGTGGTAGCCTGGGTCCCCTGAACTGAGACTCTGGTGTGGGTTTTCACAAGATGGTCCATAAATTCCCAATGGGATGACTTGATGAACATGGTGTCTTCCCAGAAGTGGGAGGGGGGGTCAAGTAGTTGTAGAACCTGCAGATGGTACCTAAGCTGGCCTTGATGGAGATGCCCAGGACGGCAGTGCAGCCCCTGGCTGATGTGTAGCAGTCTTTAATACTGGCCATGCATAGCAGCTTCCCAGGCACACAGGCAGGGACAATGCCAGTGCCTCTGGGGTCAGGGGTGAAGACACACCAGCACAGGACCACAGCTTCCTGTCACCTTGCATGGAACAATGTGGGGCTTGCAGATCTTGTTCCCCCACTAGCCCCTCAACACAGGGGTGATGGAAAGCTTGGCCAACATGATAGTCCCTCAGATGTTGGCTATATCCTTGGACCACTAAGCACCAGGGGCAGCATGACTATTGTAATCTCCAATCACAACCAAAGCCTTGAAGCCTTGAAAAGCTGCACTGGCATGAGCCTCAGAATCTCATCCTTTAGGGATGTACCCAGGAAAAAGTCGATAGTCTGGCAGGGAGAACAGGTGAATCTCCTCGGGGTACTTGATCTTCAAGTTCTTGACGGGGTGGCCCAGCTTGGTGACAGATGTCCACTCCTTAGCCTCAGCTTTACCTCCACAGCCCCACAGCCTCTACTATGACCTCAGTCCTCTCCAGAAGCCACTGGGGCCTCCCCAGCCTTGACCCTGATTCTTTCTGGCTCTCCCACTACACCTGTTCCATCCACCGTTTGGTGTTTTCCACAATAGGAGGATGACAGAGAAGATAATTCTTTTTGTTGTTGTTGTTTGGTTGGTTGGTTTTTGGTTTTTGTGACAGGGTTTCTCTGTCCTTGACTTGTTTTTGTAGACCAGGCTGGCCTTGAACTCACAGAGGTTCGCCTGCCTCTGCCTCCCAAGTGCAGAGGATTAAAGGCGGACACCACCACAATTAGACTATTCTTAGAAATAATAGAAATAAGACCCTAAAAGTAAAATTTCTTGGGATGTAGCCATCTTAATTAGTTACTTTTTTTCGTGCTATGATAAAACACAAATTATGGAAGAAAGAATTTATTTTGACTATGGGTCCAGAGGATTGAGAGTTTATCATGGCAGGTGAAGCATAACAGCGTGACAGTAGGAGCAGGAAGAAGAGAGAAGCAGAAATAATGCAGAGAGAGAAAACCGGAAGTGGGGTGAAGTGATAAGCTCTCAGCGTTCACCCCCAGTGAACGCTGAGAGCAAGCTTGCCTCTTTCCCAAATATCACCACCTATAACAATAAATTTCTATTTATCACACATGTATTTATTAATGCTTAACAATTACCTAACAATTGTCTATCAAATTCCTAAATCCTAAACCCAAACCCTAATTTTGAAACCAAGCATCTAAAACTTAATACAAACATTTAACTTTAACCTAAGTTTTCTCAAAAGGATATTTTCCTGTGAGCATGGGTCTTCATATAATTCTTAGTATTTTTTTTTTTTTTTTTGAGACAGGGTTTCTCTGTGTAACAGGCCCTGGCTGTCCTGGACTCGCTTTGTAGACCAGGCTGGCCTCGAACTCACAGTGATTGGCCTGCCTCTGCCTCCCAAGTACTGGGATTAAAGGCGTGCAGAATTAAGAGCAATTAACATATGAAAGTTTCCCAGGTGGCTCACCTATTCAGATGCTTAAGGCCTGCAAAGGCCCAAAGTCCCAGAGCTCTGCTGCTTCTAAACAGCTCCCAAATCTCAGGGAGAATCCCAGGGAGAATCCGTCCCTATCCAGACCTGAAACCAGTCAACATCAGAGGGTGAAACTTTCCAATGATATTAAAGGAAGTTCTCTGCCAGACAAAAAGGAGGTGAAACAAGAGGAGCCCAGCTCCCGTCTATGTGCATCTTGACTTATATATCTTCAGCAGAGGTTTTGGACCCTTTTTAAGTTATGCCCCTGGGCTCAGACTTTTTCCAAAAAGCTTTTTGCAGAGGGGCGTGCATTCACAGGCGGTCAGCAGATGTGGGCAGGTGACTCAGGGCATGTCATTCGGATGCTTTTCACAGAGGGTTATGAAATGACAGGAGACCCCAGGAGGTTGGGCACCTCAGGAGGCATGTCCTGGTCCTAGCCCTAAGATCAAAGAGGTCCTGGTCCTTGGCAAGTTCCTAAGGACATGTCATTTCAGAAGTAAGTCTTTTTTTTTTTTTATCTTAAAGTCCAGCCTTATTCCAAGTTCCCTATGCTATTATATGCTAACACTAACCCTACCACAACCACCTGCTAGGGACCAAGTGTTCAAATACCAAGCCGGTGGGGAGCATTTCTCCTTGAGATCACCACACCATCTGTCTGAGTTAGCTCTCTGCCACTGTGAGAAACCCTGTGACCAAAAGCAGCTGTGGAAGAGAAGGTTTACTTCACCTTATTCTTCCAGGTCACATCACAGAGTGAAATCAGGCAGTAGCTGGAGGCGGGAACCTGGAGGCGGGAACTGGAGCATCGGCTGTGGAGGAGTGCTGTTTATTGACTTGCTCCCCCAGCTTGCTCAGCCTCGTTTCTTATACCACCCAGGAACACGTGTCCAGGGACCACACCACCCGCAGCAGGCTGGGGTCTTTTCACATAGATCAAGAAAATGCCCCACGGGCATTTTCTCAGTTGATGTTCTCGCAGATGACCCTGTCTTGTGTCAGGTTGTCAAGTTGTTCAACAAACAAAACAACAGCAACAACAAACTAACCAGGGCAGTATTTAACCTGACAAGCCTATATTTTTACTTGACACTAATACTTAAAAATAAAACAAAATTTGACTCTCCAAAAAAAAGAGAGAGAGAGAGAGAGAAAGAATTTGTATAATCTTGGGATGTGTCTTGAGTGAGTTATAGTTTATATGGGCATATAATAAAGACCTACACCTATTTATGTGAAATGCTAAATTATACAGAGCTTCTAACTCACGGCCCAGTGCCCTTTATGCATCTAAGAAACAATGCTACCATTTCCTCATTCCACACTTACATAATATGGAGAACCTCTTGCTTCAAGTTGGTTTGAAACAAGGTATTACAATGGTCATTTAGCATTTCTCTTTGTTTAAACTCAAAGGCTCTACAAACTTTTAGGATATTTTGATAAACATTGTATTGCAGATGTATCTATGTTTTGTATGTTGTCCGTCTTTCTGTGAGTTTACATGACCTGTTAAGTACCAATGACACCTCAAAATTTAATGTAAAATAGCATAAAAATCACTCCTCCCCTTTGATAGTGTTTGGTGTAAATGGCGTATTGTGATTGTCTGAATCCTATCTATGTGAGACATGTAAACAGCCTAAAAAACCATAGTGCTCTTGTTGACCAAAAGTCCCCACTGCTTCCTAGCCTTGGACAGAACTAGGTCTCTGTTATAAGAGTCAATGTGACTAAGAAGTGTTTCTAGTTCTTTTTAATTACAATTTATCCATGAATGTGTTTGAATAGATTCAAATCTTTTTTATATAGTTGAAATTTGATACTTTATGTGATACTTTATTCCAAGTATGAGTATGTTCAGCATACTCATTTTGACTTTGCCTTTTGACTTTTCTTCTTCTTCTTCTCCTCCTTCTCCTCCTACTCTTCTTCTTCCTTCCCCAGGGAAGAATGCATTTTATACTGTTGAATCTGTGTGTTTTATCTGATAGTTTCAGGCCATTTCTAAAGGTTGAAGGTTGAAGGCTGCTTTATGTGTCATGCAGCACGGTTCCCAGAATAGCCACTGCAGGGGAAAAGGATTGTTAAAATGGGCCAAGACCTAGGGAAAAAGCTGAGGTGTGGTGTCCCATGAATGTCACCTGTGTAGGGCATTGTGAGTACATGGTGTGGGTGAATTCTCCTGAAACCAGAACAGAGAAAGCAAGAGGAAGCTGTGCTGGGATGTCTCTGTCTGGAGATCAGAAGAGGAATTGTAAGTGAACAAATGGTCCAAAAGAAATGTGAACAGTGGCCGGGTGTGGTGGCGCACGCCTTTAATCCCAGCACTCAGGAGGCAGAGGCAGGCAGATCTCTGTGAGTTCAAGGCCAGCCTGGTCTACAAAGTGAGTCCAGGACGGCCAAGGCTCTGTTACACAGAGTAACCCTGTCTCAAAAAACCAAAAAAATTAAAAGAAAAGAAAAGAAAGATGAACAGTGGATGAATGATGCAGGTGCTGGGGACAGCTGATCAGGTAGTGAAGCAGGAGAAGGCCTTGAATTTGGCTAATAAAAAAGTCAAATTATGAGGAACAGGAGTGCAGAAGAGAGTAGATACACGTGTCTCTGTATGATAGAATGAGTACCATCTCTAAAGCATATAGGAGAATATTGATACTTCCATATTCAGAGTGATCCCTCATCTTTTGGCCACCACTTAGAGAATAATGCCCCCTTATGTCTTCCTGTGATGATTTCTTTTTTTTTTAATTGAAAATTTTAATTATGTGAATTTCACATCATGCACCCTGTTCCCTCTCATCTCCCACCTCCCCTCAGACCCACCCTCCACCCCTGCAATCTGTCCCAGCATAAAAAATAAAATCTCATTGTGAACTGCAGTGTGTCTCACAATTTTTCTCTTTTGTCCACACATTCTGCTTGCAAATGTTCATTAAAATAACTCCTTGGTCTGGTTCGAGGCCTCTGGTTTTTGCTACTTTGTCAATACTGGAACCTCACTGAAACTCTTCTCAGATATGCCATAGCTATCCTGTGTCATGGAGATCCTGCAGTCCTGGATTATGGAACTGGCCTCTTCTTGCACTCCAGCTGTTCATCCATGGGGTAGATGTTGGGGTGGGCCAACTCAAAGCCCTGGTTCTGGACATGCAACCTTCACTTACATGGCCAGTTCTACTATGGAAAGGTGCAGGGCCTGCTCTCCCAAGTGCTACAACATGTGAGGGGCAGGGACAGCTCTCCTGCTCTTGTGACTCCATCTGGGCCAGATCTCCTGCCAGCCAATGGTGGTGAGAGCAAAAGGGAGGGTAGGGCATCTCTCCCTAGCCAACACCACCACATAACAAACAGAAAACAGGGCTGGCTCTCCCACACTCACTCCCTCAGGGCTGGCTCACTCACAACCCCCATATCCAGGACCAGCTGTAGTGTGCTACCCAGGCAAGGTGCAGGTCCTGCTGTCCTGAGTGCTGCAGCATGTGAGGGTCAGGGAGAGCTCTTCTGTTCTTGTGACCCCATCTGGGCCAGATCTCACCCCAGGGATGGATCTCCACAACCCCCACATCCAGGGCCAGGCAGAGTTATTCTAGTTTCTGGCTTGTTTCCTGTCCTGGGAGCCCATCTGGTGCTTGTCTGGTAGTCATCACAGGCTACACCATGGCACCAACATTGTGTTGGTATCCAGCTTTCTTTGTTTCCAGGAATGTTAGGCTACTATTCATTCAGATGTTCATAGGTCAGAACACTGAATGTAGATA
Source organism: Lophiomys imhausi (assembly GCA_907164525.1). Classification (NCBI taxonomy): domain Eukaryota; kingdom Metazoa; phylum Chordata; class Mammalia; order Rodentia; family Muridae; genus Lophiomys; species Lophiomys imhausi. The sequence continues at coordinate 13,787,543 of CAJQZJ010032563.1, read as the reverse complement.
TAGCCTCTCTCCTCTCTGCCACCTACTGATGCACATGTGACATAGCAGCCACATCTGCAATGCCTCTAGGGGCAGGGATGATGGCTTTTTTAAAAGTCCATAACTATAAGCAGAGGAAAGCTTGCACAGGGAAGCCATATTTGCCTGAAAGCTGTCTGTGCCTAGGGGTTAACTCAATGGGCCAGTGCTTAGGCCATTCTATTAACTAACTAACTAACTAACTACCTACCTACCTAACTAAGTTACTCATCAGGTTTCACTGAGCCAGAGAACTCAGCCTGTTCTTTCCACATGGATTCTAAACTTGAGTTCACGAAATAGGCATGAGGCAGGAAGAGAGGAGGCAGTCTGGGTGAGTTGGCATCAATCCCGGGAGCTCATCAGAAAGTGACATGTGGATCAATGAGAACATTGCTCTGAGGGAAGTCGAGGCTTCCTGACTTCCTCTTCCCTTGTTTTGTTTCCCATCTTCATGGTGTCATGGTGTGTGTGTGTGTGTGTGTGTGTGTGTGTGTGTGTGTGTGTGTGTGAGAGAGAGAGAGAGAGAGAGAGAGAGAGAGAGAATATTTGTGTATGATCTGAGAACATGCTTTGCTTGATCTCTCTTTGTTTTCCCTCTCAGGGAGCAGAAAGAAAAATCCGGGATGAAGAGAGAAAGCAGAACAGGAAGAAAGGGAAGGGCCAGGCCTCCCAAACCCAGTGCAACAACTGTGAGTCACCCTGCCCCCAATACAGACTGTGATAAGGGGAGTGCTGCAGCCTGCGGGGGTCCTTTGAGAAGACAGATAGAAGCAGGCTTTGGGGGATGGTACAAAGTGTAGCCTGCTTTGCCCCTGCTGTAGAGACGATTCCCCCTAATCGTTCGTATGGAAAGCAAACAGAAGTCCTTTTAGACTCAGGACTCCAGGGTGCACACAGGACAGCAGGAAGTGGAGGAACCTTAGATCCACAATGAGTACTTCCTAGAATCCCACATTTTTTGTGTTTTGTTTTGTTTGTTTGTTTATTTGGGCTTGGGGAAGGATTTTTAAAAAGCACAATCATGTCTAAGGTATTGAAAGCTTTGGGGCTAATAGCTGAGCATTCTTGGGCATTCATAACCCGCGTTCACGGGCTTTGTGGTTGCATCTAGCCTCTGATGGGAAGTTGGCCGCCATACCATTACAGAAGAAGAGCGACATCACGTACTTCAAAACAATGCCCGACCTACACTCGCAGCCCGTACTCTTCATACCAGATGTTCACTTTGCAAACCTGCAGAGGACTGGACAGGTACAACGACCCCCTGCTCATACCCTCTGGGCCCCCTCTGTGGGGGCTGCTGGTGCATCTGCAGAGCAGACCACAAAAATAAACTCACCTTTGAGTCTAGTGGCCGAGGAAAATCAGTATCATCCCGGACAAAAAGTAGATTTTTACAGTAAAGACTGTCTTGGGAGAGAATACTGGCATTCTAAGGCAAAGGAAAGTGTGAGCTGTTATTAGAAATTTGTTGACAACGCAACAAAGAAAGAAAGCTCATCCTCTGCCTGTAAGACCAGTTTTGTGTCAAGCATACTCTGTCAGAGCACATATCGCCACCTAGTGGTGAGATGTAAAACTGTATCAATAACTTCATACATTTGCCCAGTGGAGACAAATTAAGATCTTGTCGACATTTTTTTTTTTTTGCTTAGAAAATTAATAGCTCTCACTGAAAGAATAAATCATTTCTCATCTGAAGGAAAAAGAGTATTCAATTTTCATTCAAAAATATAAATACTAAGTCCTATGGTTATATCGAGAAATGAAATGAAGGACTGGAAACCAAATAAATGTTCTTCAATAATTAAATCATTATTTACTACAGCTTAGTTTTGTGAAAGATATGCAAACACTAAAAGCTTAAAGATGAAAACTATATATCCACAGGAGAATTAATTATAATATTGCTCAATGAAAGCAAAAAGTAGGGTACTGTGTCTGACCGAACTGACCTACCCACCCGCTGAGGGATTTTCATATGCTAACTGATGACCGGGTCCTCCGTAACAAGAAGTTTACCGAGTTCCAAGATGACTTTCCTTTTTAAGGTTGCTTCTCCCACAGGAGAAATTAAAACTTTGGAGAAGAAAGAAAAGATGTTTCTTAGCATCAGCCGCAGTTGTCTTTGGCCACACTAACTGGGATTTTAATTTTGCATCAATCGATTTTCTTTGAGTCTAGAGTCCTTGGGTGAAACCACTGTTTTGCGAGATGGAAGCACAGTGACAAGCTCAAGACCCCTCGCGTTCTGAGTGCGGAGACTGACATCAGTCTGAAGGAGACATCTTGCTAGCTTCTCTTTCTCTTTCTGGAGAGTGGTTTATGTATTGACAAGGCAGCTGCACAACCAGGGGATCCTGGTGTGTGTGGGTGTGTACATGTGTGCACATGTGTATGTTTTCATGTTCATAATGTTTCTATCTTGTCTTATTCCATAGGAACCAAGATATAAGAGGAAAGAATGAATATATGATATTGTATCTTGTCTAGAAAAGACAGGCAACAAGGGTGTGTATGTGTATGTATGTGACACACACATACACACAGAGAGAGAGAGAGAGAGTTTCCTGTCCTTTTTAAAAGCTTCCAAGCATGTAGCTGTGTCTTCTATGGAGTGAGGCTCCATTTCTTCCAGAAGAGGAATAGTTGAATTAAACTGTCCTGCTTCCTGTTAACGACTCGGGCTAAGGGTCCTCATCACCCTTGATAGCCTGGCACAGATTCTTGGCAAGAGTTCTCTGAAGTAGAGCAAGCTGTCAAGAATCCTACTGTCCCCACAGTCAGTCCTCCGGCCTCAGTCATCAGTCAATGTATGCCCAAGGCCGACACTGAGAAAAAAGTGTGACCTTTAGAGTTTACTGTCCCCACCAGTCTAAGCAGTCTGGTGGCTTTGTATGTTTGGCCTAAAGGCCCTTTTCACAGCACCCTTGGGCTTCTCTTTGACCCTGGATTCAGAGAGGGGGAGTCAGAAGGGAGCCTGACTGGCGGTCCTGGAAACTACGGGACACTTGGCTGTCTCGTGAAGAGCCTGTGGTCAGTAGCCTCGCAATAGCAGGAGGCGGCACAGCCTTCCTAAACAATGTGTTTAGATCTCGCCAATGGATTTTCTTATTGTCAGGAGCTACATTTGAAGAAGGCCAGAGCAACCTGATCAGACCAGACTAGCTTTAGCTAGAAATAGTCACATTTCTGAATTTGCTTTGTAAAATCTAAACATTATCCCTAGGGAGAATGTGAGGAGGCTGCATTTCCTTAGAAACATGCACATGCAGGCGCACACACACACACACGCACGCACACACGCACGCACGCACACAGGCATGCGAAGACACATGGCATTACCGATCAAATGCATCTTTTTTCTTCTTGAGAGATAGCTTGTACAGTAAGGCAACTCATGCAGATTTCCTTGTTTTATTCCTTTCCTACATGTGCCTATTGTTTTTCCCACAGGTGTATTACAACACAGATGATGAACGAGAAGGGTAAGACACCGGCCGTTTCATTCTAAGCACATAATGTTTGTTTGGGTGGATGACCTTCTAGCTCTGGGTCACCCTGGGCAGGAGATGGGACCTTCCCATGTGCTTGTGACTTCAAACAGGGAAAGGAGCTGTTGGGTGGCAGCTGGGTAACTACCTCTTTCCCTGCAGGCTCCTCTTTCTCTGTGCTCTCCCGTCATTCTATGATCTACCTTTTAATAAACTGTAATTTTGCAAAAAGTGGAAAAGTGGCCCATGTCTTCTAGAGCACTGTTTGCTGAAATCTTTCTGATAGTTCTTGCTTCCCACTGATCCCAACACAATATCTAGTTGAGTGTGAGAGGCTTTCCTGCTTCCAAAACTGCCTGAGACACAAACAGCTCCTAAAGCCTTCGCTCTAGGTAGACTTCTGCCTTTGAATGGGACCCAAGTATGTCGAGAACCTGTTCACTGCCCTGTGGGTTTTAGATAAGAAGTTGTCTTCCAATGTTTTCCACATGTGTCTCTCCAGGTAACAGTGACAAGGCATTCTCCATCTTTACAGAGAACACGTGTCCACCTATGGGTTTTTAGGGGCAGCTAACTCTTCGATGTGATTTCTATCCTTAACTCATGTTGTATACTCACAAGTTTGCAGCTGTGAAAGGGCTGTGTTAAGGCCACTTCTAGTCCACAGTAGGTAGCATCTCCAGCACCTTCTTGGGAGGTAGGCATTGAGTTGCCATCTGCTTGGTTATTGCCAGTGATGGAAAGCTCTCTGCGTATGAGGAAGCTCACTAAATTGTCTTTAAGAGCTGGATGGCTTCAGCTCCTAAGGTTTAAAGGAGGAAAGGTGTACTTTAGCTCACAGTTTTGGAACAACTAACCAAGCTGGCTTGGCTCCATTACATTTGGGTCTGTGCAAAGCAGAAGATGGGGCAGAGGGAGGGGTAGATGTCAAAGTTGTTGCCTCTTGTGGTCTAAAACCAAAAAGAGAATGCCTCTGCTAGCCAGAGAATGCCCTTTTGTGTGTCATTTAGGCTTCCAGCCTCTTGAATGACATTGCCTATGTTTAGTAGGGTCTTCTCTGGTTAATTAAGTCTTTTTGGAAACACCCTCGCAGACACACCCAACAATGTGCTTTACAAATTTCTGTGGGGTCTCTTATTCCAAATATGTTAACAGTTGAGATTATCACAGCACGTTTTCCCCACGAACAGCTTTCCACTTCTGTCCACTAACTGGCTCATGCTCTGCTCTCTGGATAAATCTTTTCTTCATTCAGTGTTCAACTTCCCTGCAACTGCTCTTAGTTAAAATATGGTTTTATCAGCTAGCTGTGGTGGTACAAGCCTTTAATCCCAGCACCCAGGAGGCAGAGGCAGGTGGATCTCTGTGAGTTCGAGGCCAGCATGGTCTACAAAGCAAGTCCAAGACAGCCAGGGCTGTTACACGGACACAGAGAAACCCCGTCTTGAAAAAAATATATAGTTTTATCTTTTAACATTTTAATTCCCCTCATGGGAGACTAGAAAATTTAAACAAAAAAAAAAATTTAAGTGTGTATGGGCATTTGCCTCTGTATGTCTGTGTACCAGTTGCATCCCTGTTGCCCATGAAGACAGAAAAGGGCATTGGATTCCTGGAACTGGAGTCACAGACGATTTTGAGCTGTCCTATGGATCTGGGAATTGAACCCAGGTTCTTTGGAAGAACAGCCAGTGCTTTTAACTTCTCAGCCAGCTCTTTCCAGCTCGACCACTTAAGGTTTTTTTTGTTGTTGTTGTTGTTTGTTTGTTTGTTTTTGTCTTCTGAAAATTGTTTTTCTGAATAAACTTCTGTTTAGAACCTCATGAGTTGCAGGTTATATTGGAAACACTCTTATAAGCTCGATGCGGTATTTTTTTCTCTTAAAGCAAGTTAAAGCTACATTCATTCCTCCAGATCTATTTTATGCTCATTGTCTGCAGTCACTGGATGTAACTAACATTCCCAAGATAATTTTTTCCATAAACCATAGTCAAACCTAGACTTCCCCATTCCTGTGTAAGACACTTCATAGTTGGTGAAGGAAGTGTAGCAGATATTGCTGACCTCATTCCTGGAGCAGAAGTTGACAAGAGGTAGACTGAAGGCCAGATCTTTTTTTGGTGGTCGTGGTGGGGATGGACAGGGTATATGACTCAGTAGCCATGGCTGGCCTGGAACACTCTATGTAGACAAGGCTGGCCTTGAACTCACAGAGGTCCAACTGCATCTTTTGGTGCTGGAAATAAAGGTGTGAACTAGCACACCCAGCCCCAATCACCTATTTTGAATAGTCTACAGACTAAGAATGGTTTTCAATAATTTGAAAACCTCCAATGAAGACTGACATTACATGACATGTGAAATGGAGTGTACTGGAGCCTCTGCAGGGAATAGTGTTAGTTCCTTTATGTGTTGTCTATGATTCCTTTGGTGATACAGCAGCAGAACTGGGTAGTTACAAAAGGAATCTGAAGAAAGCCTTTGTTGTTGGGCCCTTTTCAGATAAAGTTTGCCACCTTCCATCTCAAAGGGAGAGAATCTTTTTTTTTTTTAAAGATTTATTTATTTTACATATGTGAGTGCTCTTGACTTCATACACCTGGCATCTCAGTATAGATGGTTGTGAGCCACCATGTGGTTGCCGGGAATCGAACTCAGGACCTCTAAGAGTAGACAGTGCTCTTAACCACTGAGCCATCTCTCCAGCCCCCAGGGAGAGAATTTTAAAGGAATTAACCCTCAAGCTGTTTAGGGCCAAAACTTGTCCAGGACCGAACCTCTAAAATCAGTTGTAAATTGTTCAGAAAGCCAAGCATAGTGGCTCATGCCTGTAATCCCAGAAAGCAGGGAGCTGAGGCAGCAGGTGGATCAAAAGTTTGAGGCCAGCCTAGTCTGTCCACACAATAAAACTCCCATATCAAAAATAAAAACAGGTAGTTTGTTCTTTTCATCTTGATACAGAAATAATGAAATTTCAGTGGTTGGAACAAACAGAAATGATTAGACCCATGAATTCTAATCTTTAAATCACGCATTTTATGAGAGACAGCTTGGCATCATGAGGAGGATGTTGGCTTTGAGCTCAGGAAGCCACGCCCACCCTCTGGAGCACTCTGCTGCTTATGCACATGAAACCTCATGGGCGGGCCTCTCGGTCCCTGGGCTCAGTTTTCTCGGGTCTATTCTGAGGACTCTGTGGAAGGCTATGTCTTAGACCACCAGCTCTTAGCATTTCTCATAGTCATGTGCCTGTGATATAGATCATGGGAAACCTTAGGAGAGAGTGAAGTGACCGTGCAAACTGTCTCATTTTGCCCGTCCTTTGCAAGCTGACTATGACTAAGAGGCCAGTGCCCTGCCTGTAACTCCGTTGACAGAGTCTCTCATCAGAACTGGCTGTGCTGTTACACACTCATCCATCCCAAGAGCCACGTCCCATACTTTCATACATCTTCTGATTGAGCAATACAGGCAGTGTTGGGGCCTCTGTGCTAATACATGGTGGGGACTTGGCTATTGCTATATGTGAAACGAATGGCGCTCCCTGGATACCTTGGGTAGATACTTAGTGCTTTTAAGTGCATTATTTTCATGGTTTCTCCCAGATTTCCCATTATCTGCCATTGACAATGAGGAAAAGGGCTTTGAAAAATTATCAAGGCCTTCAAAGTCATCTAGCTGGTACATGAGAGAAGCGGGTTGAACCAGTGCCTACCCATAATTCCTAGCACTCACCATTGTGCCTCCATTGCCCAATCTCCTCAATTCTTGACCTGTGGCTTTAGAGAGGTCAGGAGGGTGGGGAGTGGGCAGATCCTACCAAGTAGCTTTCTGGCCTTTACCAAGGCATAGCCTTGTTTCATCTCATGAGCTTTCCTGACAGGGCAGAGAGATCTCTGAGCTCTGAAGACACCGTGTGTGTTCACCTAGGCATTGTCACAGCAGCCATCAGGAGTAAGATCAGGCCAAGGCGCGTCCCCCCCCCCCCCCCCGGGAGCAGGTAGTGCTCCCAGAAGTGTTCTCCCATTGTTTGGCTCACTTCCCTGTACCTCTGTGCTCTCTAGAAGTTTCACGTAAGTCCTGAGTATCTTTGTAGCCCTAAGGCCTAATCTTGCTTCAGATCTACCACTTCTCAGTACTTTTCTGATGAATCTTAACATCATTTGTTGCTATCAAGGGTCTTGTTTTCTTTGTGATCATCTAGTGTCGCTGGCCTGGGCCCTGAAGGCCTGTGGCCTGTGTTCTTTTCACTAGAGAATGGGCAAGTCATAGCTGCCTTGTTTGGTTTTGCTTTGAAAAAATTACTGAAACCATCGAGTTCAAACACATAAAACTTACTGACTCCTACTGGGTTGAAATATTTGAAAGTGTAGAGAAGCATATTTGACTTCCCAAGAGAAGTGAGGTTTATCTGAGTTACTGTTTTAATGACAAGGTCTGCTGTGGCTTGGAATAAGATGTTCCCAAAAGTCAACTAAACTGGAAAAATATAAATGAATCTTGCTTGGTGAAGTAGTAGCTGGACTCACACCCACTTGAGAAGGTGTCTGGTAATATTTCAGCCATTTGCCAATTATTAGTTTAATGGCTCGAGGCTGCTCTGTGGATGGATTTTTTTTTAATCGCCTAGTTCTAAGTTCATGGTCACTCCAGTGCCAGGATGAGACAGTACCATGACTTGCTGTTTGAAAAAGCAGCAAGGGAAAGAAAGAGGGAACAGTGTCCAAAAAGTTCATTACTGCCTTCAGATGCGACTTGAGTTTTAGATTTTTCCTTAGCTGTTTCCATTGTTTGCCATAGAGGGGAACAAAAATAAGAGAGTGCTGTCTCTTGATTTCATTCTCTATCCTCACCAGCATCTCTTTCATGATGTGGATCCCTCTAAGGTGGCACATGTGAAGAGCCCTTTTCTATATTAGCTGAATCATTGTGTGTAAGGCTGATAACACATTTGAGCCTTCCGTCATTGTTGGCATGGGGGCTAAGGTTGTTCTTGTTCAGCTGGCTCAGAGTACTCAGGGGACACAGTGGTGGAGTGTGCTTTGTGAAGCCTGGGCTGGTATTAAGAAACTTGATTGGCTGATGCACCCTTTGGAGGAAAATTAATCACTATTGGATTAGTGATGCAAACCACTAGCCTGAAAAGAAATGTTTCTGGCGTGTCCACAGGTAGTGCGCCATGCGCTTTTATAAATTCTGGATTCTCTCTGGTGGCAGGAAGTCCACTCAGGAGTCACAGGGTTTTGTGCTATCTGCAAGACTGGAGTTAATACAGTGTCTGTCCCGAATGCGAGACCAAGTGGTAGTTGAACTGTTTGCTCTGGATGGAAAATCTAGTCTTCTGCATATGGTCATCGACTTCCATGCTGTTTACCCGGAGTCCTGAGCACTCACCTAGTCCTCTTGAGGCCTCCTTTAAAAATTTTTTTTTTCAAATTTTAAATTTTGTGTGTGTGCTGCATGTGGTCATGTACACATGTGTTCATGGAGGCCAGATGCATTGGATCCCTTGGAGCTGGAGTTACAGAAGGCTGAGCCACCTGACATAGGTGCGAGGAGCCCAGTCCCGTCCTCTGCAAGAGCAGTATACAGCCCTTACTGCTAAGCCACAAGTCCAGTCGGCTTTTAAATTGTATTAAATTAATTAATTTTGATTTGACACATAGTGTTTGTACTTATTTATAGGGCACGGTATGTTGATTTGACAGTGTACATAGTGTGTAATGATCAACGTGGTGTGATTAATATTTCCAGCTCCTCAAATATTGTCATTTCTGTGTCAACAGTCTCCTTTTAAAGATAAGGAGACTGAGGAACAGGGAAGTTGAGAAACATGTCCAAATTTGTATAGTAGTAAACAATGAAGCAGGGATTTTAAATCAGCGAGGTGGTCTGACCCCTGAGGTCCCTGTCCTAATAAGTTTGCTAATTAGTCTGCCAGACACTGCTTCATGGGGCCAGACAAGCCCCAGAGAGATTACCGCTTTCTACATGGCTTGCATCTGCGTGCCTGTCGCTAAAGAACAGTCAATCTCCACTTCTCTGGTTTCTCTTCCTCTCAAACAACCCTTCCCTTTCTGTAGTGCACCTGAAAGGCACAGGAACTTTGGAAGCAAATGCAGAACTGTCACAACTGACCCTGCAGATAATGGTCAGGGACCAGCACTATCTTCCAGGAGCTATTGCTGGAGTCTTCAGTGGAAGAGGAGAGGACTGGACAGCTGGGTTGGACCTCCCACTGAGGCAGCTAGAGAAGGGGGAATTGTAGGAAGTCAGGACAGTCCCCAACAGAGGTCCAACACAACAAGGTGGCCTGTATTATTTCTTGTTGTGCCCCAAGGGGCCCTCAGGAGCCCCTCAGGCCTCAAATGGATGTGAGGGGCTGCTGTGATTCAGGTGCCATGCAGCCACTGGTAGTAATACCAGCTTTTCTGTGGCCCCGACCTTCTAGACAGAAAAGGAGAGACAGGCGGCATTCTCACTTTTGTGGAACCATCTTTCTCCCTCAACAGGGATGACTTGGAGCCTGCAGGGGGAGAAGGAATGGTGTGACCATGGAAAGGGCAGGCACCCACAGAGCTGAGAATTTGTGATGTGACACTCTTTGCTGTGTTTAACCATTTCTGCTTGTCTTCTCCAGCAGCAGCATCCTCGTTAAACGGATGTTCAGGCCCATGGAGGAGGAGTTTGGTCCGCCACCATCTAAGCAGATTAAAGAAGAAAGTGTAAAGCGAGGTATCTCTCCATCCTGCTGTGAAAACGGGGGGGGGGGGTGTCTTGTCATGAAAAGCTCACTCCATGAGATTGAACCATTGCCAGCCCTGGTGGGGTTTTCCTCACATGGGAGGTTACAGGCATTTCCGTTGCCTTGGGAGAATGGTAATGTGTCTTCCAATGCATCCAATGGAAAAGGCACTGGGCCCGTTGCTTGACACTCTCAGCCATTACTTGGCTCAGGTATTCAGGGTCAATAGCAGCTCCTACTGATTTTTTGTTAGAAGTTTCCCAAGAAGGAGAGTGGTCACAATTAGCACCAGAGCCATCATTATTTTTCCCCCTTTGTAGCCACTGGTCAGGATGACTGGCTCAGAATCTTTTTGGGGCTCCACAAGAGGCTGTCTGCCTTTAGCTGTACGATATCTGAGATTTTCTCAGTGGTTGTTCCTGCTGCTGTTGGCATGATAAATATTACCATTTGCTATGTAACAGAGTAGAGCTAATGAAAACTGGTTCCATGGGCAAGCCCTCCAAGGGTCTGGACACACCCTCCAGGACAACTGTCAACCAGCCCAGCAGGGGATGGCTGGAACTGTCCTGCCTGACCTATCCCCCCCACCAAAAAAAAAATCCCCCCAAAGCCAAAACAACCCACTTTAGTACTTTCCAGCCACTCCTTGGCAACAATCAAAGAAATGGTTTGAGCAGAGGTTATTTATAAGTAGTGCTCATTTTAATAGAATGCAATCTCAGGTTTCCCTTGGGTCAACCTGATAGAAATTGCCTTTCCTCTCTTTTTGTTGTTGAGAGCTTCAGGAGGAAGTTACAGAATTTCCATCAAGTAATTTCCACCAAATAATAGCCACCGGTTGTGTCTTCCTCTTGAATTTAATTCCCCTTATCTGGATGTGATTGGGGTCCATATGTATGTTGCTCATATTACCTCTTTCAGTGACAGCTTTTGGGTTACTGGGTGGTTTTTAACTGACATCCAGGCTATACAGTATTGCTTCAAGGGACTAAACTCGGAAATTTTTGGTGACGCAGCCAGTCTACATATTTAACTGGCGGTTCATTTTTATATTTGCTAAAGAGAAGGCACTGTTGTGGTCAAGTCTTTCTGTGCCTCTTTTCCCTCCTCCCTCTCCTCCCTTCTCCATACTCTAACTGAACACTCTCTGGTCACAGAAGGGAGTTTGCGCAGAACCTCTGTCAAGGTGGCCTTTATAAGCATAGCTTTAAGAAAGCCTTTGGGATGGAGAGGGGTGGGGAGGTGTGGGGGGTTGGATTTAGCTGATTTCACTTTCTAGTTCTGCCTTCATTCTGCTGCTGATGGTGATGGCAGCTAGGTGGATACCAGATTGAGATCTAGGCTCATTTTTGTCTCTCTCTTTTTTTTTTTTTTTTTGACCTGGGCAGTTTTCCTTAGTGTAGATAGATGAGGGGTTTTAGTCTTTTCTTCCCTTAGATGGGGAAGTTATGCTGCTGCTAGAGGACAGAAAGGGGCTGCGGAATTGCACCTGAGTGATGGTGGCCAGTTTTTTGTTTTTTTCTGGGAGCTGACCTCCCAGTATGATTGCCAGAGTAGTGGACAGAGCAGGAGGACATGATGATCAGGAGAAGCTGTGGCAAGGGTCTGTGGGACCAGCAGGCTCATCTTAGCTTCCCTGAGGTCCGTGTACATTGTTAAGGGTCTGTGGCCCCTGCCCACCCTGTCTTAGTATTCACACTCTCCAGTTCAGAACTTTTACAGAGAAATGAGCTACTGTGCCCCAGCTTGAGGGTACAAGAACCACAACTGCTTCCTGAAGGTTGAAGGCTGGGTCTCTCTCTCTCTCTCTCTCTCTCTCTCTCTCTCTCTCTCTCTCTCTGTGAGCTGGGCCTAGACTAAGCCTGCCACATGGACCTTATTTCATGGAACTGGCAGGCAGGCCTTGGTGGTAGATCCTAGTGTCTTGGCATGGAGAGAGATTATCCAGGCATGGAGAGATTAAGTCATTAGGGTCACAGCAGGGACTGAGCTGGACTTACCCTCAGATCTGTGCTTCTCTACATCCTAAGCTCTCCCTGGACTGTCCCAGGTACCCTGTTCCTCTTCCAGGCCTGTTCACCTGTAGGTTGTCTGCCTGGCCTCCTCATCCTCCTGGTGTCATTGCTTTCTAGACTTGATGCTCCTATGGTCTTCACAACTCAGAGATGCCTGAACCCCAACTCTCCCTCACCTCACCATGGCAGGAGCTGGCTGGAAAGCATTGTATCTTGGCTTTTTCTTCATGACTCTCACAACGGTGTCTAGCCCATCTGAAGCCTGCTTGCCTCTTCTAGTGGACCACAAACTCCCTAAAGGCAGAGGCTAGAGTTAACCAGGTCTCCGCTACGACCTCCGCTCTTGGCATACATAGCCTGTGGCACCCAGGAACCTTTAGTGGTATTCACTGCATGAACGAAGATGCCAATGTAAGCCGCAGGAGAGAGTAGTCAGAGAGAGACCGTGCTCCCACCTTGAGAAAGTCAAATGTGGATGTAGGTGTCAGAGGATTTCCACCCCAGTAGTCATTAGCTTGTTAAAAGGACAGGTGATGTCAGCCTGAGACGCCCATGTGACAAGACCAGTCCCTGAACCTCTGGTCACACTGGTCCTTCCCTTCTCTTGCAGTGCTTCTGTACGTGAGGAAGGAGAATGATGACGTGTTCGACGCGCTGATGCTGAAATCACCCACAGTGAAGGGCCTGATGGACGCGGTAAGCCACCAGCCCCGCCAGCCTCCAGGAGCCCTGCCCTGTTCACCTGGGCAGGACTTATTTAGTACAAGGCAAGGTGGCTCCAGAATGGGCTTCTGAAAGAAAATGAAGGGTTGAACGCTTTGGAAATATCCACCTCTGTGTCGGGGCCTATCAACGTGTTGAAAGAGACTCTTGGAGTCACTGCCAAATTCCTGTTGGTTTCAGACTAACCATCCCAGGCAGGTGCCGTGGAGCCAGGGTAACATGGGGCTCTCAATTATCTGTTTGCACAAAACCAAATCAGGTGCACACAGCTTCCAAATACACCCAAAACAAAAACTACATGATACCTTGTCGGCTAAGGTAGCGTATTACAAAGAGAGGACATGTTGGTTATGGGGAAAGATCTGTTGCAGAGCTACGGTGGTTTGAGATGATTCTCCCTTTGTAACCACTGACCACTGCAGGGCTGGTAGCATGGCCTAGGGACAACTCTGTTATTCACACTCCCTTCACCCAGCTCCGACTGTGCCACGGGTATGAGCTGTGTTCTCACACTTGCCTCAGCAACAGCTGTGCAGTAGAAGATAAGGGTTACAGCGACGAGGACACCAGGAGTGTTTCTCCTGGTGGACTGCTGCTCTGAGAAATGGTTCTGATGGGGCAACATTTGGGCTTCCGGGCAAACACTGCAGCCCGTGAGGACAAGCCTGTGCATAGAGCCGCTCCATGCAGCCGCTTGCTGATACTCTTACGTGATCATTCACTGAATAGTCACAACGTATTCCATTGTTTTCGTATTCTTAGCTGACAGACCATTGCCTTTTTTTTTTTCTTTTCTTTTTTTTTTACGGGGTGCTGTTGTGAATGAGCCACCGTGGACTACTTATGGGATATTTTTCGTTTGGATATCTGTTTCCAATTCTTTGGGAGTATATACATACTAAAATCGGCCAGGAAGACACAAAATGGTATCTATTACACAATCTAACTTATCAATAATATCCAGAATCAATGACTTCATGGAGAGACAAAGCAGATGGGTGGTTGCCATGGGTTTGGGAGCAGGATGTGGAATCGCACTTAGCACTTTTCCTATGGGTGTGATGAGGATGCTTTAGAACTCGAGAGAACAGTTGTGTAATATTGTAAATATATTATGATTGTGTACCTATAGTTCTTACTGATAATCAGAAAAAAATTAAAATAGTATATAAGAATGTGGCCACTGTGGGTTTCATGCCGAGCCAGTGTTGACGTTACATGTCCCCAGGTCATTCTGAGCAGAGTAGCAATGCTGCCCTCCAGAAAGCACAGAGGGAGGGCTTGGTAGTTTTTTGTTTATCATAATTTGTGAGGGAGTATTGATTTCTGTTCTGTCAAAACAGAAACAAACCCAGAAGTAAACGCAAGAAAGAATATGGACTATATCCCTTCTAATGAACCACCATTTTTGTTGTTGTTGGGCTTTTTTTTTGTTTTTTTGTTTTGAGATAGGGTTTCACTATGTAGCCCCAGCTGGCCTGTAATTCACTGTGTAAATGAGGCTGGCCTATATAACTCAGAGACCCACCTTCGTCTGCCTCCTGAGTACTGGGACTAAAGGGGTATGTCACCACCACCACTGGGCTCTGAATTTTAAACTGATAAGAAAGAACAGATAGCCGGGCGGTGGTGGCGCACGCCTTTAATCCCAGCACTTGGGAGGCAGAGGCAGGCGGATCTTTGCGAGTTCGAGGCCAGCCTGGTCTACAAAGTGAGTCTAGGACAGCCAGAGCTGTTAAATAGAGAAACCCTGTCTTGAAAAACCAAAAAAAAAAAAAAGAAAGAAAGAACAGATACTACAAGCCTAGAATGGATGAACCAATTAAAAAAAATTTTTTTTTTTTTTTGAGACAAGGTTCCTCTGAGTAGTCTTGGCTGTGCTGGAACTCACTCTGTAGCCCAGGGTGGTCTCTAATTTATAGAGATCCGCCTGCCTCTACCTCCCAAGTTCTGGGATTAAAGATATGCTCCACCACCTCCTGGCTGAACCAAGATTTTAAAAATGACCTTGAAATTGCTGAAGGACAGACAAATGGCCTATAAAAGCCTGAACATTGGTGGCCATTTTCATACCCTAGCCTGGCTTCTAAGAGCAGATGAAAGGGGAGTTCGTGGGAGTGTCTGGAGGTTATTTCAAATGCCTGTTAGTCCTCCCTTCTGGAGAGTCAGATTTTGCTGAGGATCCAGGCTGACCTTGGCTCAGCCTCCTCAGCACTGGGTTTCTGGGATTGTAAACATACATCACTAGGCTGTGCAGGAACCCATTTTTAACCAGTTCCTAGGGACATTCTGAGGGGTTGAGTACCACAGACCTAGAGCAGGTTTGAGCTGCTGTGCCATGCTGGGACCCTGCTTTTGGTCTTTGGTGTCTTTTTGTTTCCTTCTGTACCATCTGGCCACTTTCACACAGGCTCTGCAGCTGGACCACTATGGAACTAAAGGCCACTTCACTCACTCCAGCTGCAGCTTGGCAACTTCGGCGTACACTTCCCCTGATCCCCTTCAAGGGGAACTCACCACCCTGCATTGTTTTGGTAGATGGTGACAGGAGGCGAGGCAGGGTACTGGGTAGTAACCTTTGAGCTGCAAGACTTTAGAGAACTCAGGTTTCCTCCTTGGCTCTGGCCAGAGTCTTCGGGCAATTCTGGCATCTTCTCCCCTTCAAATCTGGAACAAAAAAAGCCCTTCCTTTTGTCCCAATGCAAACTACCTGCTTGCTTCTGGACCATTGCCTGTGGAAAAGGTGGTCAAGAAGAGCCCTTTCAGGGTCCTCAGGAGATGTGGGCAGCAGTGAGCTGCAAACAGAGTTCACGGACCTTAGGGGTGTTGTAGAAGACAAGAACAGGCTCTGTTGATGGAGAACTTCAGCGTATAATCAAGATGGTGTCTTTTGAAGATCTTGCTAATGTAGTTCTATCCTGAATGTGTTTGGGTCTTGTGGCTTCTGGCAGGGAATTCCCACCCTAGTCTACTATCAGGCTGGAAATGTATGCTCCTCCACCAGAAGATCCTGACAGAAAAGGGTGACTGCTGGAGCTGGGTCAGGTGTCTGGGCAGGAGAGGTGGTGGAAGCTCAGTGCCTCTCAGCAGGAGCACAGGCCCTGAACAGGCCAAACTCAACAGGCATCAGAGCCATGCAGGAGCTGATGCTCCATATGTTCAGAGATGAACCTGGCTAGGCGTTGGTTGCCAGGCAGGAGCCTGGGGTCAGCCAGACAGGTGGCGCTGGTGGTGAACTCTTCATGGGAGGAAGAGCACTTCCTTTTCAGGCCTGAAAGAAACAGCCAGACTCAGATAGTCATTGTGGCAGGAGAGAGAGAGAGAGAGAGAGAGAGAGAGAGAGAGAGAGAGAAAGAGAGAGAGAGAGAAAGAGAGAGAGAGAGTTTATTTAGAGAATTGGGCATTATAAACCTTTGGGCAGTGGAGAGGGGGTTTGGAGGTGAATGTGTTTGATTTGCTGGATATGGTAACCTATGGGCAGTGGGGGTGGGGAAAACTCCAGGTAGGCAAGAGGCTGAAAGGCAAGGTACTGACAGACCATATTAGCATGGAAAGCACTTTCAGAAATCTCTAGCTGTTTGCTGGGTGGGTTTCTTATCAGGGTTGGGCTACATGATATGTCTTAGAGGATCAGAGGTTTTTTCAGATCAGATGAAAGAAAGGAGGTTTTCTGCTGGTGAAAGGAAATCTTTCATTCTAGCACCAAGCTCAGGGGCTCTCTTGTGATGCCAGATTTCTACCTTATCAACAGAAATTCCCCACAGGGTCTCTAGGTGAGGTACAAGAACATTCACTGGAATATGGATCCTCTGAGGACCTGGATTTTTTATTATGCTCACACTTCCCATTTCATGTTTGTATGTTATAATATATATGAGCATGTGTTTATAATATACATATGTAACATTATTATATATTCTTGTGTATTGTAATATGTATATATATATACATACATACATATATATAATGAATACATAATTACACACTCATCTCGCCATATGTAGAATTGGTTCCACAACCTTCCGAAACACCAAACTCCACGAGTGCTCAAGACCAAGTCTTTTATATGAAATGGTATATTTCTATGTAATCTCTGTACACCCCTACATGTGCTTTAAACCATCCCTAGCTTACAGTACTTGATGAATGTAAAAGCCATGTAAATAGCATTGTTTAAGATATAATGACAAAAAAACACATTCACTACGAACACAACTTTTCTAATTACTTTTGATCTTTGGTCAAGTAAACCTATGGGTGCTGAACCTGCAGTTACAGAGGGTAAATTACATATCTGCATGTGTTGATAGTGGCATAAATATGGGTGATGTGTGTTTGTGTGAAATAAACCCACATATGTAAAGGTATAAATATTATAGTTTAGTGGTCAATATTAGTCTTTGGCCTCGGAAAACTTCTGTTCAAAATCTGGCAGTATTCCTTTCCAGCGAGGCAATTTTTCTCAGCCTATTTTTCATTCCTAAAATGGAAATAATGTGATGATCTGGCTTCCAGGGCCGTGGTGAGAACTAAATGTGACAGCATCAACAAGGAGCCACTTTCTGGCCCCAGTAAGTCATGGCATTGTTTTGTTTTGTTTGTGTGTTTTACTAAACCATGCTTTTGATTAGGAACCAGTGTCAGAAACACACAGAGCTGCTCAGGTTCTGGCTTCTCAATTGCTTGCTGTCCAAAAAGATGGAAAGTTATTTTGGATCATAAATGTATTACAACCTGCTCATGTGAACTGTCTACCAAGCAGAGAATGGTAGGAATGTTGCCAGTGTCTCCTCTAAAGCTCCCGAGTCAGAGGAAGACACCTGCTTCTGAGGGATGGACTTCGTGTCTCTAGTCCAGTGTCCCACAGAAAGCTAGTCTCCAAAACAAGATGACAGTATGACCCTTGGCCTTCATGTTTTGTTTTGACTCAACTTCAGAAAAATGCTATCATTTAAGGTTTATTTATTTATTATTTTTGGTGACAACTAACAGTTTCTCATAGAAAAAGAAACTGAACAAGTGAGGAAAATATGTCTCTGAAGGAAGCTTTAAATCTTTAGTTAAGAGACATTGTACTTCTCAAGACACCATTGTCACTGTCATTTGAGGGAACCGATTTCCTGCAAGCAGTCTCCACCCCTACTAGGAACATAGTAGTACTTTACTTCTGTAAGTGGGCTCATTGAAACCCCTCACCAAGTTTCAAAGATGCCACCTCAGAGCCATAATCACAGCCTTTGAATCTGGCCCCAAGCCCCCTTGTAACTTCCCCAGGAGTGGCCAAGGAGTAACATGAATAGCAAGTCCCTTGCCTGAACACTAATGTTTGAGAGCCTTTGAGAGCCATGACCTGCTGTGTATGCTCTAAGAGCTATTTCTGTACAGTGGGGAAAAGCTCCCTCATTATCTGTTGAGGGGGGCTATATTTCTCCAAATGCCCTTTGAAGCCAAGGAATGGCCCCATCAGCTATTTCCTAAGTGTACTCCTGTGGGTGTGGAATTGGCCTGGCTTGTGGCACCTTCTCCATTGGTTACTGATAGTTTGAGAAGTCTCTGTCGAGGAAGAAAGTCTTCCAGGGCCAACGGACCCACAGCTCCAAGAGTGGAAATATGACCCCTGGAGGTCCCTGTGTGTCCTGCAGTCACTCCTGAGACAGGAGCACCCACATAATAGTCAGGGGTTCCCAAAGGGTGACGTCAGCATCACCTATAAGATGGAGCCACCAAAGGCACTAAATGACAGTGTAAACACTCCTGAGGAGCAGGTGACAGACACTGGGTGATGTGCAGCTGACCACTGGGCTGGCCCCCGTAGGGAGCCTACTCCTGTTTCCCTATTCAGATTCCCTGGCTTCAGCCATATATTTATTACTTGGATATATGTGCACGGGAGAATAAAGGAGCTTGAAAAAAGCTGTTTACTTAATTCAATGCAGTTTTGGCATTAGCGTACAAGTGTTTGATGTCATTAAAACTTTTTAAATTTAAGGTATATCTTTTTCCCCCCAAGATCTCCCCCTTTTAGACCAATAAAAAGCTCTTTTAACAATAAATACAATTCTGGGCTGGAGAGATGGCTCAGCCGTTAAAGGCTAGGCTCACAACCAAAAACAATAAATACAATGCAAAACAATAAGAACAATTGGGCAACAATTATGAAAATTATAAGGTATAACATATATTCCCAATTTCCAGTCCATATGTATTTGGTAGCTAGTAAGAATATTCTATAATCTATCTATTTTGATGAGTTTAAAGTTCTATATCTAATTCAGTTTCCATCCTAACTTGCATTACCAACTTAGATCTAGAACATCCTTTTAATTACAAAACAACTTAAAACCTAACTGTGAGACTATAACTATCTAGTCTTCAGATGGAGATTATTCGATGCTAATCATCTACTTGAAGTAGAATGGGGGGGTACTGTCAGGAGCTGACATGTCTCAATATCAAAAAATCTTAAAACATGTTCAAATGCCATATTCTACAGATCTCTTGAGGTTTTTGAAGACCACCTATCTATCTCCATATATTTGAATAAGCAAATGTTACTTGTCTCTTAGCAACTTGATTTCTGATTAACTTAGAAAACATCTGTGATAAACTATGGTAGTACCTAACAAAATGACAAGTTTGAATGACTATTTGTTTACATTTCTTAATTATCTTAAACATTTTGTGATAGTTGCTATCAAAAGGCCAAAACTTCACATTGCATTTTTAAGAATTACATAGGTACAATACCTTAAAAAGATTTAACCTTAATTTTGTATCAATATACAAAGATCTATACCAATATAGTCAAATATAACCTTAATTTGTATCAATATAAAAAGATATAAGAGTAGATTCAATAATCTATTCCTTTTTAAATCATTCCTGTATCATGTCTAAATCTCCTTTTTCTCTTTTCAAGTCTTTCCCCCCTACATAAGAGAGAGAGGATAGAGAAAAGAAAAAGAGAGAAATCCCTGGGTCTAACCTCATAAACCTTGTTTAACAAGACCATTTAACAACTTGTAACCAAATCTACCTAAATAACAACAAACCTCTATAGCCCATCAAATGACCCCCCCCAAAAAAATCACCCACCCCACCTTCTGGGAATGGGACATGCTCTCTTAAAATTGCATCCTGCTGATTAGGGACATAGGAACCTCTTTGGGGACCCAAATAAACAGGGGAAAATGGTTAAACAAGTTAACAGTAACATTTTTTCCCAGTCTTTTTGTGCTGAGCTATTTAAATGTCCTGAGAAGGTTGTATTCAGAAGCTAAACTTTGGGTGGGAAAATTCAGGGCTTTACTGAAATCCTGGCTGGAACAGTCTGTGAGCTGGACCATCTTAGCCGTTTTGAAGTTTTTCTGGATGTAGATTTTTGAGGAAACAGCTATTGAGAAAGTCTGTGAGGCTGGATCATCTGGGCTTACTTGTGTTCTTTGGTGTCTGGTCCCTTTTCTTCATCATTAAAACATGTTTGAACAGAGCAAGTTTTAGCAGTTTGTCCTCCCTCAACATCTCCCCCACTTCCTGTCCTTATCCTCTTTGGTAGCCCCTCATTCTCTTCTCTTCTTTTGTGTCATATGTGTCCTTGTTTTCTTTTTTCTTTGTTTTTTTGTTTTTTAGTAGTCTTTCTAAAATTTCTTTTTCTTTAAAGAAAATAATTATCGACAATGATGCAATGTGGATTTTTTTTCATCTAGAGAGAATAGAACTGTGTTTACACCCTTCCTTCAGGTGTGAACTGATATGTGAGTCAGAAGGTGCCATATCAGGCAGATGCATGAACAGTTTGAGGATGTTGACTGTCTCTGTAGCCCACACAGATTTCCTGCAGCCCATGAGTCAGGCTGTGTGATGGGTAAGCTGGCTCTGTTAGCTAGAAAGTGGTATGCTCACTTAAAGTAAAGCGGTTTATTTATGTGTAAGTGTGCGTGAGCATGTACGTGTGTTTTTGTGTGTGAGCATGGGCCGTTGCATGTGTGGAGGTCAGAGGACAACCCTGAGGTCACTTCCCACCTTCCGCCTTGACTGAGAAAGGGTCAGCCTCTGGTCTGCTGCAGCACACACTGTGTTAGCGGATCCTGGGAGCACTGAGAAGATCCATGGGAGCACTGAGGAGATCCATGGGAGCACTGAGGAGATCCATGGGAGCACTAAGATTACAGGCATGCACAGCTGCATTTGGCATGTGTGCAGTCCGGAAATCCAGACTCAGATCCCCATGCTTGTGTGGCAAGCACTTTACCCACTGAGCCATCTTCTGGTGCATGTGGTGGGTACTGTTTCTTAAGACTGTCTCAGAGTTTGCCTGGCTCTTACCACAAGCACACACAGCAGCAAGGAGAGGAAGGAGAATCTTTGGGGAACCCGCCCAACCTCACTAGAGTTAAACCATGGCTGTGCAGTCTGGACCATGATGGAAGTCCTTGCTTTATGAGAATTAGACTTGATTTCTTACCTCGATAAAGAGGAGTTGAATTATGATTTAACCTGTGCAGCATAGGGCTACTCTGCTGTGGGATGGATTGGAAGGTTTTCCTAGAATGATGAGAATATTTAGGTGTGAACTCTGTGGATTCCAGGGACCCACTGCACAGAGAGAAATGCTCTCCAGGGCTTCCTACTGTTTTGTGCCACAGATGCCTTTGGCAAGTTGAAATCTGGGGACTCTTTCAGAACAGGGCTTTCAAGTATCTAAAATAAAGTATAGAATTACAAAGAAAAGCAATGTCATTGATTGATAGGCAGTCACTAAGATAACAAAGTGTCCATGATGTAGGAATGAGGCCTCCATGTGCTAAGTATGCTGTAGGGATAAGTGGTCATTGGCAGCACACAATATGACAGATTTGGGGAAATAAATATTGTGAAGTCATGCACACAAAAATACCCATGACCTCCATCACTAACACACATGCTAGTTGCTGTATTGGAAAGGCACAGACATGTAAGGTTCTAATTTGAGGCTAGTTTAAATATGGATGTGTGTGTGCTGCCCCATCCAAGTTCCCGTGCACCCCCTTGAGTACCTGCAAACCTCAGATTAGGAAGCTGTGGCCCTGGCCAGCTGTGCTGAGGAAAGATGTCAAAAAATAACGTGGAAGCAGGCTGCTCTCAAGTAGTTTCTGAGGACTAGTTCTGTTCGCTGAGAGGCTCTAGAACTCCAGGGAATGAGTGAGGAAGTGAGGTCACTCTTGAGAGCTTCACCACTGCAGCAAGAACTGAATTTCAGTTCAGAGCCCAAGGGTCAGAACTAGTTCATCTTGTTGGGTTCCTCCCTCTCTCCTTCCTTCCCTCTCTTTCCGGGTCTCATGTGTCCCAACTTGCTCAGTAGAGGGGGATGATTGTGAACATATGATCCACCTGAAATGCTGAGATTATAAGTGTGCACTGCACACCCAAATTATGTGGTCCTGGGGATCAAATCCAGCCTTGTGTACGCTAGGCATCTGTCAACCTATCTAAAACTGAAGGGTCTTCCTTTTGATTTGCATATGCAAATATGGACACCCTGGGAGCTTGCCAAGTAGAGCAAGGGCCTCAATGGGAGGAAGACAGAAGAGAGTAGAAGCCTTATAAAGAAGTATTTCTGAGAGGCTAAGCGTTTTTTATTAACTTCTCAAGTGTTTGTTTCTCATTTTATTGAATGATGGACCAACTGTCTTTGTTAGCTATTACATGACAGACTCTCTTTGGGAGATGCAACATATATGTGCTTATGCATTTTACTATATAAACTAGATTGATCATGTCATTCTGATTTATCCACTGCATTTCTCCAATTCTGAATTAAGTCTTCCACCATGCTTGTACCTTTTCAAGGCTTCCTGGTGTCTCTGATGTCTGCTCTGGTGCGCCGTTGGGGACACAATTTTCCTGACTGCTGTTCCCTTATCTTGGCTTTTGCTTCCAGGGACACATCTGCTTCTCATTTTATCTGTTCATTTGCTCACATTCTCCTCAGATGCGCACTTCCGACGCTAGTCCTGTCAGTTTTCCATCAGTGCCTCCAGGCCCCTGTTAGAAATATTTTTCTTTCCATTTATTTACGTGGCGCATGAGGAGGTCAGCAAGCAAAGTGCTTGACGTCCACCTTGTAGTTTTGGGAGGCATTGAGCTCAGGTTGTCAGATATATTGCCAAGGCCCTTCACCCACTGAGCCATTTCACTGGCCAAGAAGTGTGTTGTTTTTGTTCTTTTAAAGGAAACCTCTTGTTCATTGGGGCTTCTTGTGGCTGTGGGAGAACCTCATCAGCACCACCAGTGGTTTCCCCACGTGGGCGGGTGCTGCTTGTCCAGTCTCCCTTTACCACTCTACCTCTCTGTCCTCAACCCAGATGTCTTGCTTCACAGGGCAAAGAGTTCTTTCTGTCTTGTGGTAGGGATGGGAGGGTAGGAACCTAAGATTCTCCGGAACAAACTTTTCTCAGGATCCCAGCTCTCCCGCAGGGTTCTTCAGCCCCTTTTCTGCCCTCTGCTGCACTAAGTGTGGTCCTGATCCTCACCTGCCTCAGCTGCCTGTGAGACGGTAGTGATTACGTAGAGAGGGCATGGCACATATTTGGAGCAGACCTTTCCAGGATACATCTCTGACCTCTTGCCATTTTGTACTTACAAAAATGACACAATCGTAAAAATAAGCACTACAGAATTAAAAAAGTAAGGGAGTTTGAGTCTGACCATTTATCAGTGGTAGCTGCCATTAATAGACTGGTATGTCATTTAAGTATTCTATACATTTAAACATATGTAAAGGTTAAAAAATGCAGACAAGATTGTACTATATAGGCAAATTTTCACTTATTTTCCCCCATCTAATATGCTAACAATTTTTAAAGTGTAAGTGAAGAAAATAACAGGATATTTAGTGGATGTTTGTTAGTTTTTTGTATTGTTTTTTTTTCGAGACAGGGTTTCTCTGTGTAGCCCTGGCTGTCCTGGAATCACTTTGTAGACCAGCTGGCCTTGAACTCACAGAGATCCACCTGCCTCTGCCTCCCAAGTGCTGGGATTAAAGGCATGCGCCACCACACCCAGCTGATATTTGTTATTATAAGGGTCCATAAATTGATGAAGGAAGACACCAGACTCAAATAGTATGCAAAAGCAAGGATCATTTATTCTGCAGGAATATCCTGCATGCTGGGGGTCAACCATTCCTTCAAAATGGTGACCCCAAAAGGAGCTTGCAGGCGCCTTTTAAAGGGCACTTTGGGAGTGTCCTTGTTGAGAGGTGTTTGTTTAATTTTGATTGGCCCTAACTTTGAAGGAGGAAAGATTACCTTATAGGGACTTTTTCTTTGTCTAAATTCAGCCTCTGCTCAGATATCAGGGTGACTGTTGATTGGTTGCTTTTGGTTTTTGTTTTGTTTTGTTTTGTTTTTTCTCAAGAAACGCAGCCTGTCTTGCAGAGAAATTGAAGCTTGAGGGAACAAGATAGAGGTTTTATCTTAAAAGTAGGCCAGGTCCTTTCTTTTTTTTTTTTTTGGTTTTTCGAGACAGGGTTTCTCTGTGTAACAGCCCTGGCTATCCTGGACTTGCTTTGTAGACCAGGCTGGCCTCGAACTCACAGAGATCCGCCTGCCTCTGCCTCCCAAGTGCTGGGATTAAAGGCGTGAGCCACCACGCCCGGCTAGGCCAGGTCCTTTCAATTATGAAGTTTCCTCTGTTATGAATGGTTATGTTCTGAGTGTCTTTGAGTATGAGAGTATTTCTGTATGTCAGATTACTAGACAGGGAGTCTGTGTGTCAGAGCATATATGCTAGACAGGGAGTCTGTGGGTCAGAGCATATGTGCTAGACAGGGAGTCTGTGAGTCAGAGCATATATGCTAGACAGGGAGTCTGTGTGTCAGAGCATATATGCTAGACAGGGAGTCTGTGTGTCAGAGCATATATGCTAGACAGGGAGTCTGTGGGTCAGAGCATATATGCTAGACAGGGAGTCTGTGGGTCAGAGCATATATGCTAGACAGGGAGTCTGTGGGTCAGAGCATATATGCTAGACAGGGAGTCTGTGGGTCAGAGCATATATGCATCTAAACTCTGCTGGCAAACTTGTCCCATCTACAGAAAGTGAACGCTGCTGCTCCTCATGACCAACATTAGATCATGACTTCTGTTTTATTTAGTTTTAGATCTATTTTTAATGTGTCAGTGTGTCTGCCATGTGTGTCCAGGTACTTACGGCGGGCAGAAGAGGGCATCAGATCCCTTGGAGCTGTGAGCCAAAAGCAGGAAATGCTTTTTACCAGCTGAGCTGTATCTCTAGCTCCTCATTTGCATTCTTGATAGCTACATAAAAAGTACTATCCTACCATTGTTTTCATTTGAAAATTTTCAATAAAAGTACAGTACAGCTTTCATACACTTATTATCCAACTGTATTTTTTTTTTCTATGACATGCTCCGTTTGTTGTGTTTTCTCCTTTGCTCTGGTCCCCATCAGGTTCTTTTTAGCACAGCAGTTTGCTCTGCATCTGTTGTTTGTATTTTAAAATACTTCCCAGAATGTTGTTTTTCTTTGTGGTGTATTTGATCTACTGATATTTTAAAATTTCACATCGTTATTAATATTTATCATTGTTTTGCAGGTTTCATGTCTTCGTAGAAAAACTGTACATTAAGATGATAGTTATAAGAAGAATGAATTTATGTCTTTTTTCTTGTACTTTCATTGTTTCATCTTTTATATATAATTTTTTTATCCACCTGAACTATTTTTCTCACTACCTAGTGAGGTTGGTCCGGAGTGGTCTCAGGCACACAGGCATCCTGCTTTAGTGCTGGGGTCACAGGTGCGTGCCACCTCACCTGGCTCACTTGAAGTCTGTTTTGATATATACAGTTATCTATTTAATCCAACGTCATGATTAGAAGCTCTTTTCTTTCTTTCTAGGAATTGGAAATGCCACTTTTATTGTTTTACTGAGTGACTTAAGATCTATCCAAAGGGAGAATCAAAACGGGGGTGATATTAGACACAAACTATGACACACTGCACATACTCTGTGCTCATAGCACGAGCAGTAGTTCTTGTTTCTTTTTCCCTTCATGCTAAGGGCAGAGGAAATATGACTTGGTGAAAACAGTCAGGGGCATAGTTAGGTTATGACTCTGTTGCTCTGTTGCTAACCGTGCTTTGGGGCACTGTTGACCTCTCGGAACCTCACTTTGCAGATCTATAAAGCTAGTGGCTTGGGTTCAGGGAAACTGAGGCTTTTTGTTCATCATAAATGAGATTTCTTGGCTTGTCTCATTAGGGGATACTGTGCTGTACTCAGTGACATGCACGGGCTGAGTTGGAATGGTTTGCATTGCTTCCATTTGTACGTCTGCTTTCTACTGACCGGCTTCCCTGTTATTTTTGTTTCAGCTGTCTGAGAAGTATGGGCTGCCTGTGGAGAAAATCACAAAGCTTTATAAGAAGAGCAAAAAAGGGTAAGAAAGAAGCTAAGCTCAGCTAGCTTCCATGTCTGCAAGGCGTATCTATCTATCTATTTATTTATTTAGGTTTTTGAGACAGGGTTTCTCTGTGTAATAGCCCTGGCTGTCCTGGACTCACTTTGTAGACCAAGCTGGCCTTGAACTCATAGAGACCCGCCTGCCTCTGCTTCCCGAGTGCTGGGATTAAATTCGCCACCACGCCTGGCCATGGTGCATTTAAAAAATGGCTTTATCTTTTGTTATATCTGGGGCCCATGATGCTAGTTGAAGACCTTTAGTGATGGAGGCAGGGAGACCCACAGTGCGTTTCCAAGATGTCTCCTGAGGTGCATTCCTCTAGTGACAGCATTCTAGGTGGGTTGCCATGGTCTTGAGGTGTTGGGGAAGTCGGGGCAAATGTGATCAAAGAACTATATATGTAGCTCTTCCCATTGGTTTCTGAGTGACACAGTGGGGACAAAAATTACTTGAGGTCGTAGGAAATTATTTCAAGCTAATCATTAATGAAATCTCAAATGGTCATCGGGCCTGCTTGCCCACACTGTTAAGAACAATCAGTCCTTTGTGGTGGGTGGTCAGGAGGCTGTGGGCTACCGGATCAGTGCTTCATGGTTTCTCCTCACTGACCAGGACGTGAAGCCCAGGCCCTGCTTAAGCATTTTGCCCCAAGTCTCATGTTCAGTAAACAGAACACCGGTCGGGGGCAGTCTATGGGCTCAATGCTCATGAGCTTCATTCACATCTACCCTTTTCAAGGCCTTTCTAAGGCTTCCTCTGTGAGAGCAGGTGCCTTTAAACTCTTCCCTGGACCCTTTTCATAAAGAAAATATGAACTGGGGTTCTCAGGCTTTCTGACTCTGGATCCTTTGCCCGACTGGGCATCAAACTTGAGCTCTTGTTGGAAACTCAGTGAATGTGTGCTGCAGTTTTTTTTTTTCAAGGTCAATGGAGTGGGCTGGGGATACTACTTTGAATGATACCTCAATCAAGTCTTACTGGCTGGAGAGCTTCAATGGACAAACACACTGCTGATAACAATGCCTTTTAGCATTGAGTCTGTGTGAAGTCCTATGCACAAGGCTTTTATCCCAGGGACAATCCACTAAGCATGGGTGCTTCTTATTTTTGTAAAAGGACAAACTAAAGCTATAACATTTTGCCTGATGACACCACTATAAAGTGACTCAGTGAGTCATTCTTTCTCAAACGAAAACCTCTTTGACCAATGAGAATGAGACAGACTCAGACACTTCTTGATCAGTGTCTGATCAAGGTACTGGAGGGACTCCTTACTGCTTAAGGGCCCATGTTGCTCACCCACAGGGCCCTGGTTCGATTCTTAGCACCTACATGGCGGCTTACAACCACCTTCAATTCTAGTCCTCAGACCTCTGAGGGTACCATGAACACAGACATAACATTCAGCCAAAACACTTACATATAAAACAAAAATAAAATTTAAAAAAGGTCACAGATAGACTCTGGAAGTTGGTTTTCTTGAAACCAAACCACCATGGAGTAGGCAGCCAAGGACAGGTGGAGTAGCTTGGAGGTGTGGAGTAGGCAGCTGAGGAGAGGTGGATTAGCTTGGGGGTGAGGCAAAGCCAGCTTCAGATCCAGCGAAGCTATGTCAACTTGGGGAACCATTGAAATTGCTGAGCTGTTTCTTCCTTGCAAAGTGCTGGTGATAAAATTGCCTTTAAAGTTGCTGTGGATTCCCTGTGTACTGTCTTTTACTGTATGTAGGTGCTCAGCCAAGGGCAGCTAAGGTTCATAATGAAAATTCTTAGGGGCCTAAGTATTTGGGCTGTGACTCATCAGTAGACAACCATCATTTGGGTCTCTGCTAACTTCCGAGACTCCGTTGACTGATGTGCAAAGCCATAAGGGTTGTGCCAGTTGAGCTCAGAAGCCTGTTTGATAAGAAATCATGAGGGCAGTTCAGGGAAACTGAGCTCTGCTTTCTTTAACCTGTTTTGGGGGGAAGGAACTAGAAAGGAGCACCTGGCCTGAAGGCTGCTCTTGCACGGAGCCCTGTGTTCACTGGCTGTGTTTCTTACCCCACCCTGTTACCCCAACTGTGGCAGCATCCTGGTCAACATGGACGACAACATCATCGAGCACTATTCAAACGAGGACACCTTCATTCTCAACATGGAGAGTGTGGTGGAAGGCTTCAAGATCACGCTCATGGAGATCTGAACCCTGGGCCCAAGTCCCCTTGACAGGAGCTTGTGGTGCACTCCTTCCTGGAAGAGATGGGATTCCCCACTGCCCCAGAACCTGGAGATCCATCTCACCCACCTCATGTGACTGTTACAAGACTGCTGGGAAGGGGGCAGAGCCCAAGGCCCGGCCACAGATGGTGGACTCTTCCACTTGCTTGGAGCTGAAGCCTGAGCCCCTCAGCAAATTTCTTTGAGCCTGTCAGGCCCTTATTTATTGCCCATTTTTTTCCCCCAAGAGCCTGGAGTCAAGGCCCTCCAGGACTCTACAAGTTACTGATAGCTCCACATGAGCCTCGAGTTCCCCCTTCAAGGAAAACACAGCCAGTCCACTCATCTCGAAGAGTCTGGAGAACTGGTGTGTCTTTTGCCTTACCTCTCCACATTTCTTGAATGATGGACAAAAGGAGCTGTTTCTTGGTGCAGTCTCCATGGGTGGGGTAAGAAGGACACCCATTTACTGGCCACAAACCTTCAGATTACTCTCTGAGGAAGGTCATGTTGCTAGATACCTCCAGGGGATCCCAGCAAATAGCCACTGGGCCTTGTACAGGAAGACATTCCACTACCGTGTCCGTAATAAGGAGCACAAAGTATGCCTGACTACTGTGTACATAATTTGTACATAATATTGCAATAATATATTTTACCTGTGGTGTGTGGGCATGTTTACTGCCATTGGCCTGGAAGAGCCGTACTGGAGACCCAGAGGGTCCGCTTTATCCAAGAGGCGGCTGGGAAAGGGTGTCATGTGACTGAGGCAAATGGACCCTCCATTGGGCCATGCCTGAGGACTTGTTTTCCCAAATGGAGCCCTCTCTCCTCAAACATGACTCTCCCTTGAGGCCATCACATTTTATCTCATGGTGATGTGTTGTCTAAGTGCATCCGTTGAGCTGCTTGGGAAAGGCCATATTGTCCGTGCCTTTTAAAGCTATGGTATGGGGCACCTCTTGCAAAGTTTCTGCAGGGATTTTTACTGGGGCCCTGTCGCTGGGACCTGCTGTAAAACTCTGCTTGGCTGACGTGGGGATCCTGGACACTGTAGTGCATTCTAGTTTACAAGCATGTCCTTCATCTCAAGTGGCCCCTTTGAAAGCCCAACTGAAGCTTTGTGAAGCAAGCCAGCAGCTCGGTTGGGCTGTGAAGAGCAGACATTGCTCCCCCTTGCTTCTGGAGAAGAGGTGAGGCTATCCATCCCGGCTGTGGAAAGCTTGGGAGCCCTGGCACTTCTGAAACCAGTTCTGGGAGGCACACTGCAGAGCTAAGACTCTTCCCTCCTCTCCTTGCCCTTGTGGGGGTCAAGAGAAAAAAGCTTCCCCGAACAGTCACGAAAGCATGCCCACTGGGGGCTTCTGAAGCTTAGGGATTTGTGTGTGCCCAATGGGCTGAGCACTAGTTCAGATAGCCAGGATCATCCCACCCCAGTGCCTGAATAATGGGACAGCAGCTTCCATGGAGAAGTCTGAATTTGTCTGTGAAGCACTTTGATGTGGCTCCTGCCTTCATGCCCCACCTGCCCGTGAGGTCCAGAGCAGCTGAGGCTGACTCTAGCCCAGCTATTACTCTCCAAAGCTGCAGAGAAATTGAATGGGATGGAGAGTGGGTGCCATAACCAAGAGGACCCCAAAGAATAGCAGGGATGCCTTTCTGAGAGCCCGCTGGACTCCTTGTCTCCCTTTGTGTTGCCAAAGGCTTACATCCTGGCCTCCACTCTGCTCCAGTCCGCTCCCTCCACTCCAAATGCCAGTTCTTGAGCCAGCCAGCAGCTTGGGGACCCTCCAGGGTATTAGCGGGTCTCAGATGTAAGATGGACAAACTCAGTGTTGGAAATTATATGCTCTGTGCCCTTCCCATGCTACAGCACTTGGGGTTAGCTCCAAACATGACTGGCAGACCTTAGAGGTGGGCTCAGGATTCCAAAGGAAGGGGGTCAGATCTGCAGCAACCTGACAGGCTGCCAGCTCTTCTCTCCAGTCTCTCTGAAAAACCACTGGTCTGCTCTGAGGCAGAAGACAAGCCAGAGGTAGCTCTGCCTTTGTCCGGAGTCACTACAGTCTTTGTGATGGCCATGCCAGAACAAGGGATATGAAGCAAGTGCCACAAAAGAGTAACATGGTGTCAGGTGCAGAAGTATCCTTTGGTGGACTTCTGTGCACTGGTCCCTTGCTGTGCTAGCAGACCTTTGCTGAGCATCATTTCTTGAATAAAAACACTCCAGCAAGACAGAAAAGCTTGCCTCGCCTTTGTCCCCTGAATCACTCTCATCCAAAGAACATTTTAATTTTTTTAGTAATCCATAAAAGAAGGGGGACACATGAAGCATGTGTTTCCATTCTATATTCCCCACATCACTGAAACTTCCTCGGTGTTTAGAAATTGGAACCAACAGTCATCTTGAAATCGGTTCCGAAAAGACTAAGGCACGTCCCAACACAGAAACCTGGGAAGCATGAAATGAGTTAAATCATGAGATGGGTTATTTTCCTTCATATTTAACAGTCATGAAAATGCAACAGGAAAAGAGGGTTTGTGCCAAATTCTAAGAATGGCCCTTTCTGAAAGACAAGCAAGGGGAGATTGATATGTGTACAATCTGCTCCCACATAAAAATAAAAAAAAGAGTAAATGTAACTTAATAGTTTTGTAAATGGGAGGGGGAATCTATAAACTATAAATATGTTATTTTATTTTTTGTACATTTTTAAGAAGAAAAATAAATATTCACAACATGAGTCAAACAGCTGTGTCAGCTGCTTTCTGTGCAGTGACTGCTGGTGCTCTTTGCCTTCGAGGAAGGCTCTGTGCCTGGCCTCTGGGCTGCTCCTGCATCCTCAGGTCCTGCTTACAATGGAACACAGACTTGCTCTTCCAATTTTGTCCCCCTCCTCTATGAGGAGAGGGGCTAAGGGTAATAAGAAGCCTCCAGTATCTCTGGAAGGCTCCCAGAACAGTTGTTCTTGACCGATCCCTCAGATGGGTTCTGTCCACCCCCTTCTCCCTGGCCCCTTTTGATTCTTTCTGCTTCATTAGATCTGTGCCAACCTCTACGGAGAGGCTAAAACCACATGGCTCATACTTCAATTCCATCTCCACATTCTCTGGGCCTCGAAGCCCACACTGGGGCTCCTATGATAAGCACATTACATAACCATTTATGCTGCTCCAGCTGGGTTCTTCAGTGGTCTCCCAAGAGCATCCGTTCCAGTAAGTAGCATTCTTTACAGCACCGCTTCTTCCTGTACACACAACACTAAAATCTTGCCTCAAAAGCCTTCGCTGGCCGACTTCAATCCCAGTGGAATCCCTGGTCTTTGTGCTCACATCATGGGGAGGGGAGGGGAGACCAGGCTGGGGTGCGGGGTGGGGTCCTTTATTATGGAAACTTCTGGAAAGGTCATGGGATTAGAAAGGGGCTACCATCTTTTTTTTTTCTTTATCACTACCCACATCTTTCCTTCCTCTTCCTTGGGTTCTGACTGCTCCTCACACCTGCCTGAGTGGGTTGTTTGGAGGATGTGAGTGGTCACCACATCTCTCTCTCCTGTGGACATCAGAGTGAACTGTGCTTATCCACCCCCTTCCCCCGAAGCTCCCTGGACTGGGGGAGTTTCCTGAGTGCCACAGCCCATTTGTTCCCAAGGGTTCTTCAGCTCTGGACTTGTCTAGGCTCCTCTAAATGGGTACATGGTTGATGCTGGGAAACCAGGAATTCGAGGAAAGACGGTGGGGGCCTCTAATGAGCCAGAAGCAGAAAAGAGGGGATAAGAGGTGAAAAGACACGAGGGCAAACTACACCCCGTGTTCACTGGCATCAGATATCCATTACGTACCACTTGGGGAAGAACGTTTCTGGTTGCCAGCAGGTAAGAGTACTTATAGCGGTGTTCAAGATGGGACAGAAGTTCGCAACTGATCTTGAGTCAAATACTCCCCTCTGAGTCCACCCCTTTGCTAATAATGCCTCTCCAACACACGCGCACTTCCAAGCCTGCCACACTCACACTGATTGGGGGGCACCATCGAACAC
Organism: Lophiomys imhausi; assembly: GCA_907164525.1. Lineage (NCBI taxonomy): Eukaryota > Metazoa > Chordata > Mammalia > Rodentia > Muridae > Lophiomys > Lophiomys imhausi. The sequence continues at coordinate 13,754,836 of CAJQZJ010032563.1, read as the reverse complement.
TCAGAATGACCCAGTCGAGAGATGAGGTACTGCTATTGAGGTTCAGCTTGGTGAGGACCGACGCCATTTTCTTGTCTTCCTGGGGATGGTGTGTACTGGTGGCTATTTTTATTAGCATATGCTAGTTTCATTAATAAGTCACTTCAAATTGGTCATGTTCATCCCTCATTTCCCTGTCTTGTCCCCCTTCCACTCCTGCTGACCCTTTTCGTTTTTCCCAACCAGCCCCTCTTCTTTCATGTCTCCCATGTTTCTCTCTTTCTCTCTTTCTCTCTCTCTCTCTCTCTCTCTCTGTGTATGTGAGAGAGAGATTGATTCAATGAGTTTAGAATTGTTTACGAGAGTATGTGGATAAAGTTATTTAGAGGAGTGTGGGACTTAATGCTACTGTCACACTAACTTATACCACTGAAGGAAGTGTCTCCCCTTCCCCAATAACTGTTAACTGCAAATAGCTCCTCAGAGAGTGGTGGCATTGTAAGTCTCTCCCCATCTGCATCCCCCACTCCCACCCATGACAGAAAGTCCGTGGGGCCAATCTTGTGCATAATGGTGAATATTTAACTAAAGGTTGGGGTTAGCGAGTCCAGCTATGTTGCAGTTTCAATGATTTCGCTATTTCTCCAGAGAAATATTAAACTACCAGCTATTCCCTGGAAAATTCACGCAGCTAAGTTTGCCCATGGCCTGAGTGCTCCGAGTGGCCCAGTAGTTACCTCCTGATTGTCACTGTCTCTTTACCCTAGGGGTGTCTGGGACTGTGCACCACACATGAACCCCAGCACAGAAGATTCCCAGGCAAATGTGGGGAAGCGGCTGGGTTGTAGGCATACGGGCTCCTGAGGGGCTCTGGCCACCTTCCCGCCATCACCTTCCCGCCATCAGCTAGACCTTTGGGGCACAGATATGGAGGAGGAAAAGCCTCTCCTCCATATCTGTGCCCCAAAGGTCTAGCTGGCATATGAGGGGCCTGTTGTAGCTCTAATGTAGGGAGCACGATGGTAGCCCTCCTTGTTCATACAGCCTTAGCCTTTTGGGCTGCATTCAAGGCCAGTGATGGCAGCAGACTGGGAACAGCTTGATGTTGATGGCGTTGGAGGAACAGGCTTTCCATCAAGTATGTTATCTCTTCCACTAACTTTTCTCCCAGTGGACAGGGAGAGGATTATATAGCTGTTTGTTTGTTTTGAGACAGGGTTTCTCTGTGTAGCCTTGGCTGTCCTAGAACTAGCTCTGGAGAGCTGGCGGCCTCCAATGCACAGAGATCCATCCACCTGCCTCTGCCTCCAGAGTGCTGGGATTAAAGGCGTGTGCTACCACTACCCAACTATATTGCTTTCTTTAGGCTTCCTGAGATCCTATGAGGAGGAGTTTTCCTAGTTTTTTTTTGCTTTTGTGCTTCATGTTTGGGGAAGGAGAGGAAATGGGAGGGCTACGCTGGGAAGGAAGTAAGGAAGTCATACATGGATCAAAAAAAGCTTCAAAACTCTTCCACCCCAAAACCTGGAACCTCCCCACATCATAGTCAGCTGGGGCGGTTTAGTAAGGAAAATCTCATGTTCCAGACAATGACATTAAATAATAAACATGCTTTAATGCCAGGCAAGAGCTATACAATCAACTGATACTGGGACCACTCCACATGGTATGAGATATATATTATTAAATTCATTTGTAGAAAGTCCCCCTGGGGAGCACTGCTGAGGTGGGACAATACCCACAGCATCCCTTCTCCATCCTAAGCGAGGTATGAACAGTCAGAGCACTCTGCAACATCCTTCAAGTCATAAGTCTTTTAGTCCAGTCCCTCGGACAACACAAAACAGGCTCCACTTTCTCCAGAGATCCCTGAACGCACAAAAAACAGTGCATAGCACATGAGTGATGGATGTCTTCAGGCACTCAGCCCTCTGGATGCTTTGAAGTTCCTTGGTCAAACATGCATGCATAAAATTACACATACCCAATGCTTTCCTGGGGAGTGGAGGGGAGGAGGAAGAAGAAGAAAGCATACAGATAAGTCTATCTGTGTGGCTAGCAAGTTCTGGAACTCCTCATGCCTTCTGGGAACCGCAGGGGTCATAACTTATGCATCTGGCTCTTTCGTTTCCGAATAGCTGCAGCCACCTCTAGTTTCCACCACAGCTCTAAGTTCTAGGAAACACGGGGTCTGGTTAAACCTGAGGCAGAGCCCAAGAGGATGACTCTACCTCCCGAACACCAGTGTGCTGGCTCCCTTCACCAGTCTGTGCTCTACCACTTGGCTTAATTCCGCTTTTCAAAACCAGACTTTACCATTTGGCCCACGGGATTTGGCAAGCCTTGGTACACCATGTAAGGAAATGGCGCTGGGAAAAATTAAGATTACAAAAATCTAGGTCTCAAACTTTCAGCCCATGAAGTGATTCATTACGAGACACCACTCAAGTTTGAACTTCTGCCAGTTAAGAGTGTCACTGTGGGGGACCTGCAGGCTGGCCGGAACCTGAAGGCATCACTTTCCTTGTGGTTGTGTTTATTTTTTTGTGGTTCTTGTTCTACAGGAGGTGGCTTGGCAGAAGACAGATATCTTCCTGCCTCCTCTTAGGCAGGTTCTGCCACTGACATCATTGAGTACTTGGGCCTTCTGAGGTCACTGTTTGTGAGGCATTGGCTTGCCTGTGGCCAGAAGCTTTTGCTTCCAGCCCTCATTTCAAAGTAATGCGTGTGAGGTGATCGGCCCATGCAGCAGCTCAGTTTGGCTACATTCAAAGAACACGGTGAAGGAGAGTGCTGTTGGGATCCCCATGGCTGGCCCTGGACACTGCAGGCCCCTTAGCTGGTTCTTACAGTGGGTGAAATGCCTGCTTCTCTCATACCTGTCTGTTTGAAGGATACCATGGGGACAGTAAAGATGAACATTCTAGATGTGGCTCCCCTACCAAGGATGTGGGTTAAACAGCTAGGAAGTCTCTGTTTTTCGAGTCTGTAGAAGACTCATCTGCTTAGGAAAACGTCACACCTGCACTCCCTGCCGCTGCGCTGCTGGGCCTTGGCCCCTTGTCAGTGTGGAGCTCCGGAGGCCACTCTGGAAAGGCTGCCTTCCTCACGTCCTCATGTCCCTCAGCCTTCCTCATGTCCTCCAGTCAGTCACCTTGACTCTGGAAAACCATTCGAAATCAAAGCTGGGCCCCTGTCATCATTCTTTTGTAATTTTATGGAGTATATAAAATATACTTGTTTGTGCAAAGACAGGTGTGACTTTAAAACAAGACGTTGACATTCATCGTAGTTGGCTTCACAATAAGCTACTAAAACAGTCGTAGTAAGATTGAATTAGCGCTTGCTAAACATGCATTTACAAGGCGAAACACTTGATTTGGTCTGCAATACCCAATATTTTATAGACAGCAGTCTTTTTTATAAATCACAAGTAGGCAGCAAGATGGGTCTGGTTTTAGAATATGTTACCATCTGTGTTGGATTTTTCAAAGAAGCTCAACTCGTGTAAACCTGTGGCGGGGGAACCACTGAGGCATATTTTCCCCATCTCCTCTGTTAATTTACCTTGAAATGTTCACAGCTTAGAAACTACAGCCTGCTGGGGTCGAGGGGAATGGGCCTCTTGGCGGAATGTCCCAGCTTGTCCCAAATGGCCTCTTGGCGGAATACCCCAGAGGGTAACCTGTTCTTAGAAAACCTAGCCTTAGGTGCCCTGCCATAGCCCCGAGGGCATGCGTGGTAGCAGACCCAGGTTAGGAGTTTTGTCTTTCAAAGCCCTTCAAAGCTTGCAGAAGGATCTCTGGGCTGAATGGAATTCCTTTCTCTGGCCCTCAAGTCTTGGGTTTTAAGACAGAGACATTAGAATCAAAGGAAAAAAAATAACGATGATTAAAAAAAGTCATCCAACATGGAACACCACGAAGTCTGCTCATGCGCACCACAAGTAACGTGCTCTGGGCATTCACGTCCACGAAGAAAGAAGCAAGGGGCAAAGGTGTCACAGGAGGGCGCATCTGACTGAAGAAGGGACAAGTCATTATCAATATTGTTTGGCAAAAAAGAAAAACAGAAAGAGCTAATCGGGAGAGACACAGCGGCTGCAGTGTCCCTGAGGATGCAGGGCTCAGAACTGGCCGGCGCTGCTGGGGTCGCACTGCAGGAGGCGCACGATGGATGGGTCACTTTTGGCTCCTCGGATGAATTCTTCCAGGGAGAGTTTTCCTAGGAAACAAGAGGACCAGTGAGTGGCGGCCCATGGCCCTTTGCACTGCACATTGTGAGCCACAGAAGCCCACAGCTTCCCCCAGTAGAGGCCAGGAGACCACGAGGCAGGGACCCCACTTCCCTGTTCACCATGGCACCCCCCCACCTGGCTCAGTGCACAGGACCATTCAACACCACTTCCAGGACAGGAGCCAGGGCGACTTTTTGAAGATGGCCCCGATGTTAGGTCTGCCTGATCTCCAGGTTGTCCCAGCATGCCCCAGTTTCTGCCTGTCACGGGGCATGCCCCACCCCCACAAGCCCTGAAGTCTTGGGGTCTCTCTCTCTGCGTGCACATTCTGTTTCTCTTCCCCTCTCATATCCAGTAAACCTGCCTTTATATAACTTAATTTGGCCTGGATTGGACCATTTCCCACAGCTCAGTAATTTTTTAAAACACACATCTTCCAAAGTCACACAACAAAGCCACATACAGTAAAAGAGTGTGTTGTAGACAGAGGGTGATGCATTAGTCTCTCAACCCAGGTGGGTTGAGAAGGAAGCCAGGGAGGCAGCTGTTCCCTCACCACAACACTTTTTTTCTTTCTTCTTTTTTGACATCTTGTCTCACTACGTAGCCCAAGCTTCCTCTGACTCCACATTTCTTACCTCAGCCTCTTTTCCTGGATTTTAGTAGCTTCCTTTCTCAGCTTTCTCCCAGTAAAGGTCCCTCTGTCACTGTCATCGTGGAGAAGTGCGGGGTAGGATTTCCGCATTCCTGGACCTTCCACAGTGACCCTCTGAGTGAAGGGACTCATTCGCTGATGAATTGGGCCTAGAACTACTGGGCACCTTTACCTAGTTTTGCCCTCTTTCCTTTCCCGGAGACTAACCCCTATCCGTTCTTCCCAAGACAGACACCAGGCTCCTCTAGGCCTGTGCCCTTAAGGACCTCGTCAGCTGCTCTTCCAAGGTACGTGCTCAGACACTGCAGGATGAGAATTAGCGGATGAGAGCAGAAGCACCATTTGAACACCGTGAAGTCTCAGGCGCATGCGCAGATGCAGACACAGGCGCGGGCGCCAGGAAACCCAAGCTGTAGATCACTTGGTGCCCGACATGAACTGTCTGCCTCCTGCACAGACTCCCAGGATGACTTGCCTGTAGGTGCAGGGTTTTCATGGCAGAGACTAGCAGTGAAATGCAAAGACCTTTAACTAAGAAGACCCCGATGGTAGCAGGCTTTGCAAGAAGCCAGCTCTCCTCCAGGTGAGAAGGAACAGGGGCCTCTGAACTGTCACCCTGAAGCCAAGCCCTGAGTTCAAGCAATGAGTCTCCTGAGTGCTCAACAGTCCAGTCCCTGTCCCACCCCAACCCCCTGCCCGCTCCTTCCCTCACACTTCCATCCTCATAGCTTCCTTTCTTTAAATTAATCTTTCTTTAGCAAAGTCCAGGGCAGTAGTAATCAGCTGTCCATTGGAAATGGGAACCCAGCCAGAGCCCTTCGATCCTGTAGAAACAGTCCCAGTGGAGAGGCCCTGTCATTGCCTGGAGGTTTCTTATGTCCCATTATTTGGTCCTCCTCTAAGGAGGAGGCTGGTCTTAAAGCCATCATGCTCCTCAGACTACCAAATCTTCATTAACTGTTAAAGAATTCACTGTTACCACAATCCCATGCTTATTTAAAATCTGCAAAACAAACTACACGAAGGGAAATGCAACTTCATGGAGGAAACAAAGCAAACAGACTGACTTGCACTAGGCAAACCAAGATTCTCAAGGAGCTGGCGCCCCACGTGTAGGTGTAGAAAGAGGCTTGCTCTCTGCAGAGCATTCTATTATACACGTCACAAGGGACCTGGTCCATTTGTATGCTGCTGACTAGAACTGCGAATCTTCAAGATCTCGACCCAGTGAGATGGCTCAGAGGGTACAAGTATGTGCTGCATAAACCTGAATCTGATCTCTGGAACCTGAGATAAGGAGGAGAAGGAAAATCTGACTCCTTAAGGCTATGGGCTGTCTTCTGACCTCCATGTATGACCCATGGCACATTCATGTAATAACACATGCAATGACATACATAGTAATAATAAAGAAAATAAAATGTATGTTTTAAAAGTGAGTTGGCTGGAGAGCAGTCAAGAGCATTTAACTGCTCTTGCACAGGACCAGGGTTTGAATACCAGCACCCTTTTTAGGTAGATCACAACCACCTGTAGCTCCAGTTCCAGGGAATTTCATTCCCTATTAGGACCTCTGTGGGTGTCTGCATGCATGTGGTGCACACAAACTCACACAGGTATGCATGTGCATACACATAAAGAACAGATAAATACA
>CAJQZJ010032563.1:13712257-13748301 GCA_907164525.1 Lophiomys imhausi | reverse complement strand
TCATCCACTTGTCCTTAAATAGGATCACTCCTTGTTCCACCTGCTTCAGCTTAATTTGGGCTCTGCCCACTTAGCAGTTGAAAGCAATGCCAGGTCATAAAGTCTTTCCTTGTTTCACCTGGCTTCAACCTTGTTTTTCAGTCCAAAGAGACTCCCCTCATTTCACCTGACTTCATCCATAAGCTGATAAGCTAATTGCTCACAGCAGTTGATCTTCATGCCCCGAATTAAGAGACTGTATCAGAAACTTAGGTATTCACTAAATCTAACTTATATTAACCTATCAGCCCCTACAAGACACCTTCATTTCATGAAGGTTTTTACTTAGGAAAAAACTAACCTGTAAGTTTTTCCTGTTAAAAGTAGGGTCTGTATCCACTTTGCCTATTTTTCCCTTTGAGAACCCATCAGCACGATTCATACACTGGCTTGACCTTCCTACACAGCAGCTTCCAATGTAAAGGGCCCTGCACAGCACCTTTTTATCATTTTAAGGGTGATGGACACTAAATGATCTATAGAAAAAAGTGTGTGGAGTCTAAAGCCACACACCTATAGGCTGGACTGACACTGTCAGTGCTGGCCTTTCCCCTAAAGCTCCTCCTCCTTCTCCTCCTCCTCTTCTTTTTTTCTCTCTAAGACAGGGTTTCTCTGTGTGTAGCCCTGGCTGTCCTGAAACTCATTCTGTAAACCAGGCTGGCCTTGAACTCACAGAGATCTGCCTGCCTCTGCCTCCGCAGTGATGGGATTAAAAGTGTGTGGCACCACCACCTGGCCCCTAAAGCTCTTTTTAAGAAATGTGTCTTTCGGATATATGCCCAGGAGTCCTATGGCTGGGTCTTGAGGTAGAGCTATTCCAAGTTTTCTAAGATGTCACCAGACTGACCTCCATAGTGGTTGTACAAGCTTGTACTCCCACCAGCAATGGAGGAATGTTCCCCTTTCTTCACACCCTCGACAGCATGTGCTGTCATTTGAGTTTTTGATCTTAGCCATTCTGACAGGTGTGAGATGGAATCTCAGAGTCGTCTTGAGTTGCATTTCTCTGATGATTAAGGATGTTGAGCATTTCTTCAAGTGTTTCTCCGCCATTTTAGATTCCTCTTTTGTGAATTCTGTTTAGATCTGTTCCCCATTTTTTGATTGGGTTACTTGGTTGGCTGGTGTTTAATTTCTTGAGTTCTTTATAGATGTTGGATATTAGTCCTCTGTCAGATGTGGGGTTGGTGAAGATCTTTTCCCAATCTGTAGGCTGCCGTTTTGTTTTAATGACAGTGTCCTTTGCCTTACAGAAGCTTTTCAGTTTCATGAGGTCCTATTTATTGCATATATCCAAAAGATTCCTCACCAAACCACAGGGACATCTTCTCAACTATGTTCATAGCAACTTTATTTGTAATAGCTAGAAAATGGAAACAACTCAGATGTCCTTCAACAAGGAATGGATTAAAAAACTGTGGTATATTTACACAATGGAATACTACTCAGCTACCAGAAACAAGAAAATCATGCAATTTGCAGCCAAATGGATGGAACTAGAAAAACTCATCATGAGTGAGCTAACCCATACCCAGAAAGATACACATGGCATTTATTCACTTATAACTAGATTTAGCCATACAGTATAGGATAACCATCCTACAACCAATAGATCCAAAAGAACCAGAACAGGGACTTCGTTACCTGTCAGTGGGACACCTCACTCTGGTGGAACTGCGATGTATGCTGCTGTGCAAGAGGGAGCTCTTAGACCTCATGTGACTAACAAACTGAGGGGGGCTGGTAGATGGAGACACCCCACACCGGAGGGATGGGATGGGTGGGAGAGGGGAATAGAAGGTGAGAGGGAGGGGCTGGGAGGGGGTGGAGGGAGGGAGTAGCAATGGAGACATAATAAAGTAATAAATAAACATTTTTTTTTAAAAAAAAGAAATGTGTCTTTCAAGTTGCCCTAAGACCATCCATCACCCAAACAGGGTGGGAAACTGTGGTAGATGTTAGGCCTTTAGTGAAATTAGTAGGCAGTTCAGATTAGCATCTGGCAGCACACGAGGAGCTTGATGTTCCTTTAACCTGCTGAAATGGACAGAGCCCAGTTGTGGACAGAAGACATGCCTTGTTGACGGGGCGTGGCTAAGAAACCATGCAAGCCATGCAGATGACATCAGTTGCCATAAGAAGCAACAGGACTGCTGGACATCTCGAGAGATCTTGTGGACCCTCAAGGCTGCGAAGAATCATGAGATAATGTGATATATAAGGTCTCTTTCTCCCCCCTGCCCTCACTGACTGAGAAGTCACGCTGGAGAGGTGCACAGCAAGGTATGACATTTACAGAATTTAGGCTACGATAGCCCAAGGCAAAGGCCTGGCATAAAACCTGCTGAGAGAGAGCTCCTTGAAGATGTTTGTTTTGGGGCCCCAGAGTGCCAAAAAAGTGAATGAGGTAAGTAAAGTTTGGAAGCCGCTTGGAGAGGCTTTTGGCTTTGAGGTTTGCCCAGGCCAAAGAGACCTTGGAGGTGAGTCTCGGTTGATGGAAAAAGCCGGCCTCAGTTTGGTGGTTGGAACAGACTGACTTTATAAACCAGCCACAATTTGGTTGTTGAAATAAATTGGACTTATGAAGTGGCAGAGTAAGGCCCAATGGACTTTAAGTTTGTTTTGCAAAGTTTAAGCAAACATGGGATTGTGTTAACAGTTAATGCTTTAACAGTTAATGAGGTTGCTGACATTTTGGTAGTCTGGGGAACATGATGTATCTAGTTGAAAGATACTACCTGATGGGACTGCCAAAAATCAAGTCACCCTGCATGGACCTACGCTAAGAATATTAATACCCTTTAAAGAAAGTTAAATGTGTTAGTTAAGTGTTTTAAGATATGTATTAGAGTGTTCATAGGTATTAGGGTGTTCTTGGTTAGATTATAGGTTTTAGGTTATAGGATTTAGGTATACTATTTCTTAAGTACTAATAAATATATGATGGGATAGGGTTAAACATTCTAAATGTTAATTGGTCCTGCTTGCTGTCTGTTACTTACGTTGTCTCTGATTGGTTAAATAAATGCTGAGGTCTGGAGAATGGGCAAAGACAGAGATAGGTGGGACTAAATGTACACGGACTTCTGAGACAGAGAGCATCTTGGGAGGAAGAAGCCTCCGCGGGGAAGTCAAGAGCAGGCAAGGAGGACACACGCCATACATTAGGTTAAAGAACCTCATTCCACGTAGCCTGGAACATCGGCATAGTGTGGAGAATGGCAGTCCAAAAGGACGTATGTATATATGGGGTCATATTTGGGCAATAGAATTAAGAGCTAGCTTAGATGGGCTAGGATTGCACAATTCAGGCCTAGGCTTGTTAAAAATCCATTCGGTGTCTGTGTGTATTCATTTATAATGGCGGGTTAAGGACTAACAGTCACCAAATCAATTAAAGATAATATAAATACTGGTTAAATCATTTAAATAGCCGTTTTTCTACAAATATAAGTGTTTATAAATAAAAATTTTCTGTTACAGGAAACACTGCTTTATAATGCTTGAAACACCACAGTGCATGTGTTAAAAGCTCCCGAGAATTCCTGCACTGAAGACACCCACTGAGTCTTGTTCAATCCAGCTTTCCCAAGCTGGGTTTGACCAATCTCTCTGTAACAAAGCATTGATAAAATTCTGAGAAATTCTGAGAAAATTTTGAGCCAAGACTGAGTTTGACAGTAGCTCCCTCTCCTGGTGTCCTCTGTTCTTTTCCCTCTTCGTGGCAGACCTAATGATCCACAATCTATGGTGTTTCTCCGTGAGATTTCTCTTCCCAGCAGTGTCTATGTTGCTTCAGTATAGGATATCTATTTATTTTGTGTGTGCTTTGGAGCCTAGTACTTGCTTCATGGATAAGCACAGGGACTGTCCTGCACCCTTTACATTTAGAGAAGAAAATGTGGTCCAGATTAAGAAACTCATGGTACAGATGGCAGAGAGACAGGTGATCAGACTGAATGTGAAAATTAGAACAGAGAATGCTGCTTCCAACCGGGATGCTTAGGGATTGATTGGGTTACCCACTCTCCCATTTAAAACCATCAACAACAAAACCCCCAAAGGCAATACACATACCCTGGGTGGCACTGGTTACATCCAATGAGTCACAAAACAAAAGCAAAAGACATGGACATGGGGAAACAACTTACGTGGTGGGGGTGAGGATGGGAAGGAGATAAGAGAGCGAGGAATGACAGTGCTCAGAGTGGATTCCATACATGCATGAAATGGTTGAAGAATAATTTAATAATTAAAAAAGACACTATACATAGAACCACAGCTTGTAAGACCCTGTAAATTAGGCAGCCAAGGACAGTGACTCCTGAGAAGCTAGAAACAGAAGAGGTAAGCCCTGGACAGCTCCAGTGTGATGCTGTGGTAGTGACTGAGCCACCCTACAGAGGCACCTACATGGAGCTTGATAAGTCTATCACTGAGGGGTGGACAGAGCTAAGAGGCTGGACAGACCAAAGTGCTTAGTGTTCAAACACAGATTAGAACAAAGAGAGCCACTCAGAGAGAACTCCAGAGAGCTATCAGCAGCCCCTTTGGGTGTCTAGCTGAGTCCCTGTGGATAGAATGAGAACTATCAAAGACTGGGCAGAAAGAATCAAATGCAAGGGTGAGTGGAGAGAGCCTGGCCCTCAATTGAGGTTAAGAAGAGTGTCTGTCTTCACCATCCATGGAAAAGCTCTTGATTGGTGGGGGCCTGTCTACTTTGAAAGGTCTCACCTCAGCCTCGTGGAATAGTTAGTCCCCATGATCCCTCTTGAGTGTCACCTATCAAATTTTAAAAGCAAGATCTGGAAAGTTCAAGCTGTTTCCAGACAACTTAACTACATCTCAGAATAATGCATAAGGATGGTCGTATTTAAAAATATCCAGCTCTCTACAGGGTAAAATTCACAATGTCTGGTGCCCAATAAAAAAATTATCCATCACTCAAGGAAACATGTCATTCTATACAGAAGGAGGAGAAAAATACATCAGGAGATCCAGGACTGACATAGATGTTATAATTAGCAGAAGGCCAATGAAACATACAAAAACTGTGTTCCAAAATAGACAGGGAGGACGTTAAGAAGAACCCAACTTGAACTTCTAGCAATGAAAGCTACAATGTTTGAGGTGGAAAGTACACAGAATGAGATTGATGGCAAATCAGAACTTCCAGTAAACCCAGTACTGATGTAGACATGAGGGTAAGTCACCCAAGATCGAAGAAAGAAAACTTAACATCTGCAACACAGCACACTAGTGGATTGTGTGTGGGCTTCAGGCTGTGCAGTATGCCCACAATTAAAGATTGAAGGAGGGGAGAAAGAGCTTCGAAAGTACATTTACTGAGAATATTCCAAAGCTGATAAAAACCGTCAAGTCTGCAGACCAAAATTTTGACAGACAAAAACATTCCATGCCCACTCCAGAAGAAACTAGATGGTTTGTTCCTTCCACTGTGGTGTGGTTACATTTTTTTTTAAGGGATTTGCAAGGGGCCAGTAATAGATAGGAAAGAAGGTTAGGGGAGATTGAAGTTCTGAAAAGAAGGGGGCATTTGCCCACTTTACTCAAGATGCCTGTCCACTGTCTTTGCTTTGGGGACGATGACTGTTCCCTATGCTTGTCATTCACACTCGGTTGTAAGGTTAATGCAGTATGACACCTGTATATCTAACCAATGACAGTCCTGGCCTTGCAAGAACCTTGCTTGGTGACTTCCTGAGAACAGAAGGGAGGCAAGTGTCACCCCACCTCTTATACCGGATGTTCCTATCCCCAGAGAGTTGCCTCTGTCTCCCATGGCTCCAAGAAGTTCAGGCACCCATGAGAGAACTTGACCCAGTTACCACTCAGCCTGTGCATGGTGGGGGTGTAGACATTCAGACTGTCCCCAGCAGGGAGGGGAGTTACAACTGTGAAAGGCAGAAAAGGATTCTCCTTCCTCATAAAGTGATGGATGGGCCTTGTTCCCATCGAGAGGGGACCATCTCGTGTACGGTGAGAGAAAGGTCACAGTCTCAGACTGCTTTAAAACGCAGGGAAGAGCTCCAGCAGAATAAGTTAAAAGCAGTCTAAATAATGATCCTAAATTTGTCACTTAAAGGAAATCAGGCACGTAAATGTAAAAATAAAAATGTTCATTTAAGGCTCTCAACCAAATTCACAGATGGTTTTACTTGCTCATCCAGATGATGGTACATCAAAAATAGTGAAAATAAATAGTTTTCTTTACAAAGAGCCAGAACTGCACCTCAGCATATGAGGTAGACTGAGTGGCGCTCCCTCATGTATGTCCTAATGACTGGAACCTGGAGCTGTCTTACCTTACACAGGGAAGAGATTTCACAAAACTGGATGAGTCTATCACAGATATGGGGATGGGGGGTGCAGAGAGATTCCCCATAAGGCTCCAGCAGAGCCACAGGAACTGGTGATTAATATTCATAACGAATGCATGAATGGGAGAGAAAAGCAGAGCAGCAGTCCCAGGGGACCAGTAGCATGAGGCTGCCGCTGCTGACTTTGAAGGTGAATGCATGGGATACATGCCTGGGAATGTCAGCATCCTTTAGAAACTGGGAAAGATAGGAAGCCCTTTCTCCAGAAGACTCCAGGAGAGCATGCAGCCTTAAGGACACTTTGATTTTAGTCTAGTGAAACTGTGGCCAGGCTTTCAGCATCATAGGATGATAAATTTGTGGGGTTGTAAGCCTTGAGGTTTGATGCTCCTTGTTGTATCAGCCATAGAGACCAATTCAGCAGGCTTTGGCACCACACAGAATTCACAGCAGCGTGGTAAATTCCAGTCTTTCCTACCAGTATCAGGAAATACAAATGAATTCTACCTTTTTGCTTCTAATGCTGTTCTGTGACTACCGAAACTAAGTCTCAGGAAATAGCTAAGTACAACAAATGGACAATTTCCAAACAGCATCCCTCCCTCCCTTTTCACGCAAAGCCTAATTGACGATTCATTTTCATCCTGGTCTACACCCTGACCAGTTGTTACCATTTGTAGTAAAAGAACATGAACTTGCACCTGCATCCCCACTAAATGACTTGAATGGCTGAGTCTTCAAGGGATGGGGATTCAGTTAGGAAGTTACATTCAGAGCTTGATATTAAGTTGCAAGAGTTGCTTTGGCAATGGTTTGTATATGGTGCCCCTGGGCCACAGCTGGCCCCACCTCACTGCTTCTTAACAGCTGCTTACCCAAGCTGACCACTGAAACTCAACTGCTTTGAAGTAAATGAATGTTTTCCTAGATGGTGCAGACCAGCTAGGATAAAGAAAAGAACAGCCTCACAAAGGGCTTCCAGTGACAGTGACAGGGCCTAGGGAGCATGGGCTTTCCAAAAGGAAGGGAACAAAAGATTTTAGAAAATAGAATATGAAGATCATCCTACACTGAATTCCAACTCCAATTCATCCCAAATAATTGAAAATAGGGATTAGCATAAGAATATGATGGAACACATGAATTGTCAGCTTGCATAGTAGCCCTTGGTATGAAAACGGTTTGAAATCTGATTTAATCTCTTTGATGATTTGAAGTCACTTCAGGGAGCCTGTGGTATTTGCAATCATGAATATTAGCCGGCAAGGGTGGGGGCGTGTAAAATGGTTGAGGACTTTGTGCCTTCCTGTAGAGAGCTGCGACGTGCTGCGCCCTAAAGATGGCGCCGGTTTCCGCCTTCCACCAGCCCGACGGTGAGCGCTCTCGGTGGTAAACAAGTCCATATTTGGTTAAGACCGCTGATCTGGCTTGCTTCCGCATACGTGGGCCTCTAAGATAGCACCACGTGGCTTTACTTGATTGGCTGTTCATATAGTATTTAGCCTGTGGGTTGGGTCTGCCCGGGATTCGGAAGACTGTTTTCAAGGGACCTGAATAAACTGCTTGAGAAGAGCTTTTGCGAGTTGCGTCGTTCTTGCTGGTCGAGTTGGATGCGACAAGTGGTGGCCTGTACGGGGACCCAGAAAAGACTCAGAACTCCTGCAGTCAGGGGCAGTGTACTGGTAAGTTCCTGGGATAAATTGGGACAATAAAGTTTCATGGAAATAGCGAACAAAAGGTAAAGTTTCGCGGAGATAGCGAACAAAAGGTAAAGTTTCGCGGAGATAGTGAACAAACGGTAAAGTTTCGCGGAGATTGCGAACAAAGGGTAAAGTTTCGCGGGGAAACTGCGAACCGAAAGTAAATTTTTAATCATGGCATTGTCGGAGTCACATCCAATTTTTCTGGCTCTTCAGGAGCTACTTTTAGCTAGGAATTTGAAAATTAAGAAGTCTACCCTAGAGAGATTTTTGAATGAATGCGATTCCGTGGCTCCGTGGTTTGCGGTGTCCAGGAATCTTATGGTATCCTGCTGGGACAAATTAGGCAGGGACTTGGATTTTGCTTGGGAGCAAGGTACTCTAAAGCATGGAGTAAGACCGATTTGGAAGATGGTGAGGAGTTGTTTAGAAGATCAGAGATGCTGTAACACAATCAAGGAGGGAGAATCAGCCTTGGAACTGCTGCAAGGGGAAAGATCTGAGCAGGTAGACAGTGAAAAGGAAAGTAACAAAGGCGAAAGATTTGAGCAGGCAGATAGTGAAAAGGGAAGCAAAAAGAAGGTTCTTCTCTATCCCGATCTTAGAGATTTTAGAGATTTCAGAGATTTTGAGGACTCAGAGGGCACGGATTCTGAAGGGGAGCTACACGCTCTAATAGAACAGTTGGAGAGGACTGCTATTAGAAAAAGGGAAAAGAAAAGGGTAAAAGAGAAAGACACGTTGGCGGCAGTTGGTGTAAGTGAAACCGTTGCCGCAGCGCCTTTAACCACGTTGGCGGCGGTCGGTGTAAGTAAAGCTGTTACCGCGGCACCTTCAACTCCCCCTCCATATCCAGAAGCCATTCAGATAGATCAGCCTGTTCAGTCCCTGAAAGTAGGGAGATCTTTCTGCCCGGGGATGTGGACACAAGTAAGAACAGAATTACAGTTTGCCTATCCGGTATACCAAGACCCACAAGGGAATAGGTATGAGGAACCGCTTGATTTTAAGGTAGTTAAATCCCTTGCAGAGTCGGTTCGTACCTATGGTATTACCGCTTCTTTTACAATGGCTCAAGTGGAAGCATTAAGCAGACATTGTATGACTCCGAGTGATTGGAGTGGCCTGGCCCGCACCTGCTTAAGTCTAGGGAAATACTTAGACTGGAAAGCTTTCTTGATTGAGTATGCCACTGAGCAAGCAGCCATTAATCAGAGAGATGGAAATCCAGCCTGGGATAGAGATAGAGCCTGGGGAGATTTGCCAACCAGCAGATAGGATATCCTATTCAGGTTTATGAGCAAATAAACAAGATAGCTATCAAGGCTTGGAGATCTCTTCCTAATAAAGGGAAGGTGAGTGGGAACTTAACTAAGATTCTACAGGGCCCCATGGAGCCCTTTTCAGACTTTGTGGCACGAATGGTGGAAGCAGCAGGGAAGATTTTTGGTGACCCGGATGCTGCCTTGCCACTAATAAAACAGTCTATGAGCAATGTACCAAAGAGTGTAGAGCCGCTATCACCCCTTACAAGAGTAAAGGGCTAGAAGCCTGGATGAAAGTGTGTAGAGAGCTTGGAGGGCCGTTAACTAATGCTGGTCTTGCTGCCGCAAGTAGTACAGTTGACCAGAAAAGGTGGAGGAAGTTCAGGAGTTTGTTTTAAGTGCGGCAAGATGGGACACTTTAAAAGACAGTGCCCCAGGGGAAGGAGTACAGAAAGTACAGGAAGTGTACAACGCCCCAGGCGGCCGGGGTTATGCCCAAAATGTAAAAAAGGGAACCATTGGGCTAATGAATGCCGTTCAGTGACAGACATCCATGGCCAGCCTTTAACTCAAGGTTATGGTGGCGCTCGTCCAAAAAACGGACAGCGGGGCCCACGACCCCAGGGCCCACAAATATATGGGGCAGTAGAGAATCAGGACAAAGAACAGAATCAAGAGAGATGGCCAACCCTCCGCCATCCGAGAGACCGCGGAGAGCCACTACAGGCTCAGCAGGATTGGACCTCTGCTCCACCACCAGACTCATATTAACGCCCCAAATGGGGGTCCAGTTAATTGAAACAGATTTTAAAGGACCCCTTGAACCTGGTACAGTTGGTTTGCTGTTAGGGAGGTCATCATCAGCCTTGAGAGGACTTATTGTCCATCCTGGAGTTATAGATCCAGATTATACAGGAGTGGTTAAGATCATGGTAGCCTCCCCCCGTGGTATAACAGCTATCTCTCCTGGAGATAGAATTGCTCAGTTGATCATATTGCCGAGCTTACATGATCGCTATGTGGCAAAGGATCGAGAGAGAGGAAAAGATGGTTTTGGGTCCACAGGCACGGATCTGACTTTTCTCTCCTTGGATTTGGACCAACGCCCTGTCTTGGAGTTAAAAGTTGATGGTAAAAAGATCCTGGGCCTTTTGGATACTGGGGCTGATAGGAGTATCATAGCAAAGAAAGACTGGCCTTCAGGTTGGCCCGTACAAGCCTCTTCTCAAACACTTCAAGGCCTGGGTTATGCTAAGACTCCAGATATGAGTGCAAGATTATTAAAGTGGCAGGACCAAGAAAACCACTCAGGAGAAATGCAGCCATATGTACTTGAGCTCCCTATCTCCCTTTGGGGAAGAGACCTTTTAAAGGATATGGGATTTAAATTGAGTAATGACTATTCTGATTCAGCCCAACGTATGATGCAAGATATGGGATATGCTCCCGGCTTTGGAATAGGAAAATATTTGCAGGGGCGGAAAAGTCCCATATCTATGCAGCAAAGACAAAAGAGACAGGGCCTGGGTTTTTCCTAGGGGCCACTGAGGAGGGCATTCCCATAACTTGGAAGACGGAGGACCCAGTATGGGTTCCTCAGTGGCCACTTTCCTCTGTAAAATTGAATGCAGCCAAAGAGTTGGTGGATGAACAGATGTCTTTAAAGCATATAAAACCATCTGTATCTCCCTGGAATACACCTATTTTTGTCATTAAAAAGAAATCTGGAAAATGGAGATTGTTGCATGACCTGCGTGCCCTAAATCAACAAATGCAGATTATGGGCCCAGTGCAACGCGGCTTGCTGCTTTTATCATCTTTGTCAGCCTCATGGCCCATTATAGTTATAGATATAAGAGATTGTTTTTTCTCCATCCCTTTGTGTGCCAAAGATAGTGAGAGATTTGCATTTACTGTTCCATCCTGTAACCATGAGGAACCTGATCAGCGGTTTGAATGGGTAGTATTACCCCAGGGCATGGCAAACAGCCCCACTATGTGCCAACTGTATGTGGGGGAAGCCATTGCTCCCTTGAGAAAGAATTTTCCAGATTTGAGATGTGTTCATTATATGGATGATATCTTACTGGCAGCTAAAAGTGAACAAATGTTAGATCAGGCCTATGAAGAATTAGTTCAATTATTAAAAAAGAAAAGGTTGTTTATTGCTCCTGATAAGGTTCAAAATGAAAATGTGGTTGATTATTTAGGAGCGAAGGTTGGACCTGAAAAGATAATACCTCAAAAGATTGAGATAAGAAAAGATAATTTAGACTCTAAATGATTTTCAAAGGTTGTTAGGAGATATCAATTGGGTAAGAGGCTATTTAAAGCTACCAAATTATGAAATAAGACCCCTATATGATATTTTGAAAGGTGATTCAGCATTTAATTCTCCTAGGCAATTTACAGAAGAAGCAAGAAAAGCTTTATGTAAAGTGGAAGAAAGGTTACAGAGTGACTTCCTAAAGAGATGGCAGGAAGGACAGCCCATTGCATTGTGCATATTTGCCACCTATGGTCAACCTACAGGATTGTTATGGCAGGATGGACCATTATTATGGACCTATTCAAAGATTTCTCCAAAAAAATCCATAGAACATTATCCCACTGCAGTTGCTGCTTTAGCCTTGAATGGTATCCAACAATGCTTGCAGTCTTTTGGAGTTGCTCCTGCCAGTATAATAGTACCCTATTCCAGTCATCAAATTAAGATTTTGTGTGGCACTGTAGATGACTGGGCAATATTGCAGTGTAGCTTTGAAGGAGTGATTGATAACCATTATCCTAAGCATCCATTGCTATCATTTTTTAAGGAGCACCCAGTGATATTCCCTAAGGTTACTTCAGCAGTACCACTTCAAAGGTCACCAAATGTGTTTACTGATGGCTCAAAGACAGGCTGTGGAGCCTATTTGATAGAAAGACAAGAGCCCGTGTTATGTCAATTTCAACCGGGCTCCCCCCAAATAGTAGAGTTGAAAATAGTAATTGAAGTGTTTAAAAGATGTCAATTTGCATTCAATTTGATCTCAGATTCAGTCTATGTGGTCAACGCAGTGAAAGTATTAGAATTAGCAGGTCCTATTAAGAATAGTAGTACTGTATGTGCCTTATTACAAGAGTTACAAGTTTTAATCTGGCAGAGAAAAAGGTGTTTTTATATTCAACATATCAGAGCACATACAGGATTACCTGGACCATTAAGTGAGGGTAATGATAAAGTTGATCAATGGACTAGGATGACATGCATTTTTTGGAGCTCATTCCTGGACCAAGCCAGACACTTTCACCAATTATTTCATGTAAATGCAAAAACTCTACAGCAAAAATTCCATTTGTCTAGAGCAGATGCTAGACAAGT
Source organism: Lophiomys imhausi (assembly GCA_907164525.1). Lineage (NCBI taxonomy): Eukaryota > Metazoa > Chordata > Mammalia > Rodentia > Muridae > Lophiomys > Lophiomys imhausi. The sequence goes on along the minus strand of CAJQZJ010032563.1, from coordinate 13,735,592 downwards.
GGTTTTGGACTATCCTCAGTGTGTGATTCATCATCATCCTCCCAGTGTGGGAGTGAACCCTAGAGGGTTGATGCCACTCAAAATCTGGCAAGTGGACGTTACCCACATTTCAGAGTTTGGAACCTTAAAATATATTCATGTATCTGTGGATACCTGCTTAGGTATCATACATGCTACACCTATGAGTGGAGAAAAGGCTCGCAATGTCATAGGGCATTGCTTAGAAGCCTGGGCTGCATGGGGAAAACCACAGCAGCTGAAAACGGACAATGGACCAGCCTATACGGCACAGTCCTTTGTCTCCTTCTGTAATCAGATGGAGGTACAGCTTAATCACGGATTACCATATAATCCTCAAGGACAAGGAATTGTGGAGCGTGCTCATTGCACCCTGAAAGAATGCTTACAAAAACAAAAAGGGGGAATAGGCCAAGGCCGTACCACCAAGGAGAGAATATCTTTAGCCTTATTTACTTTAAACTTTTTCAATTTGGATGCTCAAGGCCGCTCAGCAGACATCAGGATTCCCATGGTCCACCTAAAAGCATGGTGAAGTGGAAGGATATTTTGACAGGCTCTTGGCGGGGGCCTGACCCCGTGCTAACATGGGCGAGAGGGTCTGTTTGTGTTTTTCCTCAGGATCAACAAGATCCAGTGTGGGTGCCTGAACTCCTTGTGAGGAAAATTCGTCATGAAGACCTTCCTAAGGATCAGCAGTGAGTATGTCAGGAATGACTGAGCCGAGATGGGGGATCCTGTCGATATTCCCAAAGCCGATGCCGGTCAGACATGATGCAACTGTGTTTCCACGCTTATTTAGCAGTAATAGAAGCTTAGGTTTACCCTACCTTCCCTTTGATGATCAGAAAAGCCCTATAGAGGGTAATAGAAATGTCAGCTTGAAGGGTAGTCTGTGCTTTTTAATGAGCTTCAATAGGTCAGATGATACAGAATGCATTAAATTGTCTCAGCAGTCAGCAGATTTTTTACCACAACTGAGGTTTGGGGGTAGGAGTGGTGGTTTGTTTTCAGGCAACGGTTCTCGCCTTAAAGGATGGTGGCCCACACGAGTCTCTGACCGGGACCCCCCCAGACAGCCACGCTGGGCACCTTTTTGTAGAGGATCCACAGGAGAGGAAGGACCTTTTCCCTGGACTGGATGTCAGGAGCGCAGAGCAGTTTGGGTTCAACAAGATTATTTTTCCTTTAGCCCCATGATTAGTAATATAGTGAATAAGTCTTGTACAGGAATGCTTGATATATCTACTAGGGATCCTCAGCAGACTGCCACCAATCCTTTTGATTTGTGGCTTTTGTGTGGGGTAAATGGAAGTTGCATGGACTTGGGACCTGTCATTATGCTTGGGGGAGGAGTTTATCAAAGAGGTAATTTTTCCCTAGGGTCCGCTACCAAATTGGATCTTTCTAGTGGTAGTGGCTCTGGTACTTGGAATTCTTTGTTTCATTCTTACCGCAATAAGACCTTTTCAGCTTCGCCAGTATGTCTCTGGCCTCCTTTTCTGTGGATTGTAAGTAATGGGAGTGCATCCTTGGGTGAAGAAAAGTTAGTATGCACTCCGGGCACATGTTTTTATGCCCTATGCTGGAATGCCACAGCCTTTCCTGTGGCTGTGGTGACTAGAATGCCTCGATATGTACCAGTTCCTGTAGAGGCCCCTAATACCATGATGCTATTCAGGTTTAAAAGAGATTTTGGCATCACTGCAGCTATTGTTACTGCCATCACTGTTGCTGCTGTGGGAGCTACTGCCTCAGCTATTGCCTTGTCTAGTTCTATACAGATTGCCAATGCCCTGAATAACATCTCAGCCACTGTAGCACAGGCATTGGATACCCAGACCTCTATGAATTCTCATCTCAAAGAAGGCCTTATGATAGTTAATCAACGCATAGATTTAATACAAGAACAGATTGATTCTCTTTGGCAACTAGCACAATTGGGGTGTGAGTGGAAAATGCAAGGTTTGTGTGTTACTTCCGTGCAGTATCAACATTTTGCAAAGGCTGCTAATCTTTCTAGACAATTGTCGAAGTTCCTCTTACAGGATTGGTCGGCTGAATTTGAAAATTTGATGAGAGAGCTGAGAGCGACAATCGTCCACATCAACTCCACTTGGGTGGATCTGAGCCTGGCCACTGGTTTGACTTCCTGGATTCAGACGGCTGTGGATCATCTTAAGGAGTGGGCGGGCATAGGCTCTTTGGCGATACTGATGATACTAGCCTGTCTGGTTTGCCTATGGTGCATCTACAAAATGAGAGCCACACAAAAGCGTAATGCAGCCATGATTATACAGGCCCTTGTCGCCATTGAGGTGGGCCAGTCCCCTCAGGCATGGCTCGCTGCCATGAAGCCTTAAATCTTCACTGAGCATAGTCCCTGCCCACTGAGGTATTCGTTCCACGGATATTAGGGTCTGGCAAGTCAATGACGGAGTAGACAGGTAAGTCTTGGCCACCTAAGACAGGGCAGTCCTGAGTGGGGAGGCTGACCCAGAGACGGGTAAGAGTTTGAGCACCGCCCTCCTACAGGCTCAGGCCCACTGTGAGATCCCCAGATAGAGGGATTACGAAGCCTTTCCAGTGACTTCTACCAACTTTAGAAAAAATAAAAAAGGGGGAACTGTAGAGAGCTGCGACGTGCCACGCCCTAAAGATGGCGCCGGTTTCCGCCTTCCACCAGCCCGACGGTGAGCGCTCTCGGTGGTAAACAAGTCCATATTTGGTTAAGACCGCTGATGTGGCTTGCTTCCGCATACGTGGGCCTCTAAGATAGCACCACGTGGCTTTACTTGGTTGGCTGTTCATATAGTATTTAGCCTGTGGGTTGGGTCTGCCCGGGATTCGGAAGACTGTTTTCAAGGGACCTGAATAAACTGCTTGAGAAGAGCTTTTGCGAGTTGCGTCGTTCTTGCTGGTCGAGTTGGACGCGACACCTTCCATTGGCCGGCTTCTCAAGGACCTTAGGATTATACAGGCATGTCTGAAGTTCAGATTTGGACACCTGTGAGGGCCTGTGAATGGCCTGGGGCACTTTACAGTGAGGAGCGTGACTCTATCAGGTTGAGCGGATCTTCACACTCCTTTCCAGGCTTCACGTTCTGTATTGAACAGGGTAGACTATTCCCCAGGGTCTGTGTGTCCCTGCAGTTTTCCCACTTTCTCTTCCAAACCACATTCCTCTTCCAAACCACATTCCAAGGCACAGAGACAATGTGTCTTTCTTCAACACTGTTCCCTTTGCCAGGGTCCTTGCTGAGCTATCGACCCAGCATAGCTGAGTCTTAAGCTCATTTTCTTTGAAGGTTCCTTCCAGTCTTTGTATCTACAAGTTCATTAAAAATGGCTGCAAAACCCACCAGGAAAATCGGGCAAAAAAAAATGTTAGGAGATAACACTGTGGCTTGTGGGCATTTCTATTTCAGATTCCAGTTAGGAAGAAGTTTTGTCCAAAATGAGAACATCCCTTTACACTCTTCCAACTGTGGAGCTCGGCCCTCGGAGATGGAAAGACATGGAATATGGCAAAGTAAGAACTAAGGTGTAGCTTAGTGAGAGTAGTTGCCCCTCACGCAGCCCCTTGTTCTGTTCTCAGTACCAACTAATAAAACAGCACACGACAGCCAAAAAGCTTAATTAAGATGAAAGCTACAACTGAATTATAAGTGTTTAAAGGTTTGGTTACAGAAATCTAACACAATGAATAACTTTGGGATTTTAACTTTTGTTTAACTAACAAAAATTAAGAAAAATCTAAGATGCAAAATGATATGGCAATGTCCTGCATATGCTTGTGGGGCATTAGAAGAAGTACTTTGATAGGATGTACCAAGAGATCTTGGAAATACTCATGTCCTTTGACCCAGTTATTGGGATTCCATCCTAAGAAAATAACCCTAGAAATAAAAAAAAAGCTTTATATAGGAAGATTTACTTTATTTTTAAAAGATAAATCATTTTGTCTAATAATGAAAACTGGAAGATGCCTAAATATCCAACAGTAGAAAATTAAGTAATTTTAATATACTGTAGGATTATTATGCAGTCATTGGCTAGTTTATTAAACATTTTAATAAACACAGGCATCTTTATAAACACAGAGATACTTGTGTTACTATACTAGGTGAAAATGGGAAGATAGACAATTACATATACTGTATGGAATTAATTGGATATTTTTAATGCATGGTAATAAGACTGGGAATATGTCATTTAAAAATTATCATATTAAGCATCCTTAATCATCAGAGAAATGCAACTCAAGATGATTCTGAGATTCCATCTCATACCTGTCAGAATGGCTAAGATCAAAAGCTCAAATGACAGCACATGCTGGCAAGGTTGTGGAGAAAGGGGAACACTCCTCCATTGCTGGTGAGAGTGCAAACTTGTACAACCACTATGGAAATCAGTCTGGAGATATCTTAGAAAACTTGGAATAGCTCTAACTTAAGACCCAGCCATACCACTTCTGGATATACATCCAAAGGATTCCTCAACAAACCACAAGGATGTTTCCTCATCTATGTTCATAGCAGCCTTATTTGTAACAGCTAGAAACTGGAAATAACCCAGATGTCCCTGGATTATTTTAACCAAGGAATGGATTAAAAACTGTGGTACATCTACTCAATGGAATACTACTTAGCCATCAGAAACAACGAAATCATGCAATTTGCAGTCATCCTGAGTGAGCTAACCCAGACTCAGAAGGATGCACATGGCATCTATTCACTTGTAATCAGATTTTAGCCATATAGTACAGGATAACTATACTACAACCAATCCACCAAAGGGAACAGGAACATAGACTTTGTTTCCTGTCAATGAGACACTTTGCCCTAGTGGTGCTGCCTTGCAGACCCCCAGTGTATGAGGAGGCTCTTGGCCCTCATATGACTGCTGAACTGGGGTAGGGGACTGATATGTAGGGACACTCCACTCCAGAGGAGTGGGATGGAAGGAATAGGGAGTAGAGGGTGGGAGGGTGGGACAGGGAGGGGTGGAAAGAGGGTTCTGTGATGGGGATGTAACCTGAAGTAATAAATAAACATAAAAATATCATTAAAATTATCAAGAAATATGTCATTTAAGAAAATGTCCTACCCACAAAGAAAATTTTTTAAAAATTAAAAATTTTGTGGTTAGGATGGGATAATGGATAATTTTCTCTTAATATTTTTATTTTATTGTATGTGTATGGGTGTTTCACCTGCATGTATGTCCTGTGCTTACAATGCCTGTGGAGGCCAGAAGAGGACATTGTATCTCCTGGGACTGTAGTTACAGACAGTTGTGAGCCACCACGTAGGTGCTGGGAATTGAACCCAGGCCCTCTGGGAGAGCAGTCAGTGCTCTTAACTGCTGAACTATCTCTCAAGCCCACCCTTTTATCCGGCTGTCTTTCACATTATATGCTCCTCCTCTGCAGGGGAGGGGAGATAGCCTGTATTTCTGCTTAAGTGCTACATCACTGAGTGATTATTCTGGTATAACCTCTCCATATCAATACTCTTTGGTGGAAGGGAAAGCCACTGATGACCATTCAGAACAGAGGGGCGTTTGGCAGAGCTCAGAGATACTCATGCGGTGGACAATGTCACTTGAGACCCCTGCTCTTACATCTTTCTGATGCTTGTACTGTCCCTTTAACTGTCCATGCAGGCTCCACCCTCCACCCTCCTGCAAGGTTCAGTCACAATAGTACTCTTTTCAGCCTTGTCTGGTTCACTGTCATGTTCCCCAGGTTCTTTGGGAGCTAACTGCACTCTACACTAACACTACCAGCAGCTGTGTTCTTTCATCTTCTTGTTCCATCAGCACTACACCATTTCCCCAGGGCAGCAGCTCTGTCCCAGTGGGATGTTTGCCCAGATGTCCTAGGATGACTGTGACCTCTGAGCTGAGCCCTCCAAGAAACCAAAGTCCATTCCCTTGACCTATCTGCTCCAGATGTTTCTCTACTGAGCTCCCCTCACCTGCCTAGGCCGCGAATGGCAGCCAGCTCTTGCTGGCTTTGTCATCCACCTAGTCCTTAGTAATACCTGCAGCTGACATCCACTAACCTCTCCTGAGTCCTGAATTTATCTCCTTAGCTTAGCAAGCTGCCCTAGCCACTAGCCTAACAGCACCACTTTGTCTTGGTGGCTTCAGTGAAGTTACTGAGAGTGAGTGATTCAGGAGACCAAGCACAGTGTCTCTTAGTAAAATGATAAAACCCTCTCTATTTTCATCCTGGATGGGACAAAGCTTCAAGTCCAGGCCTTCCTCTTGTTCAAGAGTCTACAAAGTTGCAAATTAGTGACAATGATCTTTACTACATAGTTGGCCTTGGGCTGGGCATTTGTAGTGGTTTGAATGAAAATGGCACCCATAGATTCATATTTTTGATATCTTGGTCCACAGTTAGTGGAACTGTTTAGAAAGGTTTAGGGGGTGTGATATTACTGGAGTAGCTGTGTCACCTGAGTGGGTTCTGAGGGTTTAAAAAGCCCACACCAGATTCAGTTTCTCTATCATCCACCTATCCATCTATCCATCTATCCATCCATCCATCTATCTATCCATCTATCCATCCATCTATCTATCTATCTCTGCCTGTTGACTATCTATTCACCAATCAATCAATATATCATCTATCTATCCATCTATCTATCTCTGCCTGTTGCCTATGGGTCAAGATGTAAAGCCTTCAGTTACTGCTCCAGTGTCTTGCCTGTCTGCTTCCTATCATGATTTTAACCTTCCAAAACTGAAAGCAAGCCCTCAACTAAATACTTTCTAAGAGTTGCCTTGGTCATGGTGTCTTTTCACAGCAACAGAACATTGTAAGATAGCATTTGACATGGAGTTATGTTTAATTTTAAAACAACCCTATGATTTGCAGTTCTGTTTTATAGGTGAAGACACTCTTGACCAAAGTCACAGAGGTCCTTCCTGAAAAATGCAGGTGAGCACCCAAGCCAGGGCTTGCTTTATTACTAACACAACTTCAGAAGACATGACCTCAAAGTCCATGTCTGAGAAGGTTGTAATATTGATCAATGGGAAGACTGCAATGAGGATGGCTAACAGACAGAGAGCCCTGACTCTCTGCAGCGTGGGAGTCACCCCAAAGCTTGGGTGACTGCTAACAGGCAAGAAGGTGCAGGCGGTGGAGTTGGAACTCAAGAGTTTTCAAGAGATTCCAACCAATGTAGACTTTTATGCAATTTCTGTGCATGAGAATTCAAACTTTTCAAAAAACAAAACAAAACAAAACACTGAACAGGTCAAATTAACTGCCCTGGTAACACATCAGATTACAAACTCAGTTTCTTGTTCCTCCTGGGTGCCTTCTGGGTCTTTCTTATGACACACATGCTTCTCTCTCTAGCAGGCCAGGATCCTTACCTGTACAATCTCCAGCATTTCGGCCTTGCTGATGTAGCCATTACCATCCAGGTCGTACATGCTGAAGGCCCATTTCAGCTTCTGCTCCAACTTGCCCCTCGACGTCACACTCAGGGCTATGATGAACTCTCTAAAGTCTATTGTCCCATCTCCATTTGCATCAAAGGTACGGAAGACGTGCTCTGCAAATTTGGAAGCATCCCCATAAGGGAAAAAGTTCCCGTATATTTTCTTAAACTCTTCCATTGATAAATGTCCACTGGGGCAGTCTCTCAAGAAGCCTTTGTACCACTCTTGGATCTCATGTTCCGTGAAGTCTGTACTTTCCAGTAAGTCCTGCATGACTTCCGGGCGCAGCTTGCTGTTCTGTTTCCCCATTCTGGTGGCAAGAATTCAACTGGAGAGAGAAAAGAAAATACACATCGTAGTTTTTAGAGCTGCCCTTCAGGGTCATGTGATCATCTGTTATTATTCCTTGGGAAGAAGGAAAAGTGAGCCAACTCCACACTAGCCCAATAGCTAAACAAAATGAAGGAAAACCAGGCGAGTCAAAGATGCAGAAAAGCCATGTTGCTAACCAGAACCAACCAGAAACCAAGAAATGGATGGATGGATGATCAGGTGGACAGATGGATGGTCAGATAGAAAACAGATGGAAAGGAGGTAGATGATTTGTTCTTGGCTTATCAATTTGCATGAGATCAGGTGTGGCTTTAAGAAAACTAATTTTAAATCCTATAAGTAGAACTAAAGGAACAGAAGAGGGAGGGAAGGAGGGAGGGAGAGAAAGATGGGGAGAGAGAGAGTGAGAGATATCTTAGTATGCTTCATTGTTGCTTTGCTGCCACGTAAAGAAAGGCTCGTGTAACTGAACCCTGTAAGTGCTGGCAGAAGGGAAATGGAAACACACCGACGCACTGTGAACGCACTGTGAACCTCCTCCATGTAACTGAACTTTTAAATTATTATTTAACACTTATTTATGTATTACTAAATTCACTTATAACAAACACCAACAATTTCTTAACTATTAATCCTATAAATTCCTACAACCCCTTTAACCTATCCACTAAACCTATTGATAATCATAACAACCACTTTCATAACCTTTTAGAATGATACAGTCTCTGGGGCAGGTCCTCAGTCGTCAGGAACACAGTCTTTGTTGTAGATTCTTTAACACACTTAGCAGTCCTTCTTCTGGATCTCTCAGATGCAGGTTCATCAGGGTCGTTGGTTATTGCAGTCTCACCTTAAATAAGGCTTCATGCTTTCTTCTCTGTGGGAGACCCCAGCCGTCTGCAGGCCAACTTACTTCTTTTGAATCAGGAACTCAGCTGCTCTGCCTCAGTCCTTAAAGCCAGGCACCGTTTCCTTTAGGCCACTGTTTGGACAGATCAAACCCCTCTAGGCAAAAGCTGAGCCACAGGGTCCAGTCCTTGGCCTTTTGGTGTCTTGCTCAGGCTTTCTTTGCTCACCGGCTTCTTTCTGCTTCAGGGAGAGAGCTGGCCATCAATGGCCAGCCGTTTTTTCAGCAGGACTCTTGGAGCTCTCTAGCATCAGGGGCCTCTTCTCTTCTGGGCTCCAAGCACTGTCCTCAAATAGGAGGAACTCTGTTTCAGCTTAATTTGGGCTCCGCCCACTTAGCAGCTGAAAACAATGTCAGGCCAGATACTTTGTTTCAAGTCTATTGAGTCTTTCCTGTTTTCCTGACTTCAAACTTGTTTTTCAGTCTATTGAGTCTTTCCTGTTTTTGCTGACTTCAAACTTGTTTTTCAGTCTATTGAGTCTTTCCTGTTTTTGCTGACTTCATGCTGATAATGCTCTTCAGGCCCTGAATTAAGAGACAGTATCAGAAACTCCTATATATTTCCTAAATCTAATTTATCTAACTCCTACACCTCCAAGCCAGTTAGACCCAGAGGAAATCACTGGCCACTTTGGGTTTAGATGGCAAAGATGATGCCTCAGAAAGTTGTTCATGCCCAAACTGTAAAGTTTGGGGAACAAGTCAAAGCTAACTTTTGAAATTACATATAACCTCATATGTTCTTATCCTAATGGTAGCACATGTTCACAAACAAACAGTAAAAGACTGCAGTGACTCATTGAGAAAATACTAGCATCTTCCAAATCCTAATCACTGAGATAAGCGTGGCTAGCATTTTGGTGTATGTGCTTCCAGACTGTGTGTGTGGACTTATTTAAATATCCTATTAATATCTAGTTCCCAGAGTAACTATGTTTTCAACTTGACAGTAGTACAGAAGTGATATTCATCCACTAGGAACTGTATTTTGGACATTGTCCGGGCCAGTGTCATTTATGCTCTCTCAACTGCATGGCAGCGGGTGAGCCTCAGTTCTGTGGGCTGTGTGACCACAGGGAGGCCACAGATACTCCTCAGCAGGGTTTCCACCTGTGACTCTTGTTGCTCAAGAAAAATTTGTGTGACCCTGGGTCACATGTATATAAAATAGATATGTAAATGAAACATTTTCTTACAATAAACCCGAGATTATTTTAAAACAATTCTTTTATAAACATATACACTTTCCATCTGTTAAAGGCAACAGCAGAACTGCCCAAGGAGATGGCAATGTTCGTTTCTCTAACAATCTAATCCAGTAGTACATGGATTCCAGATGAACATGAAGGATGACAGAAGGAAAATATTAAAAAGTCTTTGTTTTCTGTGATTAAACCATTATGTTTTCAGTGGAGCAAACACCTTTTCACACCTTATATAAGAGTAGACACCTTATAGTTCATAACACAAAGTAGTCTTGAATCTGGGCTGGAGAGATGGCTCAGTGGTTAAGAGCACAGGCCACTCTTCCAGAGGACCCAGGGTCAATTCCCAGCACCCACATGGCTGCTCACAACTGTTTATAACTCCAGTTCCAGAGCATCTGACACCCTCATACCAATGCACATAAAATAAAACTTAAAAAGAAGAACATAATCTTGAATATGGGGTAAGCAGTTTCAGGCATCCTTCCTTGGCCTTGTGTGGTGTGGCAACATGTGTGGTGTGTGGTGGGGTACACACATCGTGCCTTCAGAGCTAATGCTACAGTGAAGTCCCATGATGCAGCTCAAGCAAGCTCCACCAGAAACATCTCAGATTCATTATGTATTTGATTTTGAATTACTTAAAAGGTTTTTTTTTTAAGATTTATTGATGTGCTTGGGAGTTTTGCCTGCGTAATGTATATGAGTGCACCCATGTATGCCTAGATCCTGAGGTCAGAAGAGGGTATTGGATCCTCTAGAAGTATGGACAGTTGTGAGCTGACATGTGGGTGCTGGGAACTGAACTGGGATCCTCTGCAACAGCAGCAAGTACTCTAAGCCCTAAGCCATGTCTCCAGATCCTGAATTAATTTTTAGTGTTCAGAAACCTTTCATCTGTTGCCAAATTGTTCCCATCCTCCTAGCGGGATCTCATGTGGAGTCCTGAGCTACAGTGTAAAGCTTTGCTCCACAGTGGGCTGGGATGCTGGGATGCTGGGATGTGGGATGCTGGGATGCTGGGATGCTGGGATGTGGGATGCTGGGATGCTGGGAAGGTGAGATGTATTTGATGCATTTTCAACACAGATCACAATATTACAATTTACACAGTCTTAGCAAGATTTATCCCCATCATAAGTTAAGGAGTGTTTGTACTTTTTAATATATTTCCATGGAAAAAGATTTATTCACTTATGTGTACATATATATTGGAACATGTGTGTCCATGAACATACGTGGAGGCCAAATGAGGGCATCACATGTTCTGTGACACTACTTTTCACCCATTTCTTTGAGAAGGAGTCTCTCCCTGGATCTGGGGTTCAGGTTTTCTTGGCTAGGTTGGAAACCAGTCAGCAAGTTCCAGCAATCCTCCTGTCCCTACCTCTCTCAGAGCTGGGCTTACAGATCTGCCCTGGACGTGCACTGATTCCTTATGCTAAGATCTGAACTGCAGACCTCACGATTGCAAAGCAGGTGCTTGTAACTGCTGAGCTAGCTTCCTAACTCCATGTTTCCACTTGTAAAACAAGTGTGTAAAACTGCATACCCTTGTGTTATCAGTTTCATAACATGCTGTGGGGAAGGAAGGTGCCCTTGATGGGGGTGGGGGTGTAGCTGTAAGTACTGTGAGCCAGCTTCCACCCACATAGCCATTTAGTGTTCATGCGGCCTTTCTCAGACGTCTAGAGATGTAGATACAAAGAGTTGGATGTGACCTTTCCCTTAGGACGCTCAGCCATAGGTGCACAGGGTGGTGGTGGCAGTGAGGAGACCCATTCAGTCAGAAGAGTTGAAAGTGAGTACAGTGGGGTGATGCCAGGCTGGGGAGGGGTGGGAGACAGTGGTGCTATCACAGGATATTCCTTAGAGGTGGCGATGCCCGACTTTACTCATGGACTTTCAGACCATGTGTAGTGTTCTAGTTTCCTTTCTGTGATTGTGATAAAACTCTCTAACAAAAATCAACTTAGGGGAGGAAAGGATTTGTTTCGGCTTTCGGGTCACAGTCCGTCATTGAAGGAAGCCAGGGGAGGAACTTAAGCAGGGACCATGAAGGAACACTTCTGCTGGATGGCTTGTTTGAAGGCTCAAACCATCTGCTTAGAGGATGGCGCCGCCCACAGTGGTCTAGAGGCTCCTGTATCAATTAGCCATCAAGCCAGTCCTCCAAAGACACACCCATAGCCTAGTCTGATCTAGGCAATTCCTCACTCAATTGACTCTAGGCTGCTTGGGGTGATAGTTATGCTAAGTAGGACTTGTAGTCAGTATACACTCCTTCACACAAAAGGGCCTCTGCTCTTACATTTCAGACTACCTGATGGACAACACAGCCCAATGTTAATCCTGACTCTGATTTTCTACTTTGGGAAATTTATCATTTCCATCTGTCTCTCCTGCTGCTCTCTGCTCTGCAGGCAGATCTTCATGACCATAAGCTTTGCATCTCTAGGGCCCATCCCACAGGGCACACTGTGAACTAAGGCCAAAGGAAACAGTGGGGAAACATTACTGGTAGACAGAAAGATGACTAATTACTAGATGGATACACAGGCTTGTTTTGGAAGACGAGACTGCCAGAGGACAGACTGGCCTTTGGATGCTATTTGTCACACTAAAGACCACCGGGGATTAGAGTTACAACTCGGTCTCAGGGCTTCTGATACCAAACTGTTTGAGGCCCTTGCTCAGGAAATTCCTACAGGGTAGCCTTTGCAGCTCAGTGTTCAAGTTTCGTTGGTAAAAATCCATAAATCAGGGAACAAGAGGGAGCCTGAGCAATCACCTGATTGGGTGGTTATGACTTTCTCAAGTTTTATTTTTTTTTTGTAATTGACACATAATAATTTCTTTGTAATTGACACATAATTGTATATATGTGACTTATAATGTGACATATTTATAGATGCATGCCCAGTGTGATGATCAAATCTGGCTAATTAGCACATGCATCATCTCAAACATTCACTATTTCATTGTGATGAGATCATTCGAAAGAGCATCCTTCCTGGCTGGCTTGAAACACACAATACAGTATTGCTACAGATAACTTGAATGTGCAGAACACCAGAGCCTATACCAACCAGCTATGGCACTCCCAGTTTCAATCCTTTTTAGAATCTGGGTTCTGCATTGAAGCTGGAACTTGGCTCTGCTTTACCTCTGAGGGGTAGGTTGCAGAGGACTTTCTTTCTTGAATTAGTAAGAGGTCAAACATGCATCATCTGGAGGTTCCTATGAATGTGGAGTTGAGCAAAATCCACTTATACTGAGAGAAATTAACTTACAAATGAAGCCCAGATCAAATTTACAAGCTGAACATTCCAATAATGTTCATTTCCCTCTTCTGGAGGTAAAATCCTCCCAAAGACAGAGAGAGTGGTTTATCAGAATTTTAAAACCTTCATTTGGTTGCTACGTTGGCAGTTTGCCTGAGGCCAGAATTCAGAAACACAAGTTGATACATAATGTATAGGTTTGCAGAGAGTCAAAACATTTAATGAAATTTACAAGTGATTTCAAGTTCTCCTTTCAGGAGCTTTCTAGACTTCAGCTCCTTGGTATGGTATCCAGTCAGATAGCTGCCATGGTTTCCAATCACATTGCCACCATTACAGCTTTGTTACATGCAAGTCATCCAGCATCTGAGGAAGGAGGGGAGGATTGACATTTTAATATTTAAATCTACCTGTTTAAAGAATGATTTCTTTTCCCATAGAATCAAAGCTGTTTCTTCAAAACCAACTTAATGTCCTTTTCCAGCCTTTACAAAGTACTTCTCACTTATTAGCTGTTTTGTACGAGGAACAAATTGCCTCAACATTTTGGCCAAGTCTCTCACAAGACTGATCTGTGTGCAGATATTCTCCAGTAAACACTAATTAAACCACATTCACAAACTCATTAGCACAGAAACCATAACACAAACAAAGAGAAGAGCATAAGCTAGGTTGTTCGGGAGGTGGGTGTTTGCAGCTCAGTCCAGTACTCATTTCTGTAGTTGTCAGCAAATACTTGACTGAGGACCCAGGTCTGACTTGGTGAAGCCATCTGCGCTTGCTTGGTCAGACAGACAACAAAAGCCTGAGAGACTCATGATAGGCTTTCGTTCACTGGGCAGAGAGGAAGAAGGCCTGAAGGTTTTCTTCTGGAAAATAGGACTGTGTGCCTATTTGAATCTAAAGAGTGGCACAGAAAGTAACACCAGGGAATTACTACATTAATTAACAGTCAGGAAAAAGCCAGTGCAGGGACAAAAGTTTCACCTTGGGTCAAATCCTTTTCATTACTTCACACAGTTATTAACTGATTTTGAACATAATGGGACAACCACTCAGGACATTAGAAGGAAAGCATTTGGGTTCAGGGACTGGAGGGAGAGTTCATTGGGAAAGAGCGTGGACTGTTCTTTCAGGAGACCTGAGTTTGGTTCCCACCATCTACATTCCCACACTGGTAGTCTCACAATCGCCTAGGAGATTTGCCATAGACAACTGCACACACATGCATGTATACACACGTAAATAAAACACGGTTTTTTTTTTTTTGGAAGAAAATGCTTGGATTCAAAGTTGAGGTCTGTTGCTTAATTGTTGAGCAAATCACTTAATTTGGTGGTGCACCTCAGTGAAATAAATTCAATATTTATTTCAAGTTCACATCTCACTGACTCGATGTGAGAATCCAATGAGGTTGTCACATATATAAAGTTATAGTATTGAGTTAGGAATGGTGTTCATGATAATCCCAAAGACTGGTGTGTTACAAGTTTGTGGTATTGAAATGGAAGAGCCATTATGAGGTGGGGTCTGGTAGAAGATAGGTAGGTTACGGGGTTCCTCCATCACAAATGATGGACTGCTGCTTTGAAAGAGACAGGTGAGCACTGTGGATTAGTTCTTGAGAGAATGGGTTATTACAGAAGAGCCAGGGTGGCCCCTTCCCAGATTTTTGCTTTTCATCTTGCCATGTGACCTCTCTGTGTGTAATATGTGCTCTTACTATGTTGTGATATAATCCAAAGGTCCTCACTAGAGGTCAAACAGCCAGACTCACCTAATTGTAGTCTTCCTACCTCCCCAAACTATGAAGTAAGTAAATGTCCTTTCTGTGTGAATACAGCCCCAGATACTTTGTTTTAGCAAAATAAAAGACTGAGACAACATTACTCCATCGAATCTTCACATTAGCTCTGTGTAATAGGCAGGTCAGGCTTTCTCCATCTTATTAGCAAAGAAATTAAAACTCAGAAGGACTAACTGGCATGACCTAAGCCACACAGCTCTCTGAGAAGCCAGCATGTGATCCTGCATTGCTATCCACTGGCTTTTCACTCTGCCCTATATCCTATTATGAACAAAGGACATGCAGAAAGTATAACAAATTTCATCAAAAGTTAGAAGGAAGTGGATGAGAGCGAGCAGACGACAGTCTTCTGTTGTAACCCTTTTATGCCACAAAGAGGTGTCTAAGTGTCTGTCAGGAGAGACACAGGACTCTAAGCTCTGGGGACCCATCAGCGACAGACAGGCAGGCAAAGCTCCTCCCTTTTTAGGGAGTTTATACATACAGAAAGCAAGAACAGTAAGCTAAATGTTGGGGGGGGGGGTACATGTGCCATGGAGAAGGTAAAGAGGAAAGGGTGGGGAATGCCAGGAGGGTGAGGATTTTGAACAAGAAGCCAGAGAAGGCCTCAGTGAGAAAGTGCCACGGGTCAGAGCAGAGTAATGAGGAGGTCACCGTGGGCGGATCTAGGGGCATTCTTAGCATGACCCAGAATATGGCAGAGTGGAGGGCATGAGTGGATGAGAAATGAGACCAGTGGGGCCACTGGGCCATCGCTGTGGCTGCTGTGCTGAAAATAGCTAAAGAGGGAAAACACTGAGAGACCAGTGAGGATGGCCCTGGATTGGGGTAACTTTCCTCCACATTGCGTGAAGGAATGTCCAATTGTACTAGCAGAGGGCTAAGTGCTGGCAGGATATTGGTATTGTAATTTCTATGGCCTATCACTGGGTTTTCTACTTTGTAAATGTCCATCCTTTTTCATTTGCCTAGAGGCAGTCTAAAACATGTATCAGGTGTTGTCTTACTGCTGATTGGTTATAATGAAGATCTGACGGCCAATATCTGGAACAGGAAGTGGAGGGTGGAGCTTCCAGGGTAGAGAGGAATGCCGGGAGAAAAAACGCAAACGCAAGGGATTTCCAAACAGACATGAAAGAGACTAGATTGACCAGTGCAGATCAGAGAGGTAGCCACATGGTGGGCCATGGGCAAGAATGGTGGGGTCAAATCTAGACGGCTGGGAATCTGCTTAGCTAAAGGCCTAAGCTTTAAACTTATAAAAGTCTCCATGTAATTATTTACCACTGGTAGGTCCAAGAAAGTCCCAGCTATAGCCCTACAGTGATCTAGACACAGGTTGTGATGTCTTGAAGCAGGGCAATCACAGCAGTAGGAGGGACATGTGGTTGGATTTCATGCCCGGCTTGATGGTAGAGTCCCTAGGTTGTAATGTGGAGAACAACAACAACAAAACCAGAACAGAAGTTCAGTCTGATGCCAAGTGTTTGGCCTCGGTAGCTCCAAGGATTGATACAAAAATGGGAAAAATATAGGAAGAGGGCTTTGGGGTGAGTCAGGGGTCATGAACATCAGCACTCAACAGAGCACATGGTAATCCCGAAATGTCTGCTACCCATGGAGCTGGAGAAGACAAGCAG
The DNA here is from genome assembly GCA_907164525.1 of Lophiomys imhausi. Taxonomy (NCBI): domain Eukaryota; kingdom Metazoa; phylum Chordata; class Mammalia; order Rodentia; family Muridae; genus Lophiomys; species Lophiomys imhausi. The sequence continues at coordinate 13,718,934 of CAJQZJ010032563.1, read as the reverse complement.
CTAGCTGAGAGCCAAGAAGTCTGGACCTCGAAGGAGTCCATGGAGCCATCAGCATACAGAGCTTATAGCCAAAGTCTCGTTCAGTCTCTGAAGCCAATGTGCTGAAGACTGGGTCCCTATCACCCTGACATTTGCACCATAGACAATGGGGAGGAACCAACAAAGGAGAGTGAGAAGGCAGAGCTGGCAGGTGGTGGGGAAATACACAGAGGCAGAGACCTATCCCTTCAGTGGTTGTCCTTCAGGCCAGTTCAAGGCTACACACTGAAGGCTCAGAACGAACAGGAACTGTACCTCCTGGTTTCCTGTCTGAATCTTGTCATCTTCCCCAGATCCCCCGCTGCTCCATCTCAGTAAAGGATGCCCCTCCCCCTCCAGGTGCTCACTTCAAGACACAAGGGTTGCTTTTAATTCCTTTGGTATGCGACACTGATTCTCTAACCAGAATTTCAAATCCACCTTGCCCACCATATTCATCACCACCCCAGCAAATACACCAGTGGGTCCTACCTAGTCGTCTAAGCTCTTTCTTCCCTTGCCTGGAGCCCACTTTTCACCTTCATTTCCTTTCTTCTTAACCCCAGTTCCAGCCACCACTCAGCACCCACAGTGTCTTTCTAAAAACACAAGCCATTACATGTCACACTTCTGCCAAATTCACTTGTTTGCTCTGTTTTGAGACGGTGTAGGAGCAGAAGCTGATGTCAAACTTGAAATGCTCTGCATGCCACATGCCTGTCTTCTCCAAATCCTACAGGGCCTCCCATCACCCTCAGAACACGAGCTGCGCTCCCTCTGCTTGCCCACAAGCTGTACAGATCCAGGGTTGTCTCCTTCCCTCAGTCTCTCCACTCCAGACCTTGCTCATTTCTTAAGGGCCTTTGCTTCAGTTGCACTTTTTTTCTGAGGTGGGGACACATTCCTCAGGTGCTTCATTAAACACTGGTATCCTGTTTTCAATAGTTTACTCCAAGAAGGGCGGTGTGAATTTGGGTCACACCCTATCTTCCAGGGAAAGAGGGAAAAAAAGAAAAAAGAAAAGAAAAAAAAGAAAAGAAGTGTAGATTTTGGTCATAGATGGAAAAGAACAAGTACATGAGAAGATTCCAAATTATCAACACAGAACCAGACCCAAACGACTGACATGTGAAACCAATTTTCCATCAAAAAGAAAGAAATTACAACTCAAAATAAAACAAACAAACAAGAAACCCACCACATCTCTGCTAAAAGCAATGGCGGCCAGCAAATAGTCTTTCAGAGGGCATGGCCTCCCTTTTTCTCTTTCTGCATCTGTGGAGGGAAGGAGGAAGCCTTGCACGTCTGTGATTCCCCAAAAGGTTTTGAAAACTCTGTAGCTTCATTCCTCGGCTCCCAGAATTAGATTTTCCAGGGAAAAGCCCATAACTTACCCTAGACAGCCTGGCTAACTTTGGAGGAGAAGTCTCAATGTAAGCTGCACTGCGGTCTCCTAAAATGGAATTTACAAGGTGCTAGCGGCAAAGTCAAGTTTGCTCCAATGAAGAACACAGAGCCCTCAGCAGTCCCCAGAGGACAGCAGGGTGATTAAAATGTCTGCCTCATGTAGGGAGCCTCACCCTGTCCACTGAGTGTGGCTTTGACTGTTTCAGTTACAAAAACACAACTAGAAAAATGTCAGGAAGGTTACAAATGCTATGGACAAATGGGGAGTGTGCCTTTTTCCATGACTTGCTTTAGATGCCTGCATCTGACTGATGGTTAGGTCCACAATTCTTTTCTAGGTTGTCTGTGTATGATGCTTACTGGCAAGAAGCATGACTCAGCAAGAACCTGGGAAGACTATGTTGCTTTTCAGAACTTCCCTTCAGCAGAACCAGAGGAGTGTGACCACCCAAACTAACACATGTTCCCAGGCAGATCAGGAAACTAAACAGTAATGCATTAGGGGAGAAGTTAGATATGAAAGAGGAAGGACTGGGGAGCTGTGTAAGTTTCCCTACACCATATTTTTCTGAGCCAATATTCTCTTCCATAGTCTGTGGTATAGGCAAAGGACTCATAGCTTGCTGAAGAGGTTGGAGAATAGGTGCAGCAGTTAAAAGAGCTTGCTGCTCTTGCAGAGGACCCAGGTTCAGTTCCCAGCACCCAAATGGCACCTCACAACTGGCTGTAACTCCAGTTCCAGAGGATCTGATGCCCTTTTCTGGCCTCTGTGGACTCCTGCACTCAGGTGGGTGCACATAGATTCATATGGGTAGACATATATAAATGATAAGAAAGAAAATTTAAGTGACGTGTTGAGGTCATTTGGACAGTTCTACAGAGCTTATAGTAAGTAGTCTCTTTTCCAAGAGAATGGCTCACACTTCCTGTGTGATAGTCACACACCTGTGCCCACTTTCCACACTTGGGTAGAGTGGGTTAGGATATCAACTGAAAAATTATTCCTTAAATGCTGTTAAGCTGTAGGTTTGATAGACTCTTCTTTCTTTTGTGTCCCCAACGGCATGAGATGAGGCCTAGGTTTGACGTCAGTGGTTACAATTTCTAAGACATCTGAGACCTTGTTCTATAGCATACACGTTTTAGGCTAGGGAAGGACTGGCCTAGGGCTCTTTCAAAGTTTTAGTTTTTTGCAACAATGTCAATAAAACATGTATTATTGATTTTAAAAAATCTAAACAGGGCATTGTGTAACAATATTCTTCCCCTCTCTTAAAATATAGAAACATCACTTTGAGCTAAGCTCATCACCAAAGATAGCAGGATTTTGGTAGCTCTCTGCTGTCTGCATGGGTTATGTTCTGAGATACTGTGTGAAGGCCTAAATCCATAGAGGGTACTAACCCCACACATAACTGTGCTGTTTTTCTTATACATATATATTGGTAATAAAGTTTAATTTATTAGTTAGACACAAGAAATTAACAATAACTTACAAAAAATAAAACCAATATTGTACTGCAATAAAGGCTGTAGAATTATTTGTTGCTAGAATTTTCCACAAAACATTTTTGGATGTAGTTAGGCATGGATAACTAGAACTTCCAGCAGGGAAACCTCAGGTAAGGTGGAGGCAACAATGTGACTGGCTGGAAAACAGTCAACAGTCTGTGTGGTGGTGGCGTACGCCTTTAAGCAGCACTCAGGAGGCAGAGGCAGGCGGATCTTTGTGAGTTCAGAACAGCTGGGTCTACTAGTAAACTCTCAGCCAGCCAGGATCATATGGCAAAAAAACTGTCAGAAAAAAAAAAATCTAAGGAATAAGAAACTGTAAAAAGGAGAAGCTGACCGTCCTCACTCTGATACCACGCTAGAGAAAGTAGCCAACTTTTCATGGCATTCCTTCTTGTTTTTTTTTTCCCTTTATTTTTTATTTCTTCGAGTTACATCTCAATCGCAGTCCCCTCCCTATTCCCCCTCCAGTCCCACCCTCCCACCCTCAACCCCCCATCCTCTTCCCTTTTTTTTTCTTTTAAGTTTAAGGTATATGTTATTTCCCCCTACAGATTCCCCTTTCAGTCCAACAAATGGCTCTTTCTCTTATAATAATAAATACAGTACAGTACAACAGAGGTAATTAGGCTACAGTTATGAGGGTTATATGGCATAACATACATTCCCAATGTCCAGTCCATATGTATTTGGTACCTGACTTTAACATTCTACTATCTAAACATCTCCATGAGTTTAAAGTTCTATATCTGACTCAACATTCATACTAACTTGCAACACAATTTTAAAAGTATCTTCTTAGATCTATAACACTCTCTTGACTCCTAAACAACTCAAAATTTAATTATGAGACTCTAGCTATCTGTTCTTCAACCACCTCAGAGACCTGAGAGGGATAAATATATCTGATTTTATAGGAAGTACAGGGCCTGCAGCTTCCCAAACTAAGAAATGACATACCTGTGGCTGCCTGGACAGTTCCCATTTTCTCTCCATACATTACAGCATCGATCTTCAGTCATTTGGCCCCGTTTCTCTGACAGACATTGATTTTAGAGCAGGGGTTATGAAGGACTTGCCTACCCTGTCTTGGCAGAGCTAGGCTGTCGACTTACCTGCTTCCATGTTTTGTCCTTTTTGGACAACATTCTGTCTACAGTTGGAGCAAGGGGCTTTTCCTACCAAGAGATAGGCTTGCGACTAATTCAATCATCTCCCACTGGAGATTCTTCGATGCCCATCTTCTACTTGGAGGAGATTAGGGGGTGCTGTCGGCATTCCTTCTTGTCACTGCTATTCTAGCTAATGGCTGATTCCACCCACTACCTAATGCACGAGCAGCATTTGGAGCTGCACCTATCTTGCCCACTTAAACTCAATCCATGAGCTCGTGGACAGGCCTCGGATGAGACGGTCATTGCCTAGCTTTATACACACTACACAGATGACCCAGCAAAGACACTGTGTGGATGTCAGAAGTCAAGAGCTTTAGACAAAGTCTTTATGTCCGTGGCCACATGACTGCTGAGGCAGAGTTGACTACAGTCACGTTAGGGGCTAGGGTTGGAGAAGAGTGGGGTGCTCCGCAGCCTCAACAGTCTCTCAGGGCTGCCCCACAGCCCTACCAGATGGAGTTGCTTGGAACTCTGATCCCAACAAATGTCTGTTCAACTTAAGACACTAAATATTCTTATTTTAAGCCATAAACTATCAGTTGACAGTAATCACCGTGACAGCAGACAGGCCACGGAGCTTCCTAGACCAGGGCAGCAAGCAGATCAGTTTCAGCCATCTAGGCCATGTTTCTTACCAGCAGCTGGAGGACCAGAAGCTCAAGTCCCCAATTTTAGACTTCCTCTGGGGGCCACAAATACATTTAGTAAGTGGTTCCAGGCCCCATGGAGTCCAAGAATAGTCCATAATTTTTAAAGTTTATCTGGCATACTGCTTCCGGGCTTAGAAGGGATAGTTCTGTAAAAATAATCCTACATGGGGGTGGGGAAGAAACTGAGGTTTGGGATGTAAGTCACAGAAGTTTCATTAATATTTTTCTTTGAAAGTCTGTGATTTCACTCCAAGGATGGGAGTTATGAAGAAATGAACAATGGTGACAAGTTCATGCAGCTGTCCCAGGGGAGGGTGACCCGATCTACCCTTCCCACCTCCACCCCTGCTGTATCTCTGGCTGGGCTGTTTTTGGTGTTTAAATGGCTGATTATGCTAAAATCTGTCCTGGAATCCCTCCCCATTCTGGCCAGCATGGCAGGACATACTGTCAGTCTACAAAACACATGAAATACCTGTCCATCAAACACAGGATAAAAATGAAAAGCCCATTGGCTAGCAAGGAGAAACTATAAAGTGCCTATGTGATCTTCCTGCAAGGTAGGTGACAATTAAACCAGAGTCTCTATTATAGGACCGCGTCATGTGTGCTACGATAATGCGGCGGGTGGTACACCATGGCGGGCCCTTGCCAACGTATATTCCGGGAGGAAATCACAACATGCCACGCAGCAGGTCTGGTATAAGGTTTATTAAGGTAAAGGGGATGGGCGTTTAGGGCAGGGAACGAAGGCAGAGCCATGGGAGAAGCTGGAACATAGAGAAAAAGGGAGAGAAAGAGACAGAGAGAAATTAGAGCTACAAAGAGAAACACAGAGTAAAGGAAGTGGTTGGCAGGAGTGTCGCACTTGTCAGAAGGTGATGATGTAAGCAATTAAGGACCCTCAAGGACCCCCGAGGTCAGAGGTCTGGCTAGTGCAAACGCCTATAGATTTACAATGTGATCTTGGGGACTTCTTTGATATCTCATAGTCATTATATAGTAAATGGCGCAATTAACACGTATATTCCCATGGTGTCAGGAGAACTAAATGAAGAGAAAGGCACCCTCCTGCCACAGGAGTGATGGACAAAACCAACATTGTGCCTGGTACCAGCAGGCACTCAATAAACATCGTTAACCTACGTAAGATCACGGTAGAGTTCAATTGGCATATTTCTAGAAACAAGTCCTGCAGAGCGGAGGGCATTCTCCCTCTTGCCTAATGTCCATGGAGCATTAGAAAGAACAAGAGCTAGACGCGGACACACAGAGAAAGAAGGAACAGGAGCCATTTCACGCTCTACCCTGACTCCCTGTTTGGATCATCAGCCAGATATGAAGAGGTCTTTGTGGGTCTGTACTCCAGGAGGCCCCCCGCCTAGGGTCTGTGCCCCAGGAGGCCCTGCTAGCCCCTAGGTCAATGTTTTCTATGTGGTGGTCATTATGACGTCCAGAAATGAAGCACGTGTGTCCCATGAGTATCGTAGCGGATGGGAAGGGCTCTGGATTTCACTCTGCCCTCCTGCCTGGTTCTGGGGGCTAGATGCCATGAATGCTGGATGAATGCCACTTCAGAGTGCCACACGTGACTTCAGTCATGTGACTCTGGAGTTACCAGAGGAGAAAGTAGTGTTGAATACCTTCTGTGGGAGGAGCCTTCAGTTCCCTGACACCAGTGGCATCCCCCCCCCCCCCACAAACACCGGCCTTCCTGGATAGCACCAGATCTCTTGTATGTGGTAGCCATGTTCTGTACCTGATAGGCTACTCTTTCTACCTGGTCACTACCATTTTCTAACCGCTCATTGACCTGATTAACACATACCCAGCCCCATTAGAACATCCTCTCCCTCTCCCTCTCCCTCTCCCTCTCCCTCTCCCTCTCCCTCCCCCTCCCCCTCCCCCTCCCCCT
>CAJQZJ010032563.1:13696031-13708552 GCA_907164525.1 Lophiomys imhausi | reverse complement strand
GTGTGTGTGTGTGTGTGTGTGTGTGTGTGTGTGTGTGTGTGTGTGTGACAGAGAGAGAGAGAGAGAGAGAGAGAGAGAGAGAGAGAGAGAGAGAGTGTGTGAGGGAGAGAGAGTGTGCGTGTGTATGTGTGAATTTTTTTTTTTTTTTGGTTTTTTGAAACAGGGTTTCTCTGTATAACAGCTCTGGCTGTCCTGGACTCGCTTTTGTAGACCAGGCTGGCCTCGAACTCACAGAGATCCACCTGCCTCTGCCTCCCAAGTGCTGGGATTAAAGGCGTGCACCACCACCACCCGGCTTGTGAATATTTTTTAAAGGACACTAATTTGAATGATGGCAGGAGCTGGATCTGGGAAAAGTTGGGAGTAGATATGATCAAAGTACATTGTTTACATGTATGAAATCCTCAAAGGGTTAATAGAAATATTTTATTTAAGAAAGAAAATCCATAATGAATATTATTTCTTACTAAAAGTATAAACCATGTCTCATCATATGCATAAGAATTGTGGTATAAATTTTTCTTTCTCAAAGAGATGCTATGTCCAGTTGAATTACTTCACCAGAATTTCTTAAACACTCAGTGTATGCATGGATAGCACAGTAGTCTAAAAACTAGGTGGGAAGGAATGCCGAAGGGATTCTGTCAGGAGGTAGACCAAATAGATAACTGCTTATCTTAGAAAGCAGTCTTTACATTTAAAAAATCATGGGCTAGGAAAGGTTCTAACACAGGAACACATTCAAGTCTACATTAAACGTAGGAGTTGTCTTTATGATGAGGTTGGCTTCAGCAGTTAGAATGGTTGATTTTGGGTCTATAACCCAAACTACTAAGAATGTGTAGGTAGCTTCATGATCACTGAGGACAGTGCATGTGGATGTTGACAGGTATCCTGACTAGTTTTATGTCAACTTGACACAAGCTGGAGTTATTTGAAAGGAGGGAGCCTCAATTAAGAGCATGCCTCTGTAAGACCTGGCTGTAGGGCAGTTTCTTAATTAGTTATCAGTAGGGGAGGGCTCAGCCCATTTCAGGTGGTGCCATCCCTGGGCTGGTGGTTCTGGGGTCTAAGAAAGCAGGCTGAGAAAGCCATGTGGAGCAAGTCAGTAAGCAACATGCCACCATGGCCTCTGGATTAGCTCCTGCCTCCAGGTTCCTGCCCTGCTTCTGTTCTTGTCTTGGGTTCCTTCAATGATGGACTACAATATGGAAGTGTAAGCCAAATTAACTCTTTCCTTCCCAACTTGCTTTTTGGTCATAGTATCTCATCATAGTAATAGAAACCCTAACTGAGTCAACAGGTGAATACAAAGAGAAAGTGAAGATTTCCTTTTGAACTCTCCAAAGCCTTCATTCTTCAGCTGTGACAATTATGGGGTTATTTTTATCTGTCACAGATGCCAAAAGAAGTAGGATGATAATAAACCAGTCTCTTGACAGATTTATGAGATGGAATAATGCCCCAAGGGTAAATAAAGCATCAGGAGCTCTCTGAATACAGTCTCATGACTAAGTGTGAAGGTGGCTACTAGGGAGGGAACTTTAGGCAAAGATGTCTCACCTAACACACCAGGAAGGGACATCTGGCCAGCAGGAGGATGGGAAAACTCAAAAGTGTATCCTCATGTAGCCCTTAAAAGAAACTGGCAAACCACCCAAATGCAAAATGCACATGGCATTGACTTGAGAGAAAGCCTGTGGGACTTGGAATGTGAGCCTGAGAGCAGCTTAGTCCGTGGCCACCACTCCTCTGGGGGCTCCTTTCTATTTTTCTCAGCGTCTATCATCCTTGATAAATCTCCAGCCTGGGCAAGAGTCAGGGAAGTTGGGGTGCGGGGGGAGTGGGTGAACCGGAGGCTCAGGCTGTCTACTAGTCTTGAATAAGAACCCGCTCCACCGTTGGTACACGTCCGTCCCCACCCCCCAATCCTTAGCAAAACAGTGTTTTGCTTGTAGAGATGGAGACATTTTAAATAACTCCATTTTCAAAGAAATCCAAAGCTTCATATCATGTAACTCTTGGGTAGTGTCCACAGTCCAAGGAATAAACCCAATATAACCAAGAGGCCTCTATCCCCAGCTAACAGGATAGACTGTAGGCAGAACTTCCTTTCTTTCTCTTTGTCTTTGTTTTGGGTGCTCGGACTGAGCTCTGGGCCTGGGAATTCTGAGCACAAGGTCAACCACATTCTGTTAGTGCCCCCCCTCCCCCCTCTCTCCCCTCCCAGCAACTCACATCCTCAGCCCTGGTGCTTTGTTCAAAGCTTCTGCTACTGAAACTTGAAAGTATCTTTAGGGTCTGAAGCTTCGGTAGGGCAGGGATCCTGTTTGGCTGTTCGTTTATCTGCCATATATCTTCACTGTCAGGAAATGGTCTATGAGAATTTCTACTAACTTATATCCCCACCTTGGGAGCAAGAAGCAGTCACACTCACCCAGCAACTACAGGTAAGCTCCCTGCCTTTTCATAGAGGAAAAGAGCTCTGTTTATGCAGTTCCCTGGGGTAAGTGGAGGAGGGTGCTGAAGGCTGGAGAAAGCCTTTCTGGCTGCCCAGAAGAGGTGGAGGGATGAACAGCCTTTCCCAGATCACGAGGAGTTCTCACAGGCAGCAGAAGAAGATTCAGAGTTGAAGAGACAGCTCGGCAGTTAATGGTTAGCACCACACTTGGGAGGGACCCCGGTTCACTTCCAAGCACCCACAGTGGGTGGCTCATAACCCCCTGTAACTAAGATCCGGGGTGGGGAATGGTGCATGTGGCCCCGGGAGGGCACCTTTGGTCATGTGCACACACCCATACACAGGTATATAGTTAAAAAAAAAAAAAAGTAAATCTTACAAGGGAAAATCTAGTAATTGTAAAAAAGAGAAAACATCTCTAATTTACCCTTCATGTTCCTCTGTCGGTTCAGAATAATTTATTGCTTCTCTTTGGATAACAGGTGTTGCAATGGTTGTCAACTTGACTACATCCGGAATCGACTAAAACCCAAGCAGCTGGGCACCTCTGTGAAGGATTTTTCTTGACTGGATCATTTGAGGTGGGAACGCCCACCTGGGTCACCCCTTCTGGTGGCAGTCCACATGAAAGGACATGGAAAAAGAAAGCTTTGGATTTGTATGCTTGCCCTCACTCTCAGTGGCAACTTCATCTATCCTGTTGCCGAGGCAGGCATTCCCTCACTGGTGTTAGAACCTGACTCATCTGGATTCCAATGCAGACTGAAGACCAGCAGCTCTCTAGGAATACTCCAGGACTCAGCACCAGCCTGGGACTGCTGAGGCAGACAGACTCGTGGACTGAACAACTACCATATTCTTGGCCTTCCTTTCAGGAGACAGTAATTGCTGAACTACCTGGATCACAAGCCTTTCAGCACTCTAACAAATGATATATATTAAATACATTTATTATATTATTATAATATATTAAATACATACAAATATATATTCATTCTGTCAGTATATATATACAAATATATACATATATATTCATACATATATATTCATTTTATCAGTTTTCCATTTCTTTAGAGAACCCTAATTCTCATCTCATGCTTAAAATACACATAAGCCTAGACTTAAAAGGACACAAGCAGTTTCGACAGTGTGGAAATGGGTGTTGAAACTGGCAGCTGAGACTCAGGTGAGGAGAGTCAGCCAATGTTCTCTTTTCAACCCAGTTTCATACAAACTCTGCAAGGATTTCTTTGAAAATATAGAATAAGGGGCTGGGGAGATGGCCCCTTCAGTAAAGTGCTCACCTGACAAGCTGAGGGACCGAGTTCAACCCCCAGAAATCTACATTGAAAAAAGCCAGGCACCATCAACCGTCCATCACAGATGGGGGGAGGGGGTGGAGCTCACGAGGCCCTGCCGCTCCCTGAGGAGTTACTATAGTGAATGGTTCTGGAGGAGGGAGAGTGACATCTTCAGTGGTGTAGACAGTGGTAAGTTGCTCATAGCCCGGTCAATAACCTCCATGCTCAGGCACATGACCCCAGTAAGCTCAAGTGGGTCATAAAAAGAACAGGAAAACAAGAAGAGGACTTGCTGGGAGAAAGGGTTCAGCTGCAGTGGGAGAGGGATAGAGAGGCAAGGGAGAGTGGATACAGCTTCATCTCTCTTTGCTGGCTGCCCTTACCACAGTCACCTGCCCTGCAGTGAATCTCTATGTCCCCAGGCCTAACAGTCACCTTAATATCATCACTGTTCACCGTCCTGTCCACCCGCTAAATGCCTTCTGTACAATATGTCATTTAGTCCCCAGGACAACCGCATGAGGAAAGACTAGCCCACCTTGCCTCGCAGACAAGGGCACTGATGCTTAGAGAAATTAGATAATTTCAAGATTGGGCAGAGAGTGTGAGTTGGGGACAGAGTTGAATTCCCAGTCACAAGGAACTCTAAGTTCCTGCTTCAATGACTGTGGAGCACTGTGTCACATATAAATGAAATGAATGAAAAAACAAGCACCTGTCATAATCCCTCACAGTTTGCCAACATCCTCACACCCACCTCTTAACTAACCTTCCAAGATGCTGTGAACTTGTTATCTCACGTTACAGCAAAGAAACTGAAGCTCAGAAAGGGAGCATCACTGAGGGAGGATTTTGTCCTCTGGCGAGAACACAGAAATACTAAGAGGCAAGAAGGTTTATTAGTGATGAAAAAGGGATATTGGTTTTGAGGTCAAAGGTATAAGTTTTAATCCTTGTTCTTCATTTTTTTAAATTAAAATATTTCCTGTGTGTATATGTGCTAGACTGCACCTGTGGAAGTCAGAGACAGTTTGTGGGAGCTGGTTCTCTCCACCATGTGGTCGTGGGGATCAAACTTAGGTCATCAGGCTTAGTGACCCCTTTTCTGTCATATACTTGCTTAATCCCCTGGGCATGTCATTTAAACCAGCTGGGCTGCAAATTCACACCTGTGAAACGAGACCTTGTACAGTATGGGCCAAATGAGGTGTGTGGTGATGCTGAGAACACTGCACAAATCACAAACAAGCAACAGCAGTGACAATTACAGTTATGATCCAAGCATCTGTGTCTTTATTTTACATTCACTTCAGTTTCTGCAGTGTGCAAATGCAGCTGCAGAGACTCCAGGCAGGAACATAACAGGGCTCGCTGACTCAGTCTTGTGACGAGATTAGCGTTTCAAGCCTTTCAATGGAAAACAAGCCATTTTCTCTGACTTTTGCTGGCTGGACTTCTGAGTTATTTTTCCTTCTACCCACCTATGTCATCCACATGGTTACCACATGACTCTTTAATGTGGTTTGTGGCATATTATAATGGCATCTTTAATATAATTTTTAATTGAATAAATCTTCGAAAACATAACTTTATAGCTCACTAAGGACCCACTTCTCTTTTAAAAACAGGGAGATGCCCCAACATTTGAGTCTGATTCTGGAGGAGTCTTTCTTATTCCTGGTGTTAGGAGAAAGCTGACTGAAGACAATGTGAATGAACTGAGAAACAGATGGGATCCCTCTCAAAATAAGGTCAGTGCTGACACTACTCCCCAGACACTCCACTCAACTGTACACTGTTCAGTCAGTCACCGTGGCTCTAGCATGAAACCCAGTCTAGATACCCACTGCCTCTGAAAGCCGATGCAGCACATGTCCAGTGCACACCCTGTTCCAACTGACATCAGCAGAACTCTGACGTCATTCTGTTGTCTTCTCCCATGGTGCGCAGAGAAGTTCCAATGGGGCTCAGCCAGCGCTGGTGGCTGTGTCTCCCTTGCTAGGGACTGGGTTGGGAAAGGCAGGAGCACCAGGTCTGGCTACTGAATCACAGGAGGAGGACTGAAAGAAGCCAAGAAAGAGGTTCTCATTGCTAATAAAAACAGGCAACAAACCATTGTCCTTTTAGCTATGCAGGAGACCATTAGATGAGGATGAACAGTTCACAGCCAGAGTGGGATGCAGAGCAAGTTCACTGCTGGCATAGGCATCTTAGTAAGACCCTGTCTCTCCCTCCAGCTCAAAAAAAAAAAAAAAAAAAGAATGAAGGAAAGAAAAATTCACATTTCTTCAGTCTTTGTCTTTCTTCTTTAAAAAGTATCAAAGGATCTTTGTTTCCAAGAGAACCCTTTCATTTAATTTCATCTTTCTCAATAAACTGCCATTCTGACTCCTGTTTGTCACAGTTAAATTTGTAAAAGATAAGAAATACTTAGTTCACCCTACAGTTACCTTTGACTCATAAACTACTAAACTGAACTCTTCAAGTTCCCCATAGTTTCCAGATTGCCACCCAAAAGAAGAGGACAGTGCTGACAACCAGATGTGGTCTCCTGGTGGTGGCCCCAAGATCTGAGGATGAAATGTCACTAGCACATGAGAAAGGAGACAGAAGAATGGCTGCTGCTGTCACTAAAGTGCCAGCTAGGCTGTATCCACAACATCAGTGGTGTGAGAGAACACTCTGGTGCAGGTCAGGGGAGCAGTTTTTGAGATTCGTGCCCCAAAAGGGACAGCAAATCAACTACCATGGCTCCCCACCTGCAGCCTGCCTCTCCCTTCTGTTTGCCTGGGCTGCTCTTCTGGGCAGAACTGGGGGGTGACAGTTTCACAAGGCCACAACGTGAGGGAAGTGCCTATCTTGAACCTCCTGCCACCATCCACTTGGCCCTTCCCACCTGTGATTAAGCAAGACATGGTCATTTTAGAAAACAACCCAAAGGTTTTAATTTAAGCCTAGAGCTCAAGGGAAGCCTGGGTACTACCTTGTTGGCTTATTAAAAAAAAAAAAGTGAAAAAAATCAGGTTTGTAAAAATTATAATTTTAACTATTTAACATCTTAATGAATTTATGCTTTTGGAGCATGTAAAGATTCGACGCACTATGATTACAATGTTAGCTAGAGGACTATAGGATTCATAGAGAATAGTCACTCATAGGTGCTGTGGCCAGGGTACCATGCATAAGTGGCATGATGGGGCTTCCCAGAGTAACCCGAATTGCTGTATCAACTTCCATGGCGATAAGGACAAAAGCATCAATGTCTTTTGTGAATATGAGGTCCCACTTATTAAACAATGAAAGAACCCACCTTTCCCCATCTGCCTCCCACTTGGTGGGCTCTGGTTGGCTGCCTAACTTACTGCTACTGATCAGACCCCTACAAAGCACCAGTTAGGAAACGGGATTGCATGCCCACTAGTTAACTGAACCCTCATGAACACCCCCTGAAGTTGACACAACTATCACACAAGTTGTAACACAATGAAACTGAAGCACAGAGGTCCAGTGAGTTCTCCACGATCACACAGCTAAGACTGGCTGGCAGGATTAAAGGGCGGGGACATAATAGCAGAATGTTTGCTCTTGGCCGAGTGCATCATGGTTCATGTTATTTAAGGCGGAAAATATGGGTGCAAGCAGTGTACCTGGAGGGAGAGTTACACTAGGCTGTCTGAAGACTTGAGGACCTATGGGATTTCCACCAAAAAGTATCATGTCACTTGAGGTGGTGTCTTCTGCTCCTTTCCCCCTACAATGACATATATACTTGGGTGAATGTGAGTGTGTGCATCTGCGCGTGCATGCATGAGCATGTGTGTGCTCGCATGCTTGCATGCGTGCATGTCTGCACGTGCATGCGTGTGTTTTCCACACTGCAGTCCACCCACAGTCCAACTCAGCAGGCTTTTCAGAATCCCTTCAGTCAAGCCTTTTGGAGCTACTGCTTTGGACTTTACTGCTTATTTTAATCACGATTCCGTGGTTGATCAGACAGCAGCTCTTGGATTAACTACATTATCCTGAAATGAGGCCATTGGTCTCCTTCTCCTAAAGTATTTTTGTCACAATTGCTTCAATTGTTCCTAGACTAAGCTTCATTACTAGCTGTGGATGGTCTCCACGGACAGATGAGCTTCCTCGATGAACCCGTTCTTTTAGAAAACCATTCAGAGGCAGAAGCTCAATGGCAGTGCTTGCTTAACATGCACAGGACCCAGATTTGATCTCTAACAGCAGAAAATAAACTGCACACAAATGAACAAAAATCACACATAGCCAAAAGATGAAACCATCCCAATGCTCAATAGAAAAAACCACCAACAAAATGTGGCTTATATAATGAAATACTATACCCTAAAAAAGAGCAAAGGTGTAACACATACTTCATGTGTCATGGAAAGACCTTGAAGATATCATACTACCTAACAGGAACCAGTCAGAAGGTTCAATATTGCATCGTAATACTCCCCCGAAGTAGCTATGATAGTCAAATTCTTAGACAATAAGAGGATTTAGCAAGAGCTTGAAAAACAGGAATGAGTGGGGACCCCACCCTTTACAGGCACAGAGATTCTGTTTGGGGTGACAAAAAGTCATTTGGGTAGTGATGATGAATGCTGTGAAAGTAACAGATGCCATTTTTACACATAAAAATTTCACAGTATGTATATGAGGCAAAGGAGGGAGGGAGGCCAGCTCTCCAGGGGAGGACTCCAAATTCTACCAGCCTTCCCAGAATCCACCTGACATTGGGGCAGAACTTCTTCCTGTGACTGAGATGACATCAAAGCTGACAGAAACCAGGTTCTGCTCAAGACCTGGCAGAGAGCACCCCTGAAAACAGGGTCACTCCAGACAGTGGGCACCATGACTATTTTTGTTCATTCAGGATGACAGGGAGCCTTGGGTGGAGGAGCATGGGCAATTCCATGGGCCTGGAGAGCTTTTCCTCAGTCATAGACTGAGCAATCCTGTGACATTCTTCACTCTATAATTTATGACTATGAATATTATTTATTTCTGAATTGGAGCTATAAATTCACCAGGTATTTCTGGCAAGAGGTGATCTTCCCCAAACAAGGGCCCGTTGGGAGGAGGATAGGATTTATCTGGGCACTTCCTCATTTCTACACTGACTATAAAGAAAAACCCTATTCCATTGTAAGTAGGTTTTCTTAAATATTTTTGAAAATTTACTAATTTTCTTGATCTTTGAAATGATTCTTGCTAATAATACAAATTTATATTTATATATTTCATCCATGAAAAATGCAACTGCCAGCTTTGGTGAGACTGAATAGAAAGAGCATAATTTTAAATGTGCTTCTTTATGCCTAATAGCGATTGCAAAAATAACTAAAATATTCTAGAGGTTGTAGCCATGGAGACGCTACTACCTCTAAAATGGAAAAGTGACTCTGTTGGGGATGTAGAATCGGACAGAATGAAGATAGAAATGAATGCCTTTAATTAGAATCTAGACATTTTATTGTTTGTCTTTTTCCCCCCCTTACAAACAAATCTGGAACAGGTTAGGGGCACAAGGTCCCTGCGGCTAAGGATGGTTTTCAGTCTAGCAAGTCAGAAAAAGAGCTTCAGTCAGCATCAGGCAACACCCCTCAGAGCTGGCAGGTGATGTGAACTTGTTTTCACCCCTAGTTTTTGAAACAGGGCCGCTCCAAATAGACCTTGCCTTGAACTCAGAGATTCACCTGCTTCTGCTCTCAATCGTGAGCCACAACTCCGGGTAACAGAGTTTAAAACTCAGTCACCAGGAGTGTCAGTCTACTCACTATACTGAAGTGAGTGAAGTGATGGACAGGTTAGAGCCCTGATGGGTTTTGTGTTGGGAAGAGGGAGCTGAGGTGAGGGACCCTGCATTGGTAGGGCACAGGCTGCAGAGGGCAGGGGACAGAACTCAAGTGCATGTAGAGTGTGAGCTACGAGAAGAGCTACTCATACCATCAACACTCCACTCTCATTAAATGCTTTAAAAAAATTGGGATTAATTTTAAGAGTATATTTTACATAATCAAAATGTACCTAGCATTATTATTTAAACATGGTGCTATTTAGAAAAATAATTAAGGGAATCTTTTTATAAAATTCTCAATGCTTGCAACTTAGCATATATTTTATGATTGCAATCTGATTTGGGCTAGCCCCATTTCAGGTGCCAAATTGGACATAGAAAATAGTGAGAGGCATGACTTAACCAATCCTGGAAACCCTGCCCCCTGACCTTCACTCCCTGAGATAATGCATGCATGGACCAGTTAAGACAGTTGGGGTATCTTTTCTTTTCAGTTGACAGCATTTTATGGATAGCGAAAGAAAAGAATCTAGACAATGCCTTAAACACCACCACAGGAACATAAAGTCTTTCTTTTCTTCTGAGGCTAGTGACACTATTACCCAATGTCCTTTCTGGATTCTCCCAGGTGAGGTCCTCTCCCTGGTCCTCTTCTGTGTTTCTAGTATGGTCCCTAGAACAGGAACCACAGTTGTCATTTCCTGGTCCCTTCTGTGTCAGGAACCATTGAACATTCTCTAGACAACATCTTGTTTAAATTTCCGCGCTTACAAGAGCACAAGACAGCCCTATAGGAATTATTTTGGTCTATTCTCGCAGGTACACACACAACAGAACAAACCAACTGAACAAACAAAAATATAAACTTGGTAGCTTATAAACAACAAATTCATTCCTCACAGTTCTGGAAGCCCGGAGGTCCGAGATTAAGGTATTAGCAGAGCAAGGAGGGAGGAGGCGCAAACCTGTTTTTCTAGCACTCTGGAGGGTGATGCTGGTAGATAGAGTAAGAGTTCAAGGTCTCCAGGTGGCTGACAGAGCAGCTGCTTGAACCCTGGAATGTCACTCTCTGGAGAGAGGAGAGTTCTTACAACAATGATATAGTTGTTTGAACAGAACAAGCCCATGTGGTTCACTCATTGGCTGAGCTATCAATCAATCAACAAACCGACCCCAGGAAGTGGATGTTCAGAGACTGGGTGCTTTGCACAAGGTTGCGGTCCGGCTATAACTGAACCGAGGCTTCGCCCAGGCTTTCCTGCCACACTCTGTGACTACCATCTGGCTGGTGCTTCCTAACCACCCCCCTGAACGCTTGCTGGCAGTTGCCTCGTGTGTGACCCTTCTCTTTCCAACCATGTTGTCACCTTTGGGTGGCACAGTTTGCTTCCCCGCCCCCTTTAACTTCCCTAGTAACCAGAATAATTTATTATTTACAGTTATTGGCTCAGTTAGAAAGTAGCTACAAAACACATCGATTCTAGCCCCTGGTTGCCCTTTCTGGCTTACACCTGTGCCCCGGTTTTGTTTCCACAGTGCTCCTTTTGTTCTAAAAGTAGTCCAACTTAGATGATAAAGTATGCATCATATTTATCACATGGACAAGCCCTCAGCTTGGCCTGCTCAGCCATGCCCTGTTAGCTACACTCAGAACAGCTGCCTTTGGAAAACAATGGGTCTGGCAGCCATCAGTACTGATGCCCAGTGCTGGAACACAGAGGACTTTCTCATGAAGCACACTACCCATGATGCATCTCTCCAGGCTCTTGGCTCCCCCGTCCCCCGGCCTCCTCCCATCTGTCAAAATCTTTCCTTCCTTCATTGTTCCCCCAGCTGCTTGTGTCAGCTGCATCCCACATCCTCAGCTTGATCCGCCAGCAGAGATAGGGTCAGTAAAAGATTTTGGAAAAGCCAGGGAACTGCATGACAACATCGCTCCTTCTGTGTAGCTTTTATTCTAGACCCAAATCTTTCAATGAAAGATTAACGCCCCCTGTACACAGAATAGGAAAAAGTAACCTTTCAGGGCTAGGCACTTACCTTTGACCTTCGTGGTATTTGTGAACTTGCGTGTATAGTGACTCAGGACATAAAGTAAATCTCCCCTTCATCAGCGAAAACTTACGACAGTGACAGGTTCTCTAAGGTCACACGGGACTGTGAGCTCAGACCGCACCATCTCAAATCTTCAGTCAAAACCGATAAGATGGGAATAGATAGGCACCACCACCACCACCAAAAAAACAAACCAATCCGCAAACACACCATGTGTGTTGAGGTGTGTAACGATAGGGACCTATCAGACGTTAAATATCAGAAAACCAGTTTCAAGATCTTTCATTTTGAGGATTTTATAGAAAAGTTGGTCCACTGTTTGAATGGAGGGACTTAGGGAGAGGGGAATACCCCCTTAGGTGTAAACGTGTAAGAGGCCTGCACACGGCACAGCTGGGACAGCCCTGAGCAGGAAAGGCGTGGTCCCCAGAAGCCCCGGACTGTGCGGAGGTCCCGTTAAGTAGCGCCATTGTGTGGCGGTGAGGAGCAAGGGCAGCCTAGGGCGGTTAAAACCTCAGAGGAGGGAACTGGGAAAGCCCTGTAGAGTCCTGAATAACAAAAAGACACTTAAAGAGAGAGCTGCTGTTGTCTCTGATTGTGCACATCTCTGTAGGCTAATTCACTGAGGGAAGAGATAACCTCCACGTATAGGGACAGACAGAGACATCAGCTTGCCTGCTAGAATGGTGTATGGGATTTCTGAGGAATTAACTAAAATAAGAAGGATGCAACTTTCTTTGTGCTCAGTGTGTGCCATGTCTCTTCAATGTGTACCCACAAGAGTTACACTGTGGCGCACGCCTTTAATCCCAGCACTTGGGAGGCAGAGGCAGGCGGATCTCTGTGAGTTCGAGGCCAGCCCGGTCTACAAAGTGAGTCCAGGACAGCC
>CAJQZJ010032563.1:13683555-13696021 GCA_907164525.1 Lophiomys imhausi | reverse complement strand
TGTGAGTTCGAGGCCAGCCCGGTCTACAAAGTGAGTCCAGGACAGCCAAGGATACACAGAGAAACCCTGTCTCGAAAAACCAAAAAAAAAAAAAAAAAAGAGTTACACTGAAGGAGGTTTCCTATTAAGAATCTAGCTCAATATACATGGAATGTTTTCTTTCAGCATTATTAAATTTATCCCATTAGAGTCTCTGCTATGCAATAAAGGATTGTGAGTGACTCACCCTGGCAATAAATTAGCCCACAGTCCACCGCTGTCTTTCCAATAAAGGTGCCTCTTGTAGTTTCTGGAAAAATCAGCAGAGGCAACAGCAGCTCAGTCTCTTTGTCTTCTTTTCCTTTGGATTTTATTACCTTCATGAACATCTCTCCAATAAGAGAAAGCCACTTCATGCCACGACCCTTTGTCCTATCCCTGTTTCCTGCTGGTTCCACTACAATATTTACACTCACTCCCAGTGATTACCTGAGATGGCCTTAGGGCCCATTCTCCAGCTCTCATCAAACACCACCGTATTTTCCTCTTTTCCATGATTCATGCTGCCACCTCTGATAACATTTCCATTTCAACAGGAAAAACGACTTTCCAAAGTCAAACGCCAGTCCCATTTCAAAGAGAGAACAGACTGGCCATTCAACGTGCCAAGAGGAGCCATAAGAATCCTGACCAAAGCTGCTGGCCCTTTGCTGCCACTTGCCTAACTTTTAGAATCTCTCTGGAGTGAATGTGGCGCATGCCCTGGCTCTCACGCACCTGCGGGAGCCCCTGCTCACCTGCAGCATCCTTTCCCAGAGAGGGAGGGAGCACAGAGGAGAATGGGCAAGAAGAGGCTGCCTCCTTCCCACATCAGATGAGATGCCTCAGCCCCGGAGTCCCCACGTGCTCATTTCATCGTGACAGGATGTCTCACTTGTTTTCTTTCTCTGTGACTCCACTTCTAAATGGTCCGGAGGTTTAATTTTCTTTTTAATTTTTAAAACATATTTTTTCTTCTTTTGAGATTATAATTACATCATATCCCTCCTCCCCTCTCTCCCTTCAACGTCTACTCCCATTCAAGTACATGGCCTCTTTTTCTTTAATTATATATGCACACACATATGTTTCTAAATATATAAATATAACCTGCTCAATCCATACAATATTGCTTGTATGTATATGTTTTCAGGGCTCACATTTTATTTTAAGACAGGGTCTCAATACAGCCCTGAACTTGCTGTATAGACTAGGCTGACCTCAAACTCAGAGCTATCCACCTGCCTGTGTCTTCTGAGTGCTGGGGTTGAAGGCATGTGCCACCCTAGATGCTTTGTCTCCTCCCCTTTTATAACAAAATCAATTTAACATCAGAAAACATTCATTATACTGTTTTTTTTTTTCTTTCCTTCTGTCATCACAGTAATTGGCCTCAGCTTCACTTATAGGCAGAAGCACCTGGAACTAGACAGGCCTTCAGTACACCCTGGGCAAGTGAATGTGACCGGCCTCTCTGCCACTAGCTTACACATTTCCAAACCAGCATCCCCCATAGCAACCAGAGCAGAATTTCAAAAAACGCATCTTTGCTCACAGGCACTGATAACTCGCTGCTGCTGTTCTCAAGGTCTGGCTAACCTTGTCAGTGACTTTACAGTCTGGCCCAACTTGCCTTTTAAAGCATCCGACCCTCTCCATTCACTCCTGCCCCAACCATAGAGGGGCAGATTCCCTTGGTAGGCCATGAGCCCCACCCCCACCCCAGGGGTCTCCTCTGATGCTTCAGTCTACCCTGCCTTCAAGGAAACATGCAACAATGATGCTTGTCACTGAGCAGCATTTCTGGGTGTCAAATACTGCCTTGAGCACTTTCTGTGACATTCTGCTCTCTCCTTGAAGCCCAAGAACAATGAGAGTCATTAACCGGCTGAGCGAGTTACTTGCTCACCCAGTACCTAGAAGATGCAGCTTGAACTGCAGGCCTGCACCGATGGGCTCTTACTCAGCTGCAACACAGCATGCTCTCTCTTTGGTTGCCTGTCACTCTGGGCAGGCACCTCTTGGGCCTCGGACTGCTATGCCAGTGCCCACAGACCTACCGCAGGGCTGCAGAGGCATGGGCCTTCACTGAACTGTGAACTCCACAGCAGGAGTGGTTTGTGTGTAAACTGTGTCCAGCACAGTGCTGACATGCAGGGTGTGCAATTATTACTTTGCAGTTTAACTTGCATTTACACATCCAAGGGATGCAAGAGGAAGAGCTCAGTCCAACTCTGGACCCAAGAGTTGAGTCCCATGTAGATCTCGGGGGCTCTTTTACTAGGAAGTACAACTCCATTGGCTCCAGTGAATATCAGGACGGTTACGCCTCCATTTCTGTCTCCTCTACAAATTAATACTTGTGGCACACTTACAGGAATCTGGCATTGTAATATTTACGACAACCATCTGCAAATCAATCAGCCAAACATACAAGCAGAAACCTCCTACATCCTGAACAACATCACTGCTTAATCTGAAATGCCTCTTGGAAGACAAAGAAGCACTCATAAAATGAAACAGGAGTGAAGAATTCTTGATGATAAGAAAGGTTTACCGCAAAGCGTCCTGCTGATTTACATAGTACTCCCATGCCAATGGCTGGAGCTGTTTTCATGAAGAATGTCTCTGAAGCCTATGTAACAAGCCAGAGTGGTCTTCAGTGTTTTGTTTTGTTTTTTATTTTCTATTTTGGTTTTTCAAGATAGAGTTTCTCTGTGTAGCAGCTCTGACTGTCCTGGACTCGCTTTGTAGACCAGGCTGGCCTGGAACTCACAGAGATCCACCTGCTTCTGCCTCCCGAGTACTGGGATTAAAGGCGTGCGCCACCACGTACCTGGGTCCTCAGTGTTTTTAAAGACAAGGATATCAAGGAAGAGAGGAAGGTAAGAGAATGGAAGGAAGAAAAGGGAACTGAGAAAAAGGATGAAGAGCAGGAGGAAGAAGAGTAGGAGAAAAAAGGAAGGTGAGAGAAGGAGGAGGGAAAAGGAGAGGGAGGAGAGGAGGGGAGGGGAGGAGGGAGGAGAGGAGGGAGGAGAGAGGAGGAAGAGGTAAGAGGCGAGTACAGGTTAGGAGGAGGGGTGGGGACTTCCCTAAATCTTTCATCTGAACTGAAGGAAGCTCTTAAAGAGGCACTGGAGACTTGCCTGCCTTGTGGGTAGGAAAGTGATGTTTCCCTTTCTCCTCTCGCCTCAATTCAACCAGACTACAAAGGGTCCAGGACACAGAAATTCTAGAGCTAAACAGACACCCCCAAAGAGTCCCCCCCTTCCAAATAAATACGTAAATAAATAGCACCTGGATTTAACATGGGATTTCCAGAGCTGCAGTCATTTCCATGGGACAAATGTCAACTGCAGGCTAGCATCATCAGAGTTCAAGCAGCATGAGAGAAGTGTACAAGTGACGGGGCACTTGGGGTGAGCTGGACCACACTCCTGCGGAAGCAGGGCCAGCACTTCTCTCCCTTGGAATTCAGTATGGCCAGCACCGCCTGATTTCTGAGGCAGAGCTTCCCAAGACCACACCAGATTCCCAGGGGTTGCTCGAATCAAGAAGGCCACCAGTTGCAGAGGTCACCAATCGCAGAGGCAGTCTATAGTTATGGCTCCAGTTCCCTGAGCCTGGTTCTGAGGCGATGTCCCAAGGGCTGCTAAGTGACATCACATAGATTGGGCCTTAGAACAGCTCATCCCAGCTCCCCACAAAGAACACTTCGGCTATTGACAATCTGTCACACCAAGAACACACAGCCTGAATTTTCCACTCCTCCCACGCAGCTTGGCTGGCCTGGCTAGCAACGGGTTTTATTTTTACAATGATTATCACTCTGCAGCATTACCTCCTGGCCAGGGGGCTCAGAGGCAGCTGGAAACAAGAGCCAGCTGGAAGTTCGGCAGAGCAGTGGCCAGCTATCAGAGCCTCCTGCACTGGGAAGGAGGGAAGCACTGGCCAAAGGCCATGCGGATGACTATTCTGGGAAAGACAGATGACAACAGGAGGGGGCAGGGATCTCATTCATCCTGGGGGCAATGCAAACTGACCTCTGGATAGGGAGCTGCTGAGGTTCCTGGTGCAGCTGGCTGTCTTACCCAGCAAGTGACTTGCACATTTGGAAGCATGGAGAAAGTGCCTGAAACCTCAGTGAAACTCCAGTAGGAGAGCACTGGCTGCTTCTTTAAGGATCAGAGCAGCACAACTTTCTATTGAGTTCTCACAGGTGGTGGGGCTGTGCTCTGTCCTGGGACGGGCAAGTCACTTGGCACCTGGCAGCACCGCAATTCAAATGGGTCGAGATGCCCTGCAAAGTTTGTGCTCATGAATATGAAAACCTTTACCCTCCTGTTTGCCTTACTTCTTTACCAGCTTGGCCTTTTTTCAAAGGCACCACATAGATAAGCCTGGGGCCAGGTTAGGGCACATCACCATAAATCTCAGTTAGCAGGGAACAAACGCAGAGCCTCCCCTTTATAGCTTGAGGTCTGGTGCTGGGTCTCCTTCCTCCTGGGAACTGTGAAAAGTTTGAACAGATGTTCAGATTCAGGGGAGAGATGCTTTACTGCTGCTCTATTTACTTCCTGCAGGATCTGTTCTCATTGCCTTAGGAGCAGGGGGCGAACAAATCTTCCAGCCTTACTGCAACTTGAGGGGGGAGTCCAAGATCCATGTTCCCATGAAGCATGGTGAGTTAGGAACAGAATGTGGGGCCTTCTGGGACAGTCAATTTGCTAGAGCAAGTAGCCTTGTCTCCGGGTGCTCCAATGAGGCAGGTGGTCAGTTCACACAGGCAGCCGCTAGTCAGCATGCCTCTCCTAAAGGTGCCCCAGTTTAGAATGAAGGGATGTGGAAGCCACAATAGAGGACTATCTCTGACACTGTGGACCCGTGACATCTATTCTCCTCCAGTATTTATACTAGGGATTGCATGGTGTTTGTTTTGGGCATTATAATAAAAACTCTCCACAAAAATCACTTGGATGAAAATGCATTAAGCAAATCTCCCAATCGCAAATATTGATTGAGAACTTAAAATGATCCAATGGAATAAGACACACCCTTGCTCTTTAGACTTTATTGCTTAGTCAGAAATGACAGAGATATTGACAGATATGGCTGAGCAGGGACTTACTTGTTCCTCAATGGCCACCTTGCCCTTCTTACTTTTACTTTCTCTCCCTCCTTTACTCCCTCTCTCCCTTCCCTTCTCTCTCCCTCCCTCTGCCTCCCTCCTCTCTCTATCTCTCACCCCCCATCTCCCCCCCTGCCCTGTGTGTGTTTGTAGAGACCAGAGTGCAATCTCAGGCATCATTCCTCAGGAGTTTGTCTCCCTTGTTTAATGAGACAGCCTCTCGCCAGAACCTGTGGTTCACCGACAAGGCTAGGTGGACTGGTCAATGTACATCAGGTACCTGGCCATCTCTGCTTTTCGATCACAGGTTACATGGGTACCCAGGTCAACCTCCCACCCTCATCTCTGCACAGATAGTGCTTTAGTGACTGCCATCCCTCTAGCTCCCTTTTTAACCTTCGTAGTCTGATCTCCCAAGCTGGCATGTAGCCACTCAACATAGTGGTTTCTGGCTTGTGTGACTAGCTGTGACCAGTCACTGATGAATAGAAGCGAGATGTATGGTGTTTGGATGTATGTAACAGGAAGCCACTTCACTCTTCCTCTGTCCCCCATTCCAGGATATGGAGTGTCTAGGTAGGGGTAGGAGCCAAATTCTATCCTATGGTGAGAATAACACAGTAGGGATAGTAAAGTAAAAATGGGGATGGAGTGGGGGCCCTGGTAACCTTGGGAGCCCGATTTTTTTCTCTCATTTGCCAGCTGAGACTGTTTCAACGCTCTTTCTCAGAGTGTGTTAACACAGTTGAACCCTGTCTTAACTGGCATACATCTATTCCCCCAGATAGCCTGGGCATTCTGGGAGCTTCTTTATCTCTCTAGTGCCCCCTGAACCCTGATAGGGAACCACTCACATTTTTGGATCATAATATGTAGGCCATAAAATTCTATTTTTATTCTCTTAAGAAAATATGATTATAAATATTAGAACAAGATAAAAAAGTTAACTTTCAAGGAAAGCTTCACAGTGATGTGCTTTAATCCCAGCACTTGGGAGGCAGAGGCAGGCGGATCTTTGCGAGTTCGAGGCCAGCCTGGTCTACAAAGCGAGTCCAGGACAGCCAGAGCTGTTAAACAGAGAAACCCTGTCTCGAAAAACCAAAAAAAAAAAAAAAAAAAAAAGAGGCAAGAATAATATTCCATTAATCTAGTTGTGCCCAAAAGGTGAAAACACGCAAGATGGGTGCTTTATCAAGAGGTAGAGTGATTTGGGTCCGGAAGATCAAGAGCCCTATGTTTAGACTACCTGTATGATGGTTATTTTGCCTGTCAAGTTGCCTGAGCCACCACGATATTTGGTGGGGTGTCACTCTGGGTGTTTCTGTGAGGATGTCTGAAAGGAGAGGAACATTGGCGGACTAAGTAAGTCACGATGCCTTTCCCAATGTGGGTGGGTCTCATCCAAAGACCGGAGGACAAAAATCTGAAGCCCCTCAAAGTAGGAGAGAGTTCCTCTCACATGACTGTCTTCCAATGGAGATAATAGCTTTTTCCTTTCCTTCAAGCAAACAGAGGTGCTGTCTTTCAATGGAATTTCACCATCTACTCACTAGGTTTCCAGCTTGCTCACTCACTACACACACACACACACACACACACACACACACACACACACACTGAGATCTTGGGACACATGTGCCTCTGTCACCAATCTATCCAGTTCTTTACAATTCAGTTCTCCCTACACGATTGCACAATGTAACAGTTTCAATATGAAATATGGCCCGTATTCTCTGGACACCGAGGGCCCCAGCTGATGGTGCTAATATGGGAGGTGCTAGAAGTTTTAAGAGGTGGGATTTAGGAAGCAGTCACTAGAGATGGGGGAGGAGAGGGGAGGGTGCACGTTGGGGGTATTTTGTCCTTAGTCCCTTCCTGTCTTGTCTCGTGTGTCCATCCAGGCTGATGTGAAGAAGCTTTTCCACTACATGCTACTGCTCTGTGAGGTTCTGCTCAAGCAAGCAGGACTAAGCAAGCATGGACCGAACCCTTCTGATGCCATGAGCCAAAATAAATCTTTTCTCCCTTAAGCTGCTGTGTTAGGTGTTTTGTCACAATAACAAGTCATCACCCTAAAAATGCACATGTGATACACAGACACACACACATACTCATGCACATATATGCTCACATGCATGCACATGCACACACATGTGCACACACTTATGCAAATATACATGCACACGCACGCACACAAACACAGAGAGAGATTTGAGAGCCCTTAGGTAGGTGGTGTGTGGAGAATCTAGGAAAAGATTGGCTATAACTCTAGAATTGGGGGTTTGGTTTAAGAAAGCCAGTAAGTACCATCTGAAGTCGTAAGACTGGGCTGGACTCACTGGGGGAATATATGTGGCCAGAAAAGGAGAAACATGATATTCTGTGTCCCACAATTATTTTAAGAGCAAGGGCCTGTTAAGAGGAAAGCAAAGAAGATGGTATTGTGAAGCCAAGGAGACAGCCACTGGGAGGAGTGATGACCTCTACCACGTGCTGCTCTTGGGTCCTGGTCCCTGGTAAATGCCGCTGTGTAGTAATGCTACTACACATGGTTAAGGTGACACCAACAACAAAAGTACCACTGGGGAAGTGGGTTTAGGGCCAAATGTGAAGAACAAAGCAGGAGGCAATGAGTTCTGGTCCATCTCCTAGTTTACTTTCTATTGCTGGGATAAGACATCATGACAAAAAGCAACTCAGGGAGGGAAGAAGGGCTTATCTGGCCTATTCATCTCCCTCACAGTCCATCATTGGGAGAAACAAAGGCAAGAACTCAAGGAAGGGCAGGGATGTGGAGCCAGGGACATGGAAGAACCCTGCTTACGGGCTTGCTCAGCCTGCTTCTTATACAATCCAGGACAACCAGCCATGAGGTTGCATCACCCACAATGGCTGGACCCTCCCACTCAATAGTCAATGGAGAGGATGACCCCCCCCACCGCCTTTCCTCTAGACCAATCAGATGTTGACATTTTCTCAACTGAAGATATGATCCTAGCTTTTGTCAAATTGATAAAAATCAATCCCAGGGCTGGAGAGATGTCTCAGCGGTTAAGAGCACTAGCTGCTCTTCTAAAGGACCCAAGTTCAAATCCCAGCAACCACATGACAGTTCACAGCTGCCTAATTGACGGGCGTGGTGGCACACGCCTTTAATCCCAGCACTCAGGGAGGCAGAGGCAGGTGGATCTCTGTGAGTTCAAGGCCAGCCTGGCCTACAAAGTGAGTCCAGAGCAGCCAAGGTTACACAGAGAAACCCTGTCTAAAAAAAAAAAAAAAAAACCAAAAAACAAAAAATCAATCCCAATCTGGAAGATCTTTCCCCTAAAGGAGTGCAGGACAGGGGAGTCACTGGCAGAGCAGAGGAGCCAAGAGAAGGGCTTTGGTTTGATTTTGAAAGAAACGCTTCTCAATACAAACAAATTGTCCTTTGAGATCTCAAAATATATACACTAAAGCTGGTTTAGCTCCAAAATAACAAAATAAATGCTTCTTTAACCCAGATTGAAAGATAATACTTTATATATTGTCAAAAAAACAAATTTGCTTCAGGATAAATATTACCTAATCCCCCCCCCCAAAAAAGAGGGTAATTGTCCCAGAGTTAGGATTAGGGCAGGGCTCTGTTCTTATCTTTCCAGGAGATTCAAAGCATCCATTCAAGGAACCCAGGGACAACTGGACAACGGAAACCTCAGCAGAAAACAGAATCAGACACCAAAGAAGACGAGTGACCCAGATGATCCAGCCTTACAGACTCCCCCAATAGCTGTTTCCATCAAAAGTCTACAACCACAACAACTCAAAATCGCTAAGATCGTTCAGCTCTACACACTGCCCCAGCCAGAACTTCAGTAAAGCCTGGAAGATCAGCTTCTGCCTACAAACTCCTTAGGACATCTAAACAGCTGAGCACAGAAGGACTGAACATAACAGGATTGTACTAACATTTTTAACCATTTTTCCATTCTGGTTCGGGCCCCAAACAGGTTTACTATGACCCAAATCAGCAGGAAGTCATTTTAAGAGAGCAACATCCCATGCCCAGAGGGTGGGGAGGGTGTTTCTCCGCCCCCCCCCCCCCTTTTGGTTATTTGAAGGATAACTGAAAACTCTGTTATTTAGGGGAAGAGATTACAAGCTGTTAAATGGTCTTGTTAAATGGGTTTTGGAGGTTAGACCCAAGGACTTCCTTCTTTTCCTTTTCTGTATCCTTCTTTCTCTCCTATGTAGGAGTGCACGGACTTGAGAAAAATGAGACATAGACATAGTACGGGAAGGACCAAGAAGAAGGGACAGATTATTGAATTTGCCCTTATACCTTTGTATATTGATACAAAATTAGTACTATATTTGGCTAAAGTGGTATTGACCATTGTTTATTGTGCAAAATTAAGATTGTATTGGACTACATCAGTATTGATCTTTGTATATTGATACAAAATTAAGATTATTGTTGGCCACAATGGTATTGACCCTGGTATATTGGCATAATATTAAGATTGTATTGGGCTACATAGGCATTGATCTTTGTATATTGATACAAAATTAAGAGTATATTTAACCACATTTGAATAGATCATTGTATATTGATACAAAATTAAAGGTAACGCTTCCTAATGGTAGTGTACCTAGAGATACTTAAAAATGAAATGTGAAGCCCTGGCCTCTTGATACCAACTGTCTTAAACTGTTTAGGATAGTTAAGATAAACAAACTCTTAGTCATGTAAGCATGTCACTTTGTTAGCTACTATGACAGTCTATCACAGATATTTTCTAAGCTACTCAGAAATCAAGTTGTTAAGAGACAAGCAACATTTGCTTATCTAAATACAAGAGATAGATAGGGCATCTTCAAAAACCCCAAGAGATCTGCAGAACATGACATTCAAAGATTTCTTAAATTAAGATTTTTTTTTTGATATTGAGACGTATCAGCTCCTGAGAGCACCCCCCTATTCTACTCCAAGTAGAAGATAAGCATCGAAGAATCTCCAGTGTGAGATGGTTGAATTAGTGGCAAGCCTATCTCTTGGCATGAAAAAACTCCCTGCTTCAACTGCAGACAGACTGCTGTCCAAAAAGGACAAAACTTGGTAGCAGGGAAGTCGACAGCCTAGCTCTGCCAAGACAGGGTAGGTAAGTCCTTCATAATCCCTGCTCTACAATAAATGTCTGTCAGAGAAACAGGACCAAAAGGCTGAAGACTGATGCTGGAATGTATGGAGAGAAAATGGGAACTGTCCAGGCAGTCACTGGTATGTCATTTCTTAGTTTTGTAAGCTGCAGGCCCTGCACTTCCTATATAATCAGATATATTTATCCCTCTCAGGTCTCTGAGGTGGTTGAAGAATAGACAGCTATAGTCTCATAGTTAAATTTTGAGTTGTTTAGGAATCAAGAGGGAGTTCTAGATCTAAGAAGATGTTTTTAATAGTGATGCAAGTTAGTATGAAAGCTGAGTCAGTTATAGAACTTTAAACTCATGGAGATGGTTAGATGGTAGAATGTTAAAGTCAGGTACCAAATGCATATGGACTGGACATTGGGAATGTACGCTAAGCTATATAACCCTCAGGGGCCAAATATGTATGAACTGGACATTGGGAATGTATACTGGGCCATTTAACTCTCATAAATGTGGCATATTTATTTCTGTTGTTTTGTATAGTATTTACTGTTATAAGAGAAGGAACCATTCATTGGACTGAAAGGGAAAGCTGTGGGGGGAAAGAGGGTAGAAGGGTGGGACAGGAAGGGGGAATAGGGAAGGGATTGTGACTGAGATGTAACTTGAAGAAATAAAAAAATAAAGTATTAAAAAAAAAAAAAAAGAAAAACTCTTCCAACCTGTTAATGCTGTCATTAGCTGCCACTTCCGGAGCACGTCACTGTGGCGGCAGGTGCTCTACATGTGACACACCATTTAATCTAAGTGGTTTTGCAGTGTAGATGTTAATGCCACCATGGGAGGAAATAGATGTTAAGAGAAAGTGAGAAATGTTACAAAGCCAGCCAGCAAGTGGTCGCACCACAATATAAAGCCAGGTTGTTCTGATTGGTGGGTTGCCCTATGATTGATAGAGCCTGCCCCATGATAGAGCCCGCCTCCTGCAGGGAGTCAGGTTTGTGTAGGGACTGGGCATAGGCAAGTGGGAGCCATCAAGACCAGATGTAAGAAACGCTTGGTTGTGTAGAGAACTATACAGGGACATTTGTAGCCTGACCTGCTTCCAGTGTTAAAGAACTCAACAGGCTCTTCTCGGCACAGAACTTCATGGACACAGAAATTACATCCCACCCAAGAGGAGAGGCGCCCGCATATCCTGGTCAAAAGAGAACACAAAGTCCTGCTCTTTCCTACTAGGACACCTGTATGGATCCAAGGGGCACCCGACATATTTGTTGCTCTCACCTAGCTATGGAAGGGGACACTATTCTAGAAATGGGGCATTGATAGTTACCGAGACCTAGAGCTCGTCTCAAAGCCGCACACGTACAATAATTCAGGCGGCATAAAAATTGGTGAGGTTCAAGATTACAGGCTTCTTCAAAGAACGTGTGGGAGGAAATATATATATATATATATATATATATATTTTTTTTTTTTCCTAATGAAAAGTAAGATACTTCTAGAAACTTCTTTCGTGTCTGGAATGAGATTTGATTATAGAGCTTGTCGGGGCTTTTACAGTGAAAACAAATGAGATAAGCGTGTGACAAGGACTCGGGCACGAGGAGAAAGGTTTTCTCCATCCAACCTTAGGGTAAATACACTCATATATACCAACAGGATCAAAATGACAACTCAAGACTTTAATCCCAGCACTCGGGAGGCAGAGGCAGATGGATTTCTATGAGTTCAAGGCCAGCCTGGCAGCCTGGTTTAGAAAGTGGGTGCCAGGGCAGCCAATCCTACACAGAGAAACAACACTGTTTTGGAAAACAAAACAAAACAAAAAAACAGAAAAAGAACCAACTAAAACTCAGGAGGGTACAACTTGGAGCAGGTTAGGAGTGTGAGGAACTGTCTTGGAAGCACCACCAGGGTGCCCCGGAAACACCTACTTCCATTAGTGCCAGAGGCTATTTCAGCGATAGCCTGAGGCTGACTTGTTAACCTACAGAGCCCTGTTGCAATCCCTCACTGCCCTGGAGCCCCTCTCCCCTGCAGCACACTAACCTCATTTTCCATGAGCTCCCACAGAGCTTGTAGACTCAGTTGCCAAAGTCACCTGATTCTCACACTAGGAGCTCCACTAACACCTTCTACACACACACACACACACACACACACACACACACACACACACACACA
>CAJQZJ010032563.1:13667623-13683545 GCA_907164525.1 Lophiomys imhausi | reverse complement strand
ACACACACACACACACACACACACACACACACACACACACACACACACACCATTAGAAGTCTGTCAGGAGAAAAATGAGCAGTGGCTTCATCCCTCACCCAAACTTCCAAATTGTGAGTGAAATTTTGTGTGTGTTAACTTACTCATTTTTAAAAGTTGAAACTAGATTTTTATATACAATATATTCTGATAATGGTTTCCCCTTCCTCAACTCCTCTTATATCCTTCTCACTTCTCTACCCACCCAAATCTACACCCTTTCTTTCTCTCTCTCTTAGTAGGACAAAAGCAGGCATAAATAAATAATAGTAATAATAGTAAACAATAACAACAAAATAAGATAAAATGAAAACAAATCTTTGCAGATTCCTGGAACCCATAATTGTTGCTTCCTGAATTCTAACAGACTGCCCATAATTGATCTTCTCCCTCTCCATAAAGAAAGCTAATCACAAGTCCTGATCTATAAGCTTTTAAGTGAACAGTCTCTTGGTATTTTCAGAGCCTAATAGTAGAAGGTCATCTTTCTCCCCTTGGAAAACCACCCTCTCCTGGAAATGCCGCTGCCCATTCATTCTGATCACAATTTACAAAGCTAATACAGCCAGCCAGGTTAGCAGTGACCGCAAGCACCCCGCCCCCACTTTATTTGTGAGATACTTTGAACACCCGCCTGCACTCACCCCTTTCATCCGCTGGGTTGTATGAAGGATGAAAACTCTTGTAAAGAGCCTGTGAACAGACCCTTACTCAGAGGTCTGGAGGAGATGTGATAAGAGGGCGTAGCTGCCCGCGGTGATCAAGAGACGCCAGAAATGGAGTGCCTCGATAGATAAAATTAAGGTGTGGAAAGTGTGACGTAAAATTAAGTATACAAGCTAGGACCTAATGACAGACGACAGCGCAGTCGCTCCCGAGACGACTGTCTGCTCACGCGTAACATCTTGAATGAGGAACCGCTGAACATCGAGCTTTGAAGGCGGACCTAACAACGCGCCTCTGTCCAGGTCGTATTCATGTGTGGTGTTTGTGATTGGGTAGAATTATTATTGTTTCTGAGTGTGATGTGGTGGATTTACATTATAGGAATAAATTGTTTAGCTATATTGATTTATAGTTGTGTATGTGCAGTGCAGTATAAAGAAGAAGTTAAGATTATAGAGTTGAAGGATTTTCCTTAAATTATTAAAGATAATAATATATTTAATACATTCAATAAATTATAATAATTATATCAACTGCTCTCAGTCTGTTGCTTTCACTTTGCGGTTCAGTTGTGGTTATACGTCCCATAGTGGCGGCAACCTAAGGTAAAGTACTGCCTCAACCCTCGGGCTCACGACAACTCTTCCTAATTTTAATTCTAATAAGTGACTTGAAGAAAAGTGTGTCCCTGTTTGTTTACATATATAAATTTAGAAGCACTGTGAGATCTCAAACAAAATTAGCCATGGTGGGTGGGGGAAGAGGAATCAGGTAACCCAATTAACAAAGGCTCCAGGACTTTGGAGAATGCTGGCTGAAGGAGGAGACCACCACTGATGGGGACTGACTGGTTCAGGAACAATGCTCAAACAGGAGCAAAGACCTTTAACGGACTCACACTGTCCTTGTCATTGAGCATGAAGGACAGAACCTTGCAGTTCTGGAAGGTTCCTAACACCACCATTGATATTTGAATAAGAAACCTGGAAATAACAGATCCCAGAAATGTGTCCACTGTGGTCATATATTTTAGGAGAGCATCCCTGAGTTTTAAACCCCTGCTTTGTGTTCCCATGTTCCAGCAGGGCACCTAGCCAACCCTCTCTGTACATGTTCCTGCCTCTAAACAGCTGAGTGTTGTTTGGTGTAAGGAGACAGCTCCCTCAAACAAATTCAATCTGAGGTTGACATTATCATTAGTAGCCTATTAGTGGAAATACCACTTCCATTTCTGCATATTTCCCCATTATCCAAGGTTTCCTAACAAGCAAGCTTTTATTCTCTGGCAACCAAAGTTACACTGAATAATGATTAAACATGACAGGTCCTGTATGCAAACTCCTTGTTGGCTTCCTGCAAAGAGCAGGCTGGTGAGTAGCTGCTATTTCTTTACGAAGAAAAAAATAAAGTCAGAGCAAGTGACTTGTGTGTGTGTGTGTGTGTGTGTGTGTGTGTGTGTGTGTGCCAGCTGTCATCTGGGACAACCAGGACTCTTGACACACTTGGCAAACAGTGCGAACTTCCAAGACTTCTTGTTTTCTCTCAAGGCTCAGGGTAGAGACAGCCACAGCCATGTTCCCAAAAGTCAGGGTTCTGAACACTTTTCAATACTGATGTGCTTAGTCTAAAACTGAACTTGGTTTATTCTTCATGTGAGTTGGTGACTGTCACCAAATATGCTTTAATATATATATATATATGTAAAATCTCAAATCTTTAGACTGCATTGCGATTCACATTAAGGTAATATGTTTACTGAAGTTTTAAACAATACATATGATAAGAGGGTTTCCATTTAACTCTCTGTTGTGGTGTGAATGTAGAATGTCCACTGTAGGTTTCTGTGTTTGAACATTTAGTCAGCAACGGAGATATCTGGGAAGGTGGTGGAAGCTTAAGGAGGGAGAGCCTTGTTGGAGAAAGACTGAAGGCAAGTCCCATGTCCTCTTTGCATTCTACTTCCATTTTGGGAATGTGTGTGTGTGTATGTGTGTGTGTGTGTGTGTGTGTGTGTGTGTGTGTGTGTGTGTGCCTGTATGTGAGTGTGTGTGTGTTGGGGGTGGGGGTTGAGACAGGGTCTCATTATGTAGCCCTAGCTGGCCTGGAATTTAGTTTGTAAAACAGGATGACTTTGAACTCACAGAGACCTGCCTGCTTCTGTCTCCTGAGTGCTGGGATTAAAGATGTCCTGAACCTGGCTGCTCTCTTCTTAACTGCAGATGCAATGTGACCAGCTGCCTCCCATTCCTGATGTTGAGCTTCCCCAAACAGTAGACTTTATCCTCTTTCAATATGAGTGCAAATAAACCTTTCCTACCTGAAGTTGCTCCTTGTAGGCACTGGGTCACAGCTATGGGAAACACACTCCCCAAACTAAATAGTGCTTTGATTCACTTTAGACAAAGTGGCTGCTTTCCTGACACTCTATGGCTTTGATGTAAGTCTCAATTCCTCCTGCAAGAATCGTTTGCTTCTCCTGCCACAGACCCTCCAAATAATAAAAAGTGAACCGCTGCAGGCAATGTGTACATGGGCAAAACCCACCAGAGTTGAAGCTCCCCACCTGTGGAGTGCGGCAGTGCCGTGGTAAGGACCGTGTCTGATACGAACATCTGAAGAGGCGTTTGTACATTTCCTTGTGTATTTGAGACATGCTTTCACTTTGTAGCCCAGGCTGGCTTTATTTTCATGATCCTCTTGAGTGCTGGGGTGACAGATGTGTCCCCCCCACCCAGCCTCACTCCCTAGGCCACTTTTTAGACTTTTGGTGGTACGTCCAGATCAAAAAGTACACAGAGGAGGTGGGCGGGGCAGAAGTCCTTGCAACAGTGTATCATTCTTGGGATACAGAAGTGCCGAGCATAGACCTCGTAGCTTTATTTGTTTGCGAATTTGCTTAAAATGTGCACTGCCTTTATAACACAGTCAAGGAGAGTAGCTTATTCTTGCCTCATCTCTCCACTTACATTCGCGAACCCCATGATTATATAATGAACATTAAGGACAACCTCGATTGTATGTGCCTACATTCACACCAAGTGTCACGCTAGATATGCAAGGGTCTAGCAGAACATCAACAGGCAAGGCTAATCCCCAAAGGAATCATTAGATTATGCTTGATATTTGTGGACAGCTTAGTTTTGCAAACTATTTCCGTGAGTGTTTTGAAATGAGGTGGGCAGGCCTATAATGAGGTAATTTTGGATAGGTGAGAAAAGTAAGCTAGCAAGCTAGTATAGCTAAAACCTCTTGTTTCTGGGTTCCATTCAAAATACCCCTGGAAAAAAAATACCCCCAGAAAACGCCGCTCCCCAACAAGAGTGGGTGAACTGGGCACATATTCCCAGCTCTACCCGAGAGATGCTATCTATGGCAGTAACTGGAGGGATGCACAAATAAAGCCATCCCAGCCATTCAAAGGGTATTCCACAAATAGAGTTTGAGTCAGAATTGTGTTCCAGAGAGAGTCTGAGCAAGGCAAGGCCTTACTCTCTTGTTCAAAGCCTCACCTTTGGCCTCTACTTGAATGAAGAGACTCAGGAATGAGGCCATGTTCTGATGAGAATTGCATACACCCATGGGAACGAAGAAAGGGGCCTACAGACAGAGGTTCTAGGTGTTGGGATTGTGAAAGACCTACAAGAGCTGAGGATTCCAGTTCCAGAAAGTCACAGTCAACTTTGGGAAACATATCTTTTTTTTTAAAATTATTTACTTACTTAATGTGTATGGGTGTCTTGTCTGCATGTATGTCTTTGTACTATATGTGTGCCTGGTGTTCAAGGAGGCCAGAAAAGAGTATTGAATCCCTTGGGACTGGAGGTAGAGATGGTTGTGAGCCACCACGTGGTGCTGGGAATTGAACCAGCGTCCTTTTGAAGAGGATCTGGTGCTCTTAACTGCTGAGTCATCTCTCCAGCCCCAAGAAATGTATCTTACCATACTCTCCACTAAGAGATTTATGACAAATGAAAAGCAACAAAAAACCCCTCACCGTCAAGAAGTATGCTAAATTCCATTCATCCAACACATGTGTGTACTGCCTGCAGAGGCAGCCTGTTGTGACACTGGTGGGATGTGCTGACAGGTCTGTGGACTTACAGACAGGATAGGGAGATAGCATTTTCTAAGCAATACACACATTTGTCAAAACAGCCTATTGAGACACCCACTTCCCTGGCTCAAGCCACTTTTAAGGGAGCCAAACAACAACAAACCATGCTGGTCGTCCAGCATGCTGCTCCTGGACCCACCTCCCTCCCCAATGAGCATTTTCTCTAGACTTTCTTGGGACTTGGCGCCATAGCTTCTGTCTCTAGTAGCTTTCTATGCTATGACTCAAGCTCCATCACCATCCATTTTTTTCTCCTGGTGCCTATTTCAGCATATCTCAGGAGAGAGCCTTCCACAGATCTACCCTATGTTTCTGAGGGCCAGGGGCTCTCTTTCAAAGTTCTTCCATGAAATGTCTTGCCCACCAATTCTCCTCATCAAAGGAAGGGAGGATCATTACTCTCTCCTTCAAAGTAAGCAATTCCTACAGGGAAATATAAAGTGGCAATATCAGTCAAGAGAATTAACTAAAAATTAATTCAAGAGAATTAATTAATTAGTAGGGGTAGACACTAATAGATTGTGATATATATTATCTCATGCTATGGTCTCCATGGATTATAAGTAATTGAGATTTTTTTTGGTCTGTTTTCCAAAATCAGGGAACTGGTTATTTAAGGGGTGCAGGTTAGTATCCCCATTCCAGAACATTTGTGATCACCATGCTATGGATTTTAGATTTTTTTGTCTCAGATTTTGAAGTGTCTGTATATACAGAGTGACATGTCTTGAGGGTGAAATCCAAATTTACATCCACTCATCTCTGCTTCATAGATGCCGTGTGTAAAATGACACCCAGTTACAGTTACCTGAAGGTAATTTAATCTAATATTTTAGCTAATTTTGCTCATGAAACAAAGTTTCTTGGTGCATAGATTTCTACTTGTGGTGTCATGTTGGTGACTAAAGGGTGTGAATTCTGAAGCATTTCTGGTTCTAAAGGTTCAGACTAGGCTCAGACTAGGCCACTCAACTTGCAATAACTGGCCTGAGGCCACAGAGTTCAAGGGGAGAGTCTGGACTGGAACTTAATCTAGTTTACAGGGCTTGGCAGGGTGACTCAATGAGCCTTTTTTAGTTTAACACCCACAGAAAGAACCACCAGCAAATCTGCAGATGCCTCTGTCCAGGAGCATGGCCCCCTGACTGCTAGGGACAGGGCTCCCAGTAGCTCTCCTCCCTCCTCAGTGTGAGCGGCATACCTTCTCCTGGGCTGGCTCGTTTCTTTCCACCCTCCTGCCACAGACGTCCACTGGCACTCAAGTTGAACTGCTGACCCACTCTTGTGAAAACAGTCCCATGCTGGTCACAAAATATTTGAACTCAAGCTAAACATACATGTCCCCGGAAGGTTCCAAATACAGGGACACACAGCAAGACAGTGGTGACATATGAGACAGACTGCTGGATTGAGTTTGGAGCTTGGGTGATCCAGGAGCACCTGCTACCTAGATGGGCTACCTACCTCAGCCCTGCCTGTGCACGAGCATTACCTTGTTAAGTCTTTAAGAACAGGACTCACATTCGAATACTTACAGTCAGACATTAGCATTTTACTTAAAGGTCTCTGAATATTCTTATGTGAGACCAATGTTTAATGGTGTATACAGAACACATTTTCTAAGTTTTGATCTACATGCATTCCTCCGAGGCTGACGAAAGATGACGAGTATGCTGAGACAGAAGGAGGATCATGAGTCTGACTCTTTTTCTATGCGCTCTTGGGCTGAGGTCAACTCCCTTAGGCTTCATTCGCTCATCTAGTAATGAGAGATTGATACTGAGTTACCTCAGTGGTGATGAGACATGACTAATTTTGATGGTCATGGGATATTGCTTAGGCACAGTGGAAATGCAGTGACAAGAGGATCTGAGTAATTTGCCTCTTAAACATTGCCAAGCAACCCCCAATTATGTCTACAGAGAGCTGGAGTAGAGTGCCATGAGTCACAGGACACAAACTTACTCATCACCATGGATGCGCTTTACTCTTCCCTTGTACTAATATCTTCCTGCAAATAACAATTCTGGAATGCAAAGGAAAAGAAAACCATGTGTCACCTGAAAAAACAAAACAAACTAAACCATAGACTCTTAAAAAAAAAAAAAAAAACAAAAACAAAACGTAGGAAGTGGGCGTCTACAATGGGAGAAATATCTGAACAAAGTATACTTTTATTTTATGAGGTCTGGAAATAAAAACTTCCTTCTGTAACTTACTCTTGGAAGGGAAGGGGGAAGTTACTATAAGAAGAAGACGTAACTCTGAAGAGCTCAGTGGGCAATGTGAATTAAGTT
This sequence comes from Lophiomys imhausi, assembly GCA_907164525.1. NCBI lineage: Eukaryota > Metazoa > Chordata > Mammalia > Rodentia > Muridae > Lophiomys > Lophiomys imhausi. The sequence continues at coordinate 13,676,429 of CAJQZJ010032563.1, read as the reverse complement.
TTGAAATTCTCACAGCACCTCACGCGTTATTGGAAAGGTGTGTTGCTCCATGATTCCCCCTCCACCGTGGCTGTGTGGCCAGCCTCCAGGTCAGGCACTAAACACGGACAGTTTGTAGTGTATCTACTGTAAGCTGAATGCTCTCCTAGGCTTTCTATAGCGCACTCCCTGCCCTTTCTGGCCACTTGGGTGGCCAGATCCTTAAGTCTGATAGCTTCAGTCTTTGTTTGCCCATCCATACTGTGGGATCCACATGGGCTCTGTTAAGAAGAGCAAACTTGCTCAGAGCTGATTTTGGTTGCAGTGGTCTGGACAGGCTGAGCGCCTCCAGCTTGCTACCACTGATATATGTCTACAACAGTTTGTAGCCATGCTGCATGGCCCACCATATTGGGTTGATACTGGGACTGTGACTTCATAATTTACTCTCTCCTAAAGGCAAGTCATGCCCTTGATGCTCAAGGCAGACGGCGTGGACCTGCATCACTCTGTTGCGTGTTGAGCAGCTGTGAGCGGGTGTGCCTGATGCTTGTGGTCTGTTTGTATGTCAGACCCTTACCGACCTGAGGAGAGGAGGAAGTGCAGGTGGCTCTCCAGGTTTCCTTGGTGTGAATTAAAAACCAGAGGGGAAATTTTAGAAAGAGATGGATATCACATCCTGGTCTATAGATTCTGGTCCTAAAGTTCTGAATTCAGCTCAGGAATTGGCATCTCTCAAGGGTGCCACAAGATTCTGGCTCCAGACCAGAGAGGGCCTGTAGATAGATGTACCTCTCCTCTAAGGCTTCTGGGAAGATACCAGTCAAGGACTCTTGATGTCACTTCAGGCTGGTTCCCCTCACTGACCCAGCAGATCAGATTCAGCTGAGATCTAGCAACTTGAGGACCTCAGCGTTCCTCCCACTATCACCTTCAGAACATTTTTCTTTCCTCCAAACTTCAACTTTGACTGCTGCAAGGGCTTCTGGGAGCACATCCCTTGTTGCGGGGGACTTTATACTATTAGCATCTCCAGACCTCATTTCCTATTAGGCTAGCCTGGCACTTCACCAAGACAGCTTCTGAGTCACACATCTGGGAATGTCCCATGCTATGGTGTCATATGGCTAACCTCACATTGCTGATGGGTTTTACAGCTTCATTCTTAAAAAGTTGGGAAGTGTGATACATGGCCCCTTGGAATGGGTAAGAAGTGAAGCATATACCCCCGCTCCCCCAACAATCCTGCGCACGGGCAAATAAAAGGTTCCAAATTATCTTTTGAGACCTTCTAAATCCTGGAGTAAATTAGCCTCAAAACTAAAAGATAGCTGATGTGTGGGGAGGAAAATGGTTAATATAAATAGTAGATGGTCAGTAGTCAACAGTGGAGCTCTGTCTTTTCCTGAATAACTTCTAGAAAGTGTTTCTTGACTCTAGAAAAAAATGCTCCTTGACTCCACTTTAGGAAAGGCATACTCTCCTTTAACCTTTCTTCCACCCACTTGACACATTTATTGAGCACACACTTTGAGCATAAAAGAGCACACATGTCAAAAATTAAAAGATTAATTTCAATTAACCAGGAAGTGAGAGCCTACTTACTTCTGACAACTATTAGACTTTTTTTTTTTTTTTGAATGAAGTTATTGGAAATTGTAGGCAAGACCTCTGAGAAGACTTTCAGAATCACATAAACTTCTGAGCAAGGAAACAAAACAATCTTGCAAGCAGCAGCACCGCACACTTGGGGACCTTCACGCTCCACCAATTCTCAGCAGGCAACAGAAGCCAAGTGTGGCTTGAAAGCCCCATTCCGGGCCATCCGTGGCTCTGACATGTCCCTGTGAGGAGATGCTTCCTATGAACTAATGGGACAGGCTGATCCTTTAGTGACAGTTTGCAAAGGAAGCTGGCTAGGCTTTAAATAACTATCATATTAAACCACAAAGATGGCTTTACTTATGTCCTACAGACTGAAGCAATGACAACAGTTGTACCAAGACCCCTGCTCCCAAGCTGGGGATAATTGAAGAGCTCTCAGGACACAAGGACGCGACAACAGAGATAAGAGGCTTTGTTTGGATGGGGTGGTGAGTGACAGCTCTGTGAACAACTTTTAGTAGCCCCTCCACTCCCCAGTAATGTGCTCCAGCTAACCTTAGTGCCTTCACCAAATTATCCCTTTTGCATGGAACACCCTGCCCCAGGGACTCTCCTGACTACCAGATACCAGAGGCCATTTTAGCAAGGAAAGACAACTCACCTGTTTCCAAGGTCAACATCGACCTTGCTCATTTCTTTTTCCCCTCATTTAGCTTTTCATCCGTGTTATACACCCCACCATGGCCCTATGGAGCCACCACGGGGACCGTTAGGTTTTAACAGAGGAGGACAGACTTGAACCCGTACAACTATGTGGCCGGTGATCTAACTAGAGTTTGTAGGATACTGCCTTGTTCAGAACCGAGGCAGAGGAGTGGGCCCAAGTCAAGTGCTGGAAGGATGGCGAATACTTAGTTGCGGCAGATATTTGGAGTCTGACTCATATGCATTGTCTTTCAGTTTGTTCACTTTATAAAACGACCCATATTTATAATACAGCGAACCAAGTGCTGCCTGGAACAGTGAAGGAAAGAACCGCGCCATGGAAAGTAAGACATGTGCCGTGGCCCCATGCCAGCCAGGAGCCAGTGCCCTGGGCCAACCACCCTGGCTGTTCATTGGATCTCACTTAAAAACACAAGTGCTTATGACTCCCAGTACATATGTGCGAGAAAGAAGACATCTAGAAGAAGGTGGGCATCAGGAAAGGTTGCCACAGTAGAAATACATTTTAAGGATTTTTCCCCCTGGGAATTTACGGGAAATATCAAACAGATGCAGTTGGATCAGGCCAATAAAAACTATGACATAAAACAGATTTCAGAGTGAGCTGCTAGAGAGGTGAACACTGCTCATTCCCACGGAATCCTGTGAATTCAAGTCTAAATGTACAAGGAGAAGGGCGCTAAAGGGGGCTTTTAAAAGGGCTCTGCGGAATGTTGGGTCCCACTTCTTTCTACCCCACTCTACACTGCCTAGAAGGGTTCAGGAAAGTACTTTGCTTCTAGAAACAAAGCATTCTTCATGTTGGCAGTTGGGACAGACGTGAGCCTCTCAGTCTGCTTCTCACACATGTGCCTTCCATCCACGGCTCCCAGCTCCAACTTCCACGAAGAGAAGCAGACCTACCCAGGAAATCCCATGGTTTCCCCATCAGTCAACACAGCACTTTATTCATTTGGTTGGGCATTGAAGAAAAATAAAGAACAGAATGGAACAGGACCCTGGGCGCTGAAGCGATTGCTCAGTGGTTGAGAACACCCGGCTGCTGTTCCAGAAGACCAGGGTTTGATTCCCAGAACCCACACGGTAACTCACAGCCATCTGAAACTTCAGTTAGTTCCAGGGAATCTGACACCTTCTTCTGGCCTTTCTGGGCAGCAGGTACACACATGGTGCACAGATACATATTTTAGGCAAAACGCTGTTACACGTAAAAAAAATAACTGTATTAAAAAATAACCAGACTCAGCGGGAAGGCTGACTAATCAGTGAAATGACACAAAAATTAATCTGTGATCCAAAATTGGGGGAAATCTTTGAATTTGTGTAAAAAGGAGTGAAGAAAATATGAGAGAAAAGGAAGAATGCAGAGGAGAGTGTCAAAGGTGTTGAAGAAGAGGAAAACAGAGAGATGGCCGCTTCAGGAATGCTTTACTGAAGAAACCCTGAATCAACTGGGATTTTAAAATCCTGAAAAGGAATAATGAAAACAATCAAACAAACAAATGACATGGCTGGACCCTTTTTCTAGTGAAATACAATGAGGAAAATCCTTAAAGCCTACAGAGGTGGGAAAACCCACCTCTAAAGACATTACAGCCAGCTTCTTTTTTGCTTTTTTGAAAGGCAGCTATAAGACAATGGAATGAAGCCCACAGATTCATGATGGAAAATTATGTTGAATACATTTTCAATTACAGGAGAAACCGAAGTCTTTTTGCCATTAAAAAAAAAAACCCCTTATAAACATACCATAGCAAGATTGAAAGTGATTCTAAGAGAGGGGTAGGCCTAGGGGCAATGGAAATAATCCATTTGTCGTAGAAAAACATCCCAGGGGGCCGGATGAGTTTAGAGCAATCCAGGAGGCTGGGTAAAGAGAATTCTCAAAAACAAGACACAAGATTTGAGCCAGGGATTCTAATTCTTCAGTTTAATCCACCTTTTCTTTTACTAAAGTAAAATTAAACACAATAGTTTCTAACCTTAAAATAGCAGTGGTTAACTGAAGCCACAAGATGTCAATAGTGTTATTTCTTCTGTATTTTCTAAATGATCTACCACCACCACCAATCATGTTCTATCACAAGCATGTCTTTTCCAAATATCCTACCAAACCACATGAAACAAACTTTCAGATTATCATGACCAAATAACTAAGTCAAAAACAAACAAACAAACAAGGAACCCGGAGCATGCACGCTGTACACTTGACTCTCCAGGTCACTAGAGAGGGCAAAGGTCATGAGGGATGGTAGAAAGAAAATGGAGAGCAATCAGAAATAGAGAACACTATAGGCCCGTAAGAAACTGAACCCTAACCCTGAGAGCACGCACCCAGCCCACCACTACCACAAATTATGCAGTTGAGTTTCCCACATTTGGGGTTGGGGTTAGTGTTAGGGCTGCAGTTATTAAGGTTCATAAAACACAGGAGTCTGAAGCAAACAGAGCTGAGCCTCCAAGGAGGAGAGAAGGAGTCAAGAACTCCATTGCGCTCCCCTGGGTTCTCTGTAGTTGACTGTGTGGGGGAGCAATGACCACCCTGCATGCTGCTCTACTGTTCTTTCTGGAAGTGACACCATTTCCTATTACTTATAAAGTCGTTGCCTTCTGTTTTGAAACTCATTTTTGCCAGGAGAACAGTCCTGAAGGAATGATTTTGTTTTCTTCCACAATGGTATTTCTATTTGATTATCAGTATCTTATTCTAGCCTCCACGAGAGAGAGAATTAAGCTTTGGTAACTGAAAATATAAGCCTGTATCTACCAAGAAACAAGTCGCCCTTTTTAAAGTCAAAGCACGCTCTCTTAATGCTTGACTGGTTTTTAATTTTTAATTAGAAATATAATTTAGTTGGAAACCAAAAATTCCTATTTTACAGTTGTTATTTGGCTTTTAAATCCTTGTTTTCATTTTAGAGTTTTCTTTCTTCTTCTAAAGTAAAATTATATACTTTTTTTTAAAAACATTAGTAGTGGGGTTGGAGAGATGGCTCAGCAGTTAAGAGCACCGACTGCTCTTCCAGAGGACCTGGGTTCAAATGCCAGCACCCACATGACAATTTGGAAACTGTCTGTAATGGCTGAGTGTGCTGACACACACCTTTAATCCCAGCACTCGGGAGGCAGAGGCAGGCGGATCTCTGTGAGTTCAAGGCCAGCCTGGTCTACAGAGTGAGTTCCAGGACAGCTCGGGCTACACAGAGAAACCCTGTCTTGAAAAACAACAACAATAACAAGAAAACATTAGTAGTGGTTATTGTGAGGCAGCAGAATATTATAGTGGTATTTCTTTTCTTCATTTTCTTTGTGTGTTTTCCAAATGTCCTACTCTACTGTAATTATAAACTGATTTTATCTTTGTTACTTAAAATGAATATGAACTGAAGACTGCTTTAGTCTCCTTTATTGTTGCTATGATAAAATACTCTGACGAAAATAAGTTAGAGAAGATTTATTCAGCTTACAGTTCCAAGTCATAGACCACCACTGTGGGGGTGTTGAGGCGGGAGCTCAAAGCAGCTAGTCACACCCACAGTCCCCCAGTCGGGAGCAGAGAAGGCATGAACGCACACAAGCCCGCACTCAGCTCTCTTTCTCTGTTTCAATACTGCCGACCCCAATCCAGGGAATGGGGCTGCACACTGTTAGGGAGGGTCTCCCTACAGCAGTTAACCTAATTAGGAAAATCTTCCGTAGACATGGCCACAATCAATCTTGACACCGGCAACCTGTCACTGAAACTCTCTTGTTCAGGCTGTGTCAAGCAGATGATTAAAACTAATCATTACAGAGACCAATAAAAGACTGCTGTTCAGGCTGATGACCTGACTTCCATCCTTAAAACCCATGGTGGAAGGAGGGAACCCACTCCCAGATTAGTCCTCTGACACATGTGTTTGTGTGCACACATGTACACACGTACACAGGCACATCCAAATTGAAAATAGAATAAAATGAAAATGGTGGTGACTGTTGCCATTGCTCCATCTCCTTCAGCATCAGGAACACCTGCCCATTGTTGTATGTCTGAAATCTTTTTTTTTTTTTTTTTGGTTTTTCGAGACAGGGTTTCTCTGTTTCTCTGTATAACAGCTCTGGCTGTCCTAGACTCACTTTGTAGACCAGGCTGGCCTCGAACTCACAGAGATCCGCCTACCTCTGCCTCCCAAGTGCTGGGATTAAAGGCGTGCGCCACCAACGCCCGGCCTCAAATGAAATCTTTACATCAAGAGACACTATATAAATTTTCCCAAATTGTAAACACTTAAGAACAGTTCTAATTATTTCAGGACTTTGAGTGGAGATCTTTTTAGTTGAAGAACAGATACAAAAGAAAGAGGAAATGGTAGGTTTACGTCAACATGTAAAATGATAGTCCAGAGGCTAATGGAAAAAAAGACTGGTGACTTCATTTAATGCTGTGGTCTCAACCTGTTGGTCGTGACCTCATTTGGGGATCAAATGACCCTTTCACAGGGTTTACATATCAGATATCCTGCATATCAGATATTTACATTAAGATTCATAACAGGGGGCTAGAGAGATGGCTTAGTGGTTAAGATTCATAAAAGAAGTAAAATTACAGTTATGAAGTAGCAACAAAAATAATTTTATGGTTGGAGTCACCACAACATGAGGAGTTGTATTAAAGGGCTACAGCATTAGGAAGGCTGAGAACTGCTGCTTTAATGGGTCTGAAGCTTCAACTTGGGAAGAGTGGCAAGTTCTGGACACAGAGAATGGTAAGATTGTGTCACAGGTGAACGCAATTATCACCGCTGAACTGTGCACTCAAAATTACTAAAATGGCAAAGCTGACGTGAGGATTTTATGACAGTGGGAACAAGGCTCCTATTGACTTTAACTCTGGGCACAATATAACATCAGGCCTGTTTTTTGTAACATCATAAAATTAGCATCTTTCCGACAACCAGTAACACAGCCAAGTTGGTGCTTTTGGTGATCTTTCTAGCATCCTGGTGATGGGGCAGGCAGAAGCCTGCCACTGACCAGCATGATGGAAAAGTGTCATCTGCCGGCTGCTGGGAGGGTCGGGAAGGAGAAGCCTCCTTCTGAGCAGTGGAGATTGACTTTAAGGAGGAAGAGGTCTGAGGATGAGAACCAGCAGACCTGAAGTTTCTCTTTTTTATTTTTTCTTTATTTATTTATTTATTTATTTATTTATTTTTTTGGTTTTTCGAGACAGGGTTTCTCTGAATATCTCTGGCTGTCCTGGACTCGCTTTGTAGACCAGGCTGGCCTCGAACTCACAAAGATCCGCCTGCCTCTGCCTCCCAAGTGCTGGGATTAAAGGCGTGCGCCACCACTGCCCGGCTCTGAAGTTTCTCTTAAACAGTGGGTTTTGGTTACACCATTCTTAAGTGGCTTCCATTCTGTAGAACATCTGAATATATCAGAAAAGTTCTTGGAAGAAAACTATGCTTTCCACTGAAATTTTGGTCAAGGTCTCTAGAAAGAGAATGGCCCTGAGGGCGAATGACCATTTGTGGCCACTGCTGGCAGATGAGCCTACAGTGGAGCCCCCAGCTTGCCAAGGGTCCCTGGCCACTCCTTCCTGGGTAGCCAGGAGAGAGCAAGGAGCAGCAGAGGCCACAGCCCCAGGGGTGAGATTGTGTCCTCTTGTAAGCATTACTGTTGCCAGCAGCTTTGGTCAGTGACATTTTACAAAAGGCCCACTTTCTCCTCATCATCAGAGCCAAGCCAACCGTCTCCAACTGTTCTAAGACATTAGGGAACTGGAGAGCTGAGATAATATTGCTAATTCAATTTTTCTCATGCTAGGACTCTAGACCACAGCATGCATCTGCAACATGCTCCGGCGAAGCCATGAACAGACTGATCAGAAGTGCTCCTGTTGGCTGCACAAGGATTTGTCTTTCTCATGCCTTACATTACATAAACATGTCACAAATATATGCTTTACATTACATACACATGTCACACACATGCTTTACATTACATACACATGTCACAAATATATGCTTTACATTACATACACATGCCACACACATATGCTTTACATTGCATACACAAATCACACACATATGCTTTACATTGCATATGCATGTCACACACATATGCTTTACATTGCATACACATGTCACACACATATGCTTTACATTGCATATGCATGTCACAAACATATGCTTTACATTACATAGCATGTCACACACATATGCTTTACATTACATACACATGTCACACACATATGCTTTACATTACACACACATGTCACACACATATGCTTTACATTGCATATGCATGTCACACACATATGCTTCACATTGCATACACATGTCACACACATATGCTTTACATTACATATGCATTTCACACACATATGCTTCACATTACATACGCATGCCACACACATATGCTTTACATTACATACACATGTCACACACATATGCTTTACATTAAATACGCATGTCACACACATATGCTTTACATTACATACACATGTCACACACAT
>CAJQZJ010032563.1:13652122-13662846 GCA_907164525.1 Lophiomys imhausi | reverse complement strand
CTTAGTATTAACTATTATCATCTTCCTTAGTATTAACTATTATCATCAAGCTCTACTCCTGGAAATGTTTTTGTCCAGCCAGGGGGTGATGCTGGCCTCATTGACCGAGGCGGAGAATAACTGATAGCAGGTCACATTATTGAGTGCTCAATATCTGCCAATTACTGTGGAAGGAAGTTGATTAAAAAACCCATGAGATAGGTACTAACATTATCCAAGTGAGAAAACCATGACTTTGGTAAAAAGAAGCAACACAAAATGGTAAAGGCAGGATTCACACTACGATTAACTTAGGAAGATCCTGAGTCTCCGGGTGAGCGTGTGAAATAGATCTTTTTTTTTTCTTAAACACGATTTGTGAGTGAGTGAAGACAGGCAGCATCGTATTACACCATCAGAACACAGGCCTGTTTATTGAAGCGGAGAGTCTATTCTTATTGGGTTAACAGAGAAAACATGAGAGGTATTTAGGTACCAATGTAAAGACTGTTTATAAAGAGTAAAGTGGCTCCTACCATTTGAATAACCCTGAGTATTGGCATAAGAGTAAACCATTCTCTTGATCACTTATCTCCTGAATGAGAGGACAGATAACATTTGGCCCACTGGGAACAGGCTTGACATACTCACCTAGAATCTCTGACTCTGCCAGGTTTCCACCATATAGCAATAGAGCAATATTGCTCAACAATGAGGCTAGCTACTTAGTAGGTGCCTCTTCTAAAGTTTGATTCTGGAGTAAAATATACTGGTTTCTAGGTAATCTGACTACGGTGAACAGTGAGGCTGTCAGGGAAGGAATTCTGGCTTCTGATTCTGTATCCAGTTGGACTATAAATGTCCCAATGGCGGAGAACTGATTTACTTTGTTCTATATAGTATCTGTCATGTCTAGTCCAATATTGGTACATAGTAGGTGTTCAGTACTTACTGAATGCCCAATCAAGAAGTCAGAGCCACCAGAGTTCTCTGTTCCAGTGGTAGATACTACTCAAGCATCATGATAAAGAGGGACCCAAAAGTCTAAAATAATGTGATGACTACAGAAGCCACCTGGTAAATGACTGACATTTAGTTGATCATGCTACAGCTGATCCATTGTAAGACATGGCAAGGTATAGGATGCCATTACTTTTGTGGAATGCCATTTGTTATTGTAGCTCCAGGATGTTGTAATACGATCATCATAAAACTGGTTGACGTCTACAGAAGTCCCCTTAGCACACAGTCATACTCTTTGGCATTTATTTTCAGTAGGTGCATTTACAGTAACAAAAAAAAACAAAAACAAAAACAAAGAAGAAAGTTCAGAATCATCATTTAAAACATTTACCTTGATGTAATGGGTAATATTGATGATCAGTGTGACAGGGTCTAGGATCACCTACGAGATAAATCTATGGGCACACCTTTGAGGGAGTTGTCAGGTTGGGTAACTTGAGGTGAGAAAATTCATCCAAACTGTGGAAGGCACCATTCCAGGAGCCAGGGCCCTGCACTAAATAAAGAAGGAGAAAGCAAGCCGAGCAACAGCATTCATCTTGTTGTATTTCCTGATGGGGATGCAATGTAACCAGCTGCCTCATGGTCCTGCCATGTGCTGTCCCTGCCACGATAGACCACACCCCTTTAACTGTGAGTCAGAATAATCCCTTCCCTTGTTAACTGGCCTTTGTTGGGTATTTTTGTCATAGCAATAAGTAACCAGTATGCCTGCTTAAGGGGGATGTACAGGCCTTGACTTTGCTGGAGTCACTGAGAACTCAGAGATCATAAAAAGGCCTTTGATCAGAGAAACCCTGTCTCAAAAAACCAAAAAAAAAAAAAAAAAAAAGAAAGGCAATGACTGGTCATGCTCAACTTTAATCTCAGCACTTGGGGGGGAGAAGCAGGCAGATCTCTGTGAGTTTGAGGCCAGTTTGGTTCACATCGAAAATTCTAGGACAGCTGGTCTACATGGAAAAACCATGTCTCAAAAAACAAAAACAAAAAAAAAGGCAACAACTGGAATATCTTACAGATTAGTGATTAGCAATTCCTTGCCTGCAAATCAAATATAAGACTTTATTGTGATACGAGTATATTCCTTTCTGGATTAAGATAGGATGATTTTTTTTAATATTATGATTTTTATTTATGCACATGTGTGTGCCTGTGTGAATGTATGCCATATGTATACAGGTGCCTGTGGAGGCCAGAAGAGGGCATTGGACCCCTGTAGCTGGAATTACAAGCAGTTGTAAGCCAGTTGACATGGTTTCTGAGAACTGAGATCCTTTGGAGGAGCAACAAAGGCTCTTGAGAACTAAGCCATTCCAGCATGACATTAATGGCATCTATAGATATACATATTTTTAAACCCCATAAATTTAAGTATGGAGATTAAAAACCCTGTATTTGGTCTGGAGAATGTGGCACCAGAGAGTTTAACATTTATCATATTATTTCTGTATAAAAGTCTTAATGAGCACTAACTTTTATGGCATCCCTTCTGGAAACAATAAAAAAATGTTGAGTTTTGTAATGCTGCTTCTAGTTGGCTTTCCATCATCACAAGACACCATTAAAAAAAATCGACTTCATAAAAAATAGTGACACATTCCTTTTCTGTGCTGAAATTTCCAGTCCCTCGATCAAAACGCAAAGGACAGCTGGGGACCTTAGACTTTCTCCAAGCTTCTCTGCAGGTTGCCGCAGACTCAGTCTCCAAGCAGGTGTTTTTCCTAATCCAAAGAGCAAGAACTATTTGAGAACATCCTCTTTCGTAATCCCTCCGAGAACACACGAAAAATTGCTCGGCTTCCATTTCAAATGCAAGGGATTCGGATTTGGTTTAAACAACAGCTTTCTTAGCTCCATTCTTGTACGCTGGGGTGGTTAGGTGCTGATGTAATTGAAGGAGGGCTTTGGACTTTTAAACACAGGGTTGCTACAGCAGCCGACTGACAGCAAAGTCTCCTTGCTGCACAGAGGAAAGCCAATACTATTTTCTTCTCATTCAAAACAAAGTCGGGAAGGAGAGCTTTCTGACACATGGAGCCAAACAATAACATTTACCTCTCCTGCTGGATCTTAAATATGCTATGCATCCAGTTCAGCTCTCTTGGTATGTGTCTCCTTCTTCCACTTCATGTTGACCATATACCATCTTGGAGACTTTTGGCAGGTCAGTCTTATGCAGATGCAAATAGCATTGCAGTTTGTGAGTTTGCATATATGTGTGGATTACATTCAACTAGAACGTCTTGTAAGCTTTTCATGCTGCCTTGAAGGTTGTCAGTAGATGAAGCCCTTTCTCTAGAGGATTTCTTCCCTGGGATCTCACAGAACACCCAGCATTCTTCATCCACGCATCATATATCTTCCCTGTGTGGTAAAGGTCTCTTTGTGAACAGCTACAGTCTTCTAGGGTGCACGGTTTGAACTTGAATAATGCATCAATACCCTGTTTTCCTCATAACCCACACCTAGCCAGGTAAGGAAGGGTTCCTCAAGTGCAGTTGACAGAAGACTTGAGGATAGTGGGGGTGGGGTGGGGCATTAAAGGCAAGCTGCATGTTAGTAGCTGGGAGACCATGTGTCCCCCGTGTGCACCTGGTATTTGTGAAACTCTTATGGTCTAAGAATAAAATCAGATGGCACGGAACCAAAACGAGGTTATGGATTCTGTCCAGTCAGTTCTATGTCCTTTTGGCACCGCAAACTCACATATTAGTTACCTCTGGGGTAGACAGAATTCACAAGAGCCCTGTGAACTTGGGTGGTTAAAAACACAATATCTTTATTTCCACACCCCCAAACTGAAATTTACTATTTCTTTCCATTAAGATGTGGGTCACAAACTACACTGCTTGTGATGCTGTAGCCAAGACAAATCACAGACACTTGCATTTCATATTGCGATTGTTGTTAGACTAATCCTATCTGAAAACAGCACTTATGGGGAGCACCATCTCAATGTTGTGGTAGCTGTACCACCTGCTACTAGTGTGTACACTTTAATAGTGTATTAGCAAAACACATATCCTATTGCAATTAAAAAGTTAGTACATTTTATTTTTTTATTTTTGAGATTATACTATAATTACTTCATTTCTCCCTTTCCTTTTTCCTCCCTCTGACCCCTTCCATATATCCTTCTCCCTAATCTCTTTCAAATACATAGCCTCTTTTTTTAGACACATTTTAATGGAAAGTGGTTTCCTTTGTAACCCAGCATGATTTGTTTTATGCATATTAAATATCACTCTGAAAAGTATCTACAGACTGCCAAAAATGTGCCCAGCACTGAAAGGGTTAAGGCCTCTTGAAACTATACACAGAGCCTTTAATAATGCAGCAGCCAGGTTTCTAGAGTAAATCATTCCATGCTGGCATCTTTTGAGGCTGAAACAAACTTGACCTTGAAAGCAACATTATCTCATTGCTGCAGGTAGATGGTTCTCATGAGTCCACTTTCCTTATCCTCCCATAAAAAAGGACCTGTGGATTTGAAAGCACCTCTTTTCATCGGGGAGGCTGTTTTCTCAACTTTATCTATGACATTTTGCCACTAACAATGACTCTCTCTCTCTCGTGTTTTTATTGCTGGAATACAGTCTCGTGTATAAGGGCATCGTACACAGCCATCTTGTGATTTTAAAACCCAGGGAGAGCTATGACAGCGTAGTCAGGGGAAGAAAAGTTAAGTACCAAGTGCACACCATCAGAGATGGTGCTTTTAAATGACAGCACTAAGTGGTCCTTTCCATGCCCAGTTGAAATGTCACACCCCAGTTGACATATTGAAGTGGTAGCCTCTGGGTTACTAGAACCATGAGGTCAGTTAAATGACTGGGAGATATCTTAATAGATACATGGTTCATACAAGCATATCCAGACATTGCACAATCCAATGGAAGCTTTGATCAAAACAGGTCCATTCATTGAAAGCTATTTAGAGAACAATTGACCCAAGCAGTTACTCATTTATCACTGTAGCTAAGGGCTATTCAAATTTCTCACCCACAAGAGTAAAATGTATAACTCAGAATTCTGAACCTGGTAACATAAGTAGAAACAATGTATTTTTTTCACTGAACTGAGACATAACTAACTTACCATTAACCTACAGTCCTCATATACGGATCTGAGCCAGTCACTGCTCCCTCATATGCTGGTTCTATTCCATATGGCACTCTAACATACGCCTCGTTTCTGTTAAATCTGTAAGACTTATAAATCTCCTGTTTGCTTCAGAGCTGGAGGTTTCCTTGAAACCACAAGCTGCAGACGAAGCCGGAAGGACCACAGCTCTGCACACACAACAACCTGGAGCAAGTGTGTTGGAGAAATAGAGATAAGAATTCTCACTAATCAGAGTTGCCAAATTACTCACAAGACCTGGAGCAAAATTTTATCAATCATTTTAAATCTGTGTTTCAGTTAAGGTAGACCTCACATCAATGCATACTTAGTTACAGGCTATTGTTTTCTTCTCCAGACATTATTTTAGTCAAGAATAAAGATCAGAATCAGTTTACAGGACTCCTTAAAAAAGGCACCCAGTCCCTCCTCTTTATCCTGGTATTCAGAGAGGGCCACAGAAAACAAGCACTTCCCTGTAACATCCACGAAACAGACACACACACATAAAGGTCCCACCCCAATTTCCTTGGCATATTGCAGATTATTTTCTCTACACAGGAAGCTGTTGACAGTTTCCCCTCTTGTTTACAGAGTACCAAAAGCCCTTTTTACAACAATGATCACAACTTTCAAAGTCTAGAGTCTTTTCTTGCTGCTTCCATTCTTGCTAATTACACATGGTGCAAATGAGACAGAAACCAAATTTCAAACTGCTGAGGGCTGATGCGGAATCAGCAACTGCAACAAGGAAAAGTTAGCGCTCCCTGCAAGGCGGGTGCTAGAGTTGTTAGACCCCAAGCAATACTGACAGAGGATTCCTGGAATTCGGGGGGGGGGGGGGCCACATATGGCTCACGGTGCAAAATGCGAATCTCTAAATAATGTATGTTAGCAAGCGTTGCACAAGAAAGGAGATTACATTTTAACCTACTTCATGAAACATTAATCCAAATTTAACTAAATTCCAGAGACTGCCTGAAATTCGTGACTGGAAGCCACTTCACATTTCTTTGGCTGGGTCCATCAGTAACTGCTCTTGAAGACAAAGTTGTAGGAGGTTAAGAGGGGAGGGAAAACCACCTCGGGCAGTGAAAACACGTAACTCCTGTATATAAAGCAAGCTGATTACCTCACGTGCAAGGAGAAGTGTGGGGTTTAGCAGTCCATGCTCCTGCGGCCCCTGGGAAGCAACACCGCAGCTGCAGCGATTGCAGGGTCCAGCATCCGCCAGATTCTCACACGCCTTTGGCTGTGAGGGCTCAGCCACAGAGTCTGCCTCTGGCTGACGTCAAAGTCCCTGTCACATGGCCAGATAAAAGCCAAGAGAGCATTGGTTGTCGTAGCAACCACAGACCGGCTCTGAAATTATTTCAATAGGTCATCTGTCACTGATGTGTGTGCTCTTGTGTGTGTTCCTGCGTGTGCATGCGTGTTTACACACAGAGTGCAAAACCATAGTGAACAGCGCCGGATGCAACCTCAACCCTCAAAGTTGTGACTCACAAGTGCCTGCAACTTTCATTGTCAGAGCTTGCCTGTCCTCTCTCTAGTTGTCAGAAAATACATGCTGCGATCTGTGGTCTTGCTGTCACAGCACGAAGCCCTCCCCACCCCCCCAATCAAGGGAAGAAACTGAAAACATCCATGAGGTGGTTTGGCTAGTGAATTAAATCTGTCTGCAAATAAACAGAGGGAAAACAGCTTTCAAGGGGGTATTGACAGAAAAAGTCCTCTTAAAACTGAATCCACATGGTGTACTGAGCCCATGCTGATGCAAGATGGAAGAGTTTAAGGATCCGGACAGGAAACACGATGTGGGAAGCAGCCAAGATAAATCCAAGGTACATACTGCTTAAAAGTCTTTACAAAAATGACAGCCAGCCGGGCGGTGGTGGCGCACGCCTTTAATCCCAGCACTTGGGAGGCAGAGGCAGGCGGATCTTTGTGAGTTCGAGGCCAGCCTGGTCTATAAAGTGAGTCCAGGACAGCCAGGGCTACACAGAGAAACCTTGTCTCGAAAAACCAAAAAAAAAAAAAAAAAAAAATGACAGCCAGAACACTCCCACACTGGCACAACTTTAAAATGACCCGGTGATTATGAGAAAAAGGGACCAGCCCCATTGCAGGTACCAAGCTCTACCTCCCACAATTCTCTGATTGAGGGAGTTTCATGCAGAATGAATGGCTCCACACTCTACAGACACCAGGTCGGTGGAATCTGCCCACAGCAGAGTAGCCAGGCGTCCAGCCCACCTGCACCCAAATTACAGCTTCATTTCCTCCAGGGCCACTTTGGCTTGACTTTAGCTCTGGGTGCATGCTTACGATCCAGTTAATTCTCCTTCTTAATTAACAGGAAGCCGATTAAACAAAATTAAATGAAACCCCATAGGATGGTACTATGAAAAAGCTATTTAGAAAATGCAGACTCATTCAAAAGACAGGGGAGCTAAAAGGTGGGGAGAAAAAAAGAGATTGTTCTAAAAAGATCCCTATGTGCCTGAGTTATTAGGACTACACACACACACACACACACACGTGTACACACATACACGCATACACATACATGTACACACACACACATTCACAATGAGATATGAATAGCTCTGTGGTCTGTTGGTAAAGTTACACTCACGTCGTGGAATGGGACTCCTCGGTAGAGCCAGAAACGGCTTCTTTCGCAAGACTAATGCCCCATCTGCTTGGCCATGGCAGCTTCCCATGCATCTTCATCATACTTGACTTCCATGCTAGCCTCAGTGAAGAGAGGACATGGATTTTTATCACAAGTTATCTTTCTGATGCTATTGGTGGTAGCCTGGCAAATTCGAAGGCACACTACAAGGGAAGATCCTTTAATTTCACACTGATGACAGTGGGGAATGTACCTACTTGCTTGAATGACAGCAGTTGAACTCAGTGTCTACATAAATTGGTTTAGATGCTGTAAAAGGGGCAGATTTAAGCAACAGTTCTATTTCCCAGATTTGCATTCTATTTATAGTTCTGGTTCTCTGTTTAGAAGTGTGGGTCCTAGTGATGGGGTGGGGAGGGAAAAAAGCAGAGAAAGTGAAGTGTCCGGGGATCCAGTTCTCCCTGCTGGCTGCCTGACTCATCTTAGCCCAGGCTCTGAAGCTATGCTGGCTGGTCAGTTGTTTCTCCTTTTTATACGGTTTCACGGCGAGAGTACAACTGCAGTGCCACCGCCCACCGGTAGGTGATGCCCTCTGAAGCAAGAAATTCTCAGAAACCTCTGCATATCAGTACTTCAAACCAAACGGATTCATTTCAAAACTGGCAGCATCTAGTGCATGTTCATTTTGAGTTTCCCATCATTTTCATAAGTATGATTCACTGTGTATGGACTCAGGTTTAAATTTCTGGTAGGTTAAGCTGATCAGTAGACGATCTGCCACTAGAGAATGGGTGTATGAAGACCAGTTTCCGATCGCATGCAACTAACCCTCCCTCACCCACTCTCCTCTGTAAACCTCATGGGACTGAGATTTTTGCTCACCAGTGTTGATCTCCGTGGAGCTCAGACTCGCTCCGCTAACTAATCCAGAGCAACATAGGCAGCACACAAGTACCTTTTCCCACGACACTGCATTACACTGAAGAGAATATGTGACGTCTCTTTTTCTCAACGTCAGGTCACTTTTAAGGTGAAACCGATTCACCTGGTCTGAAAATACGCACTCAAACATCGGTCTCCCCAAGAACTTCACTTGCTGAAAGTAGGCGGGTTTTCCTATTATCAGTCTGATTGTCTTGTTAGGAATACAGGCTAAATTCCACTGAGCAGGGTTTGCACACCTCAACTAGCATGAGATTTGAGTTGTGAGAAGGTAATTCTAATCAGCCTTAAAACCCCCAATTCTCCTAGGCACTGATGTCACTGTCTCTACTATCTAAGCACTTGTGGGAGGCTCTGTACCTATTCTTGGAGCTCTCTGTCTCAAATCTTATCTCTTATGGTTGGGCCTTGGGCAAGTCACAAAACTGCCTAAAGGGACAGTGCCTACAGAATAAGGTTGTTGTAATACAAGGAAAATAGATGATAAAATTCAGACACTCTGCCACAGAGCAGGGGCTCAGTGTATGTCCGCCAGTTCTTGTTTATCTGTGTCCAACTTTGATGCATGTCTGAAGACCTTCAGGGCTTGGATCTTATTTGTCATGATGCCAGTGGTTAGGACAGAGCCCAGACCCAGCAAGGGCTCCATCGGGGAGGAATGACTCATGGACTAGGGAAGGAATGCAGAGCAATAGGAAGACAAGGCTTTTCTCTTTCTAACTAACACAGATGACAGAGGCTTTCCCTGGGCCCTACAACCCCCAAAAGAGGCAAAAGGGAAAAACAGAATACAAAACTGTTGAGTTTACACAAAAATCTTCTAACATCCAGTGGTTCCAATTGAATCAGTCTTACCCTAGCTAAATCCCGAGTAAGTTATATACTGACGTATTTTACAGTTTTCGCTGTTGGTGTCAGATAGTAATTTACTTTAACTGGCACCAAGTGCTCACTGTGTGTCAAACACTGATGCAGATTCTGCATATATTAAAACTCTGCAGCCCTATGAGGCAAGGGCGGCTCCATCCAAGTTTCACAACTAAGGAAGTGGAAAGGAGAGTGAGTCACTTGCCTGCCTCATGCCCAGCAGAACCAAGATTGAGATTCAGGAACCCTAACTTGGAGTTATGGGCAATTGTACAGCGTGGGTGCTGGGAATTGAACTCAGGTCCCCTGAAAGGGCAGTAAGTGCTCTTAGTCACTGAGCCATCTCTCCAGGCCCCACCTTGTATTTATTTATTTTTTTACTGATTGATTGATTAATTGATGGTGCTGGGATCAAATCCAGGTCTGTGTGCTTGCCGAATAGCACTCAAATGAACTAACCAAGTCTCCTATTTTTAATTTTTCTTTTTATGAGGGGGAGAAAACCAGATTTTCAACATCTGGGAATTGTAAAGTTGTACTCAAGACTTTGCGGTCCCTGGGGATCACACATGTAGCCACAGTTAGTTGTTTCCTAGCCTGTGGACTAGGAAGTATTCAAACAGTGTCATCACAGAGACAACAGTAATATCCACTGTTTTGAAAAAGTGATTGGAATACAGTAAAGAGTAGCAAAAGCAATAATAACTTGAAGGGATAAGGTCAATGAGGAAAGAAAAACAGTGTCTTGGGCTGCTTGTGCTCTCAGAACCAAATACCAATAACCCAACTGTTACAAATAACAGGTGAGTATCGAATAGTTCTAGAGGCTGGGAAGTCGAAAGCCAGCTCATTCATAATTAACCACTCATGCCAGCTCATTCATAGAGAACACCGTAACTGGGCCCTTACGTGGAGGAAGCACTGGACTAGCCCCACCCACGAGGGCTCTGTTCAGGACTCACTTAGTTTCTAAAATGCTCACGTCATAAGACTTTCACCTTGGGAAACACAGGAACTTTGGGGAGACACAAATATTTAGCTTATTTATGACAATGAGGACATCCCAATATTATCTGTTATTTTCTCCTTAAATAACTGGTGTTATTTGTGTGTGTGTGTGTGTGTGTGTGTGTGTGTGTGTGTGTGTGTGTGT